>PVKU01001239.1:0-325318 GCA_004027475.1 Anoura caudifer | reverse complement strand
ACAGCTATTAAATGATAGGACAGAGATTCTGCCCTGAGTGGGCCTCTTAACTACACATTATATTGCTGTACATTGAGACCATAACTCAGATGCAAGCTTAACAGGCACTTTGGGCTGTTTAAGCTCAACTCTATGCGGTCAGACTTCTTTAGGGAATCCCTTAGGATTAAATTACCCAACTGAATAGGAATAATGAATGTATTCCATAGCAATTTTTTAACAATCAGTTTTTCATAGCCAGCAGAAGCAGAAAACAAGTCATGGGGAATGTAGGGTCATGGGTTTACATAAATCTTTAACTAATTTATCCAAGAGTTCTGAAGTCAAAATTTTGACTAGATTCAGTATTTGAAAATCAGCCTTACACAGTTGACAGTTGAAAAGATAAAGGAAGTCAGGAGATAGAGTTAATTAACCCTGATGATCCAAAGATGGAGAATCCCCTCGCCCCCTGGAGATTAGCTTCTCAGTTCCCTTGACTGTGAAATGTTGCATCCTATAGGGAAAAACAAAGGGGTTGGTAAAGCAGTAAAGCAAATGCCACACTTAAAAATAAAAGATTTGGAGTCTGGTGTAGGTGTAGTGAACATGTGGACATTTGGGAGTGGGGGAGAAACGATGAAGATTTGTAAATGTATGGACCAGAAGGAAAGGTCTTGGAAAAGGTCACGTTTTAGCAGTTTGTTGTTTTATCTATTGTGCCTAGCCATTCCTTTTGTTGGAAGGAAAATCTCTCAGGCTTGTTTTTCCAGATCATTCTTTAGCTCCATCCTTATTAGCAGCTTCCTGACCCAGGACTGCAAACAAATATGATCACAGTCACCAGTTCTGCTGACTTGAATGCTATTAAACAACTCATGATTTCTTTTTTAAACTCTGGAGAGTATGAAGTGTGTGTGTGTGTGTGTGTGTGTGTACATACACATATATTATAAACCAATAACGTTTTCTTCTCTCTCCTTTGTTTAAGTTTCTCTGGCTACTCTTAAAACTATATCTACTTTTCCCTAGCTATAAAATTCTTCCTATATTGTTGTGTTAAATTAGTCATAATCCATTGTGGATTTTATATTTTGAGATAGTAATTTAATGTTACAGGATAAGCAGATTCAGTTTGTTTACTTCAGTGACCGACTATGCTGAAGTGGTTTTTAAAAAAAGCCAACTTCCCTTATGAGAGTTGTAAGCCAAGTTCTCTCTGTCCAGATGGCTCCTTCTACCCAGCCAGGAAAATGTAGAGCCTCTCTATTTCCTACTGATTTGTTTATAGTGGCCCTTGATTGCTATTAATGATCCCCAGCTGTACCAGCTACCTAGCCCTGTCTCTCTTCTGTCTCTTCCACCCTCATTAACACCTTGGGGTTGGTTCCTGCTTCTCTGCTGTCTGATCCTTCTTCACTTCTTTGCAAAAGAAACAAAACTTGAATTTCAAGAACTTTCTAGGAAACTAGAAAAACAAATAATTAATTCTTCCCTCAAAGGGGAAAATGGCAATGCTGAAACCTTAATGATTCCAGGGAGGGCTTCTTTCCATCTATTTCTCTCTGTATTCATGAAGCCATGTACATGCTCATTTTCATCCACTTTGTAAAGAAGCGGTAAGTTTGGAAGGATCTAAATACAAAAGATTCAGGCATGTGTATGTATGTATGTGTATATATTTATGTTTATCCACTTCAGATTGCTTGTTAGAAATATTTTAGTACAGTTTTGTCAAATTTATAAGGGTTTTCATTATTCAAAACCCATCTTGACTACCACCTTTTACTTCTTTTTATTTTAATGCCCATGATATAAACAAATAAATATACCATAGTGTTAACCACTTTCCATTATGTTCAGAAATGTAATATTTCTGTAGTTGCTGTTTGAAGTAGAATGTTCTGTAAAGAAATAAAACAGTAATAGAATGGAGAAGCAACTCATTTGTTATCTTTTTAGCTTCTAGATAGAGCACAAAGCAGATATAGCTCCATGGATTAATAAAAAGTCAAGTGAATTAAAGTGTGTTTTTACCTTTGCTATTTTCCTAGATCTTCTTTCACTGTTCTTTTCTCTCTTTCTGCCTTAAATACTCAGCTACAAATTCCTTATAAAAATCTCTAGACTGCCTCTGTGTCTCCTAGCGGGTGCTTGATAAAAAGAGCTAACACCCACAGAACATGTTTGAACTGCTGGGCGTTGCACCATATTTGTGCATTCACTCTTTTATTTATCACAGAACCTTTTCAGATAGATTTTTGAATTATTACAGAAGGAGGTATGAGAGTTAGAGAGTTTGGGTACAAACATCATCTAGGCATTTCTTCCTTAAGAAGTAATTGTGTAAATTCAATATCTAAGTTTTTGTCTCCAAGCAAAAACTCTGAAACTAAAGTGATTGAGGAGGAAGACTCTGTAACCATTGTTTTAGGGCAGCAATTTTCAACCCTTTTTTTCCCCTAATCTCATGGCATATATAAATGAGTTACTAAAATTCTGTGGCACACCAAAAAATAGATTATATTTTTCTGCTGATCTGACAAAAATAGGTATAATTTTGATTCATTCACACCAAGCAACTATTGTTGTATTGGCTGTTATCATTTTTTTATTTGACAATCTAAGGGAAAAGAGGTGAGTGCCCCTGACTAAATAGTCAGGTATTGCATGTTTTAAGAATTTTTGTGGCACACTGGTTGAAAATCGTTGCTTTCAGGGAAAGAATCTGAGGACTGGGGCAGGGAACTAACTGTTAAACAGCAGCAGCAGGAAAGCCTTGATGTCTCCATTTGGGAGCAAGTAAGGAGGGCTGCTAGGGTTACGTCCATTCAATGATCTCACCTCTTTTTCTTTCTTAAGAAGGAAGAACAGATTTGCTTTTGTTTTCCTCACTGGATAGTAGAAAGAAATCCCCACATAATGGGAATAAAAGAATATATATTTATTTAAATGAAAATATCTAAAAGCTCTTTAATAAACTTAAAATGTCAAAATTAACAATTATTAGTAAGGTCTCATAATATGGCCTACTAAATTATTTTAGAATCTATAGGCAATTTTTCTGGTATTTCGTGACTCCATTCTTTGAAGGAGATTCTTCAGAATTGTACTGAAATTCAGGCAACATTGATAGGTCATATACTGGATCATTTGGGAATTATCTTTGCTACTTGGTCCTTTTTTTAGCTTTTGATTTTTTTTTTTTTGCTAATTTTAATAGTTTGTTTAAAAATAACCATTAGCAGATAGTTTGTAGTTAGGGCTATGACCAATGAAATCAGAATGTTTTCCAATATTTCTCCAGGAGGGTTCTGTTTGTGGGAACACAGGCTTGTTGCACTAATTCCCCTGGTTCAGATACGCTCTCTGAGGCAGCACATGATGGTGTGCTTTAAGGGAACAGATATCAAATGAGGACTTGGGGAATTACCCACATGTAACCAAATAACCAGCTGTGCAAATGTTAAAATGCAATTGATCTACTACAGTATTTGAGAATCATGGAGGGTCATTTAGTTCAATACTCAGATGGTTACCCAGCAGGGCTGGAAGCTTTGCAGGTCCAGCTGTGACTGATATTAGTCCTTACTGGAGATGATCAAAAAGGCTAACTGGGCCTCTTTTTATACAGCTACTACTCCATTTATGCATTCCTCTCCTCAATTCCTAGATCCTGTAAATTTCCACCCTAAAACTTGGCAAAGAAGGTTTTTTTAGTATATATACTTTTTCTCCTCAGTTGAATTCTTGCTCCTATATAGAAATGACAAAACTAAACATGGAGTAAAGAATTATGGTTAGTATTAATGGGAAAATAAGAATCTTAGTAAAAAATATTTTTGTTTTCTGGTCTCTTTCTAGTTTATCCTTCATGCTTTGGCCAAATTTACTTTGATGATTTTTGGCCTCTGAAGTCTGTATTCACTTTTATTCTTCCATATGGATATAAAACTCTCATACTTATCTTTTATACTTCACATTGTTCTGTTTTCTTTGTTTTTCTTGTCTGATGGCTCTTATTTTTTTCACTCAGTTCTATTTTAATGAGCTATTCTTGGTGACTAAAATATTGTTCTGGTTTACATATTTTGCTTTCTTGCTAGAAAATAAAACAATTCATATATTAATAACAGAGGAATTATTTAAAGTTATAGCAGCATATTTTCATACTATTTAGAATAGGGTTGTATGAACTGTTGTTGAATTGGTAATTAAATCCTTTGCTCTTTAGATAAGGACTCTTATAGCAAAAAGAAAAGTATTTCCTTTTGGCTACACATAGCAATTTGAGTTTTCAAAGTGTTTTGAAACAATGATTTGGAACATGCTTACAAAATATGATTTTTATTCATTTTAAAAAGTTACTTATTCTTTGAAAGAATAGCTTAGGGCTGAAATTTCACATTTTTTAATGAGATGCAAGCCAAAAAAGAATCAATTCAAATTATTCTTTTGCTTAGCTAAATAGCAATTACATCAGAAAATGTTGAAAAATCATACCTCAGCAGAACCTAGAGTTTTATGGAAAGCATCATTAGTGTGCAAAAGGGTCCAGGAACTAAACAGTGATAGTTAAAATGAAACTACACAGTGGACAGGAGCTTCTCTTTGTATTTGCTTTAGTGGAGTAGGCAGAAAAACTGGTTTTAGTGCTCTCTTCCCTACCTAGTCATGGGATTCAATTTCCCATCACTAAGTCATCTGTGTGCAGGTGATTTCTGTGATCTCTTTCCACTCTATGATTCTGTGAATTCTAAGAATATTGACGTAGAAGTTGTTTTGTAAGTCGTAAGTACAAACCAACTAATCTAGTCACAGACATCAGACACAGGAGTGAACCTCCAGATTTTCCATCAGCATAGCCTGAGCTTATGAGCTGAAAAAAGAAACTCATTTGACGTTAAAAAGTTGTATTTGAATGATAAAATTTCAATGCACCTTGAACCCTGAATTTCAGGGGCAAAGTCTTTAAGTTTAGCTTTATCTTGTTTTGTAGCTTTAGAGTTTCAAAAGACAGCATCTTTCTTAGATGATTTCTGTGGAGAACAAGGACTAATATGTACCTTCATTGCACTCTAAATACTTTGAAGCTAGACTTCTATTTGTATCTCTCACTGCTAAGAAGTACAAGGAGCTATCACAGTGCATATTTAGACCAACTTTCATTACCTACATTTCAAATCCTTTGTTTCTTCATCAAAGAAAAACTTTAATTTAATTTGCATAGTCACTAGAATGCTCAGTGTCTGGGGTCAAGTTACAGACCTTCCTTTGTCTCTGTGCAGGGTGGAACACTTTTTATACTGCAATTATTTTTCTATCTTTTTGCAATACCTAGCATGCATGACCAGCACTTTCAGAACACCAGTAAATGTTTGATAAGTCTGATAATAAGTGGGTAGATGATAAATAATTATACTCACTAGCTAAGCTACATTTGTTCTGTCATGTTTGGAAGACATGGGTCAATTTTTCTACAAACTTGCCTTTGAATTTGCAATCTGATACTAGGCCAGATATGAGGTTGGTAGCTTTGAATAGTTTAATCTTGCATAAAACTGATAGCTACTTAAATTTAATATTCTTTTGGAAACCTAGATTTTGACCCTTGTCTTCTGCTACCCAGCTCTTTTCTGATAATTTTGGTTTTTCTCTGTTAGTTCAGTTAGCTATTTAAATAGAGCATCTCCACAAAACCAATTCAACCCTTCCAATCAAAAATGTAATAAACATGTGTGACAGCATGGATGGAACTGGAAAGTAAGATACTAAGTGAAATAAGCCAGGCAGCGGAAGACAAATACTGTATGATCTCACATATAAGAGGAACCTAATGAACAAAACAAACAAATGAACAAAATAGAACCAAAGACATGGAAACAAGGAACAAACTGACAGGGACCTGAGTGGGTGGGATAAAGGGAGGAAAGAAGGGAAGGGCCTAGTTAAAGAACAAGTATAAATGACCCATGGACATGGGCAACAGGATGGGGATTGACTGTGGGGGAGGGGTTTGGGGGGAGGTACTGGGTGGGGCACAAGAGAGCAACAGGGAAAAATTGGTACAACTGTAATAGAACAACAATTTTTTTAAAAGATAAAAAACCTTAAACATGTATACATGTTCCTGGGTTAGGAAAATTATTCAATAAAATGAAAAGGAGGACAATGTTAGACAGTTTAGATAGAGGGAAGGAAGTTGCCAAAAAAGAGTGGATGGTGAGTGTAAACAAAAAGTCTAGATGAGAGTCACAATGCAAAAAAGGTGGGAGGAAGAGGTGTCATAAGACGCTCCAAGGCCAGGTGCATCAAAGTGGCATGATGGGTGGAGTAGGGAGCACATCTGCACCTTCACATTACTGCAAGAGATGAGGGCTAAATTAAGAACAGTTAAGACTTAAACACTGAAAATACTTTATTTCACTGATAACTGGAATATATGAAGCCACAAACCTCTAACAGAAATTGACAAGGTTTGTTGTTGCTAAAACCAATTATAAGGAGCAAAATATCATTAATCTTTTTATGAGTAAATATAATTAGATTTGCATCAAAAAAGGCAGCATATGTTATGGAAAAGTTAAGACATTTGTGCGAATTGCATCAGGGCTTACATTATTGAGAAAGCAAAATTATGGAAGAAATAATGATTGGCTATGCTAAAATAACAAAAACCCTCCATATGTAATTAGTACCCACCTTAGATATTGATATAATTTACACTATAGTTCACACTAGTTCTAAATAAACTAAGAGTTTATTTTAAAGTTTCACTATAACTTGGTATTAAAAAATTTTTGTGGCTGGGTAGTATTTATGTTTACCTTATTTCTGGTTATCTGCTTTTGTTGGCTGTGAGGCAAGATACTAAGAAGTTAGGAAAATTCCTCCACAAGAGGAATGGGGAACCTGAGAGAGATAGGTGAACAAACTGGCTGAGCAATTTGCAGACAGGTGCAGATGGTCACCAGGGTGGAAACCCCCAAGTGCCTAGCAGGGGACAAAGCTGGGAAGACAAGGATCTCACCCCCAGGGTAACCTCTCCTCTCCTGGGCTTTCCTCCCTGGAGATAACATCTGGGCCTCAGTTGGGTTTTAGCTCTAGGCCCAGAAAAACAGCAAAACCAGACAAGTGACTCCGTGCTAACCTTGGGACCAGCTGCATGAAGTAATGACCCCTGCCCTGGTACCAACCATGACCCTGAAGGGACACACCTGAAAAGCTTATGAATCCTCTATTGGGACCTTCCCCTGGGACCTCCTCTGAGATCTCTATCCTTGAAAGCTTTTTGGATGAAGCATTTGGGGCGAGCTCTCCCTGGAGCACTCACATGCCTTTCCCTTCCCCTCCTCCCTACCCAAGTCATGCACCTCCTAAACTCCAGGGGACTCCATGGACCTTGTAACTGGGGCAGCAATGAGTAGCAACAGTTCGTCCTGGCAGATCCCTGGAACCTGCCCCAAATGCTCCCCTTTTCTCTGACTTCCCAGTGAGCTAAAGCAGCCCTCCAAGTTTCATTTCTAAGCCCTCCCATTGCTCCTTCTGTATTATGCCCTTCTTTGTTTACTGTTGCCAGCTTTAATAAACATATCATAGTCACCTGGACTCATGTTGTGAAATCTTTCCCACACAAAGAGCCCATACACTACCAACTAGCCCAAGGCAGACCAGCAAAGGGCCAGGACCCCTTTCTGTTAACAGCTCTAAGTGAGTCATGGTTGACTTGGAGAAATTTTTCATTTTTCATGTACTTGGTATTTACCAGTCATTTATGTTAAAACAAAAGGTCTGCTTTTAACCTTGGCACAGCCTGAGAAAAATGAATTTGGTACAATGATCTAGGCTATTTACTTGTTTGTAATTAGTATTATCCCAATTGTATAATTTTCTTTCTTTCTTTTTTTTTTAGAACTCAATAATCACCTTTTTCCACATTTTTCATTGCTATTGAGCTGCAGTTGTCTCCATTTTCCCCTACCACTCAACCCCACCCCAGCCATCCCCACCTCCCACCCTGGATCCTGCCCACAGGTGGTTTTGTCCATGTGACCTTTATCCATGTTCCTGAAAACCCTTCCCCCTTGTACAGTTTTCACAGTCAACTGCTTTTCTAAATTAATTCTTTTTGTTCCTTCCAATTGTATTCCCTTTAAACATGTTTCCAGTGGTAAGGAAAGCTGCATGTGGGAAATATGATCTATGATATCAATGATAAGGCTTTATTTTATTGTATTACATTGTTATATGCATAAAAATAAATACATTATTCCCAGCACTGGCATTATTTTATTAGTCAGATTCTTTAATACTGCAGGAAAGAGACACATAGGAATTACCTTTGGCAAGGGAAGCTTATTAAGTTTATGTGGAAATACTGGGTTGAAAGTTCTAAGATTGGCATGAGCTGTCCCTTCACGAGAACTGAAACCATAGCTCAGTATTATCTAAGATCTAAGAGGAATATGAGATATCTTCTCATTTGATTTTTATATTTCTACAAATGAAGTAATTTGATTGGTTTAGCTTATCATCTTTCAATATGAGACAATTTTATCAAGTACGTTTTCAGACCAAAGCCCTTCAGAGCTAGTTTGCTTCAATTCCAATGTGTTATTCTTATACTAGCACATTCATTATTGCTACAATCACTTGTGGCCAAAACTGAGCTTGATTTCACACAGTATACATTTGAAAGCATCACATACAGTTCTGGTTACTTTCCTTAAGAGGATATGGGGGGGCTTGGAAGTCATCTGAGGATACACGAGTCTTCCTCCAGCATGTCCAGTAAAAATGCCATTAGGATCATCTTGTTTTAAATTTAAATCCTCCCCCAAGGATATATTTTTATTGATTTTTAGAGAAAGAGGAAGGGAGAGAGAGAGAAACATGAATGTGAGAGAATTATTAATCAGTCGCCTCCCATACAGGCCCCTGCTGGTGATCAAACCTGCAACCTAAGGTATGTGCCCTGACAGGGAACAGAACCAACAGCCTTTCGGTGTATGGGATGATGCTCCACCCATCTGAGCCACTCAACCAGGTCAGGATCATCTTTCTTATTTAAATTAGCTGAATTAAATTAGGTATTTCTTATTTAAATTAGAAAATGCGGTGGGAATGTAAGGATTCAGGAAAAATTGTTCTATGTTAAAGTACTAAAATCCAAATATTTTCTTATCAAGAGACTAGCTTCCGATGTCCTACTTTTCTTCCTTCAGATCACATACATTAAATATGAATGTATTGCATGCATGAAGGAGTTTGCAGGTATTGTTTCATAAAAGTTAAAATTTCAGAGCTTAGTATACTTGTGATCTGTAGGCTTAGCTGTGAAATGCCTGGTGTATGGAAAACAGGTTTTATCAGAGATTCGTAAATTCCCAGTGTTCACTTGTGGGTTGGGAGTGAGGAGAAACCTTCCCTAAATTTAGAGTTCAGTTTCACTACTATAAACAAAAATCAGTGCCTCGCCTTAAAAAAAAAAAAAAGAGAAAAAAAAAAGGAAAGACATTCACAGAGAACAGAGAACAGAACAAATATAAACTACTGGCTTTTTTCCACTAGTTTTTGCTTTTTTAATGGGCTATCTTGTGAGGCAGTTAGCAGGAAACAACTGACACACTACCTTTGGGAGTGAGGTGGTTGGTGAAATAGTAGTGGCGGGGGAGAAGTTCCTTGGATAATTCAGCAGTCTTGTAAAACTGAATTCTACAAGGAGTTGTCACAGTCAGCTGTCACATCCTGAAAGAATTGTGTGCTCTGGGAGGAAGTTTCTAGTGGGTTTAAAAGAGGGTTTTGACACACAAGCCACAAAAGGTGTGGAGCTTAACACTTCCACTTAGCCAGTCACACCAAATTAAAAACAGAGGACTGGGGAGAGGTAGCTTGGTGACTCTAAAATATTTAGGAACAAGAGGTTAATTATTGAACCTCTCTGACCATCTGCACATGTGTTTAAAGGTTGAGAGAAATAGTAGGTTGTATTATTTTGATGACCGTAGAAGAAATGCTCTCACATTGTTTATATGATGTGAGAATGAAGCTAATATTTATGGCAGGTTATTATATATGCCATACTATATGAAGGTGCTTTTTCTATATCATTTATAATCAGTCCTCAGCATTTATTGGGTTGGGTTTTATCATCATAATTTACATCGAGGAGAAAATGAACTCAGAGAGGTTAACTGATTTACTTAAGGCCTCACAGGTAGTAAGAAGCCCACCTAGGACTGAGACACAAAGCTGACTAATTTAAGAACCCAAGGTGCCTTCAGGGACTTGGAAAATATTATTACTTACTATTGTTCTAGAAGCAATGTGAAGCTCCCTCATGGAGTCAGTGTAGATAACTGCTTGTTAATTAAAAGGATATTAAGCAACTTGTAAATAAAAAATAGTACCTCTTTTATTTATTTACTTGTCCAACAATACCTTCCTTGAGAGGATGCCATGGATATTCAGTGTGTGGCAGAAAAAACACATAAAGAAGTCATAGTGTCTACCCCCAATAGGAAGGAGAGATAGATATATGAATGAGAATTATTACATCACATTAAAAGACTCTAACAAAGGAACATCAGGTAAAAGTGCTAGTTCTACCAGATGTTATTCATTTAAATGTTTTTTTATATTGGTCAAAGGTTATACACAATGAAATGCACAAATCTCAAATGCAGCATTTAATGAATTTTGAAAGGCACATGTACCTCAGGAACACCTAAGACATTTAATCATCCTAAAAAGTCCTCTCCTACCCTCTTTCAGTTGTTCCTCATGCCTTAGCAGCAATTGTTCTAATTTCTATCACAATAGAATTTCTACTTGAACTTCATACATAGGAAATCAGTTAGCATTTTTTTTCTTTTTGATCTACCTTCTTGCTCTTAGCATTGCATTTTGGAGGTTTGTCCATATTTATTGATTTTTATTTATAATTCCTTCTTTTTAATTGCACAGTAGTATGTCATTGTATCAATATACCACAATTTGCTTAACCATTCTCCTGTTAGTAGACATTTAGGTTGTCTCCAGTTTTGGGCCCATTTATTGGTATTTGATACACAGCTCCTTAAATAGAGCACTGGTCTTCAAATATAGGGACTGGCTAAAGTAATGCCTATTTGAGTGTGCTTGGTAGGGTAATAATGTAGGTGTAATAATTTGTAGGTTTGACTTGAACATTTCACCTAAAATGTCATATGGTATGCTTCAATGTGGTATTGTTATGTTATAGAATTACATGCTTATGATTTTGTAATAGAAGATTTTGTAATAAAAGGGGCATTCTTTGTGCCAGACCCTCTGTATATGGTTATGCTAGCTATTCATTCATTCATTCATTCATTCATTCATTCATTATATATACAAATACCATTATCGTTAACCAAGTTCTCAATATTAATGCTCCTCAACATACAATGGGGTTATGTCTCTATAAACCCATCACAAATTGAAAATATCTTAAGTTGAAAAGCATTTAATACATCTAACTTACAGAACATCCTAGCTTAGCCTTGTCTACATTAAACATTCTCAGAACACTTACACTGCCTTCCAGTTGGTCAGTGACTACACTGGCAGGAGTCCAGCCTGTGGCTCATGGTCTACATGCATCCCAGGATGGCTGTGAATGCAGCCCAACACAAAATTGTAAATTTATTTAAAGCACTATGACATTTTTTGTGACTGCGTGTCACAATGCATTTAATGTGTGGCCCAAGACAACTCTTCTTCCAGTGTGGCCCAGAGATGCCAAAAGGTTGGAACCCTGGCTAGAGTGTTAGTTGTTTACCCTTGTGGTTGTGTGGATGAGTGGAAGCTCTGGCTCCCTGCACTGCCCACATCACAAGAGAGCATGCACCACATATTGCTAGCCTGGGAAAAGATCAAAATTCAAAGTACAGTTTCTATGGTCTGCATGCTGCTTTCACAACATTGTAAAGTTGAAAAATCATAAATCAAACCATCATAAGTTGGGGACCATCTACATACATTTAGGGTAACATTTTTTTATTGTTGGCAGTGGATATATGTTCATATTTTTAATAGTTTTCTTGCTCATTTTAAATTTTTGTTGATATCTTGTCAGATCTGATTAGACTTTTATTGATTTTACTTTGTAATGTGGCCAATGAGGCTCTTATACTAGAATTAACAATAATGTAGTCCTAGCTACTTGTCCATTTTATGTAGGTTGAATTTAGTTGAAACTGGATGATACAATTTGTAAATTCACTTGGTTAAAATTGAGTAATGTGATCTATAAATCTACTTCTGGTGCAAATGCAGACTAGAACATGCATCACTGAGATGAAAGCAAAGGCGTAAGTGAAGGAGCCTCTGTCCCATTTGTCTTCATTGTAGGTGTCTCAGTCTCTTCTCAGGATAGCTGAATGTTGCAGGTGACATGAACATCTGACATATGTGTCACCCTAATGAGGGGACTAATACCAATCTGTGTATTAAAATCTTATGAAGCTTAAGTCCTTTTTTCTCTTTTAAATATAAAAAATAAATATAATTAGAAATGATAACACTTTCTACCCCCTTACAGTGGCTTGGTTTCCGTATATCCTGGGGTGCGTGCACCCGCTTTGCAGACCCCTGATCTAGAGCATGCGTTAGTGGGAAAACTGGATCAGCTAGCAGTCAGAACACTTACTTTCTGATTCTATCACATTCTCGGACTCTCTGTAGAATACTCTCCTGGCCACTCCATATCTTTGGACCCTATTTGTAAGACAAGCCATTTAGACTATCTTAGCTCTCAGATCTTCCCAGATCTAACATTTTATGATGTTGAACTTCTTGTCTTTGTGTCCTTTTCACCATCTCAGGAAGACTATCTTAATGTGATCTCTATCCTGTGACAGCACTGCCCTCTGATAGCCTTCAAGACAATACTGAAGGCTAAGTTAGTCTGTCACATTCTTTTTTCCCCTCATAGTGTAGCTAAGTGTGACATCCTGAAAAGACTCCCAGCAGATGTTCCACCAGGTGCAGTATGTAGGAGTCTATGATGAACAAACCAAGGGCCATCCAGCTGGTAAGATACTGAGGCAAATGTCAAAAGTCAAGTATGAAAAAAAGACATGTTCCTATAGCATATACTCAGGGTCCTAGAAAGAGTTGGTAATAATTGTAGAGCAGTTAGAAGCAGGAATAGTCACAGAAGGAAGTTTGATCTCACTGTTTCTTTGGCCAGGACTCCTTCTCTTTCCGGTGCTAACTAGCATACCATCTTAAAGAGGAAGTTTAGCACTGTTCAGAACACCATTATAATAGCTGACAATTAGAGTACTTTGGATTTTCATTACCTTACTATTAAGTATTTGAATTACTAACTTTAGCAAAATAAGGGTAGCTACTTAATTCACTCAAGAACTATTTAAAAAAGAAAAGAAGAGTAAAATAAGATTTGAAATAGAAGCTAAATTGGATTTTGACCAGATTGAAAGTCAAGTTGCAGTGCTGGGGCTTCATCTTCTGGGTAATGAGAATCATCAATACCTTTTGCGTGGGTTAACACCTAGTTGTTAACCATGTTTTAGACTACGTGTGAGATGAAATATAGGAGTTAAAAAATAAACATACCTGTAGAAGATCACACATGCAGTGATGGAAGCATGTGAAATGGGTAAATTGAGACAGGTCTAGAAATAAGAAATATATACAAACTGATGACTGACTATAGGCCTAGAGAAAGGGAAAGTCTCAAAGATGATACTGAGATAGTTTAAAACTTCCTCTGAATTAAATGCCGTTATTATAAATATATATGTAGTTATATCATCTGTACCTGTAAGTATATGCATGTATTTTTACAGCTTAAATTCTACCAAAGCTAAATTTTCTGAAGGAGAATGATTATTCCTCAGCAAGAAAACCATGAGGAGCATGCTAATGAAAAAACATAAAGGTCTGCTCTCATCGTATTTTTCCACCCCTCTGGCAGTACTATAATGAGGAGCTATTAGCATTTTAGTTGTCATCAGCTACTCATGCAAACTACATTAATTTTGTTGAAAATGGTCATTTGGAAAGTTAATTATTTTTAAAGTGTTAATTGATCATTGTGTAAGTATTATGTATTCATTAATTATTATTCCTTTCCATTAATTATATATAATTACTTAATTCCTAAAAGCAGGTGATTTTTGTTTTGCCATGCTGTTCATCTCTGTTAATTTGGTTTACCAAGATAATCCTTTGTAATAATGCAGAACCATACACTTGAGTGTTTAGAGTATACTTGATAAACTTTAACTTGTTAATCCTAATGACTTCTTGGTATCAAAATGAAAATTTTTTTATGCTAGCTTGTGTTGTACAGTCACCATCAAGTAGAAAATTGAGTAGTATCTGAATAAACAAAGATAATGAAACCATGTATAATGCTGGATAATCTGTGGGATTAGTCCTTTTACCTAATAAGGAAGGAAAATAAATCATACCTGAGGTACAGAATGAAATTATTTGTCTTATCTTGTAAGTAAAGGAACATAAAGATCACAGTTTTAAGGAAGAAGGAAGCAAGGAGAAAGTAAATAGATATAGACAAATATAAATCAAGTAGAGGAAGTCTTTTTTTATATTCACACTTTATGTCTACATCCACAAATTAAAATTTATTTGCAGACTGATCTGATTTTGGGACATGGTATGATTCAATTTGTTGCACCTTATAGATACAAACAAATGTGCATGAAATAACTTAATATTGTGCTATTTTCTATTTTCAGCATATCTGTCTTTAGTGGTTCTCTCCAAATGTTAAAATGATGGGTCTGAGTGTCGACAAATTTCCTATGTTATTCAAAACAGCATGTTTCTCTCCTTTTCTTATACCTTAATCCCTACTAGAGACATTTATTATCATTTCAATTATATTTCCAAATATCGCTTTTCTCTCAAGATATGACCATCAGCATTTTATATAATCATAGCCTGGAAGAAAACACTTAAGAGAGCAGAGTAGTGGATGATTCACCATGAAATAAAAGTGGTTTAGGCTTATATTTTCTGCCATTATATTATGTTAGAACACATTTCAAAGATCATTATATACTATCCTGATAAACACTTCAGAGAAAAAACAACTATATAAATATAGGTATTTTATTTAAATGAGTAGTTGACTTTGGCTTAGGCTAAATGAAGTTACAGAATTGTTTGCTAATCAAGTAACAATAATGGTAGAAAATGTGAATTAAAACCTCATTGTTCTCATTTGTTAAGGTCAATAAATCTCAGTGTCACTGATTGTCATATAAGGAAGTCACCTTGCTTAAGAGAGATGAATGACATTCATCATTAAAAAATGAGCCATTCAATTCCATTTAAAAGCAGCTAGGTAAAAGGCAAGTAAAATAGTTTGTTACTCCTAGAAGTAACAAACTATTTTACTTGCAGGCACAATGATACGATTACTTAGAATAAACAGGAAAAAGCAAATTGAGGGAAAAAAACAGGTTGGTTTAGTAGAAAGTGCATTAGATAAAATGCTTGTTTGGAAGTGTTTTCTAATTGTGATGCAATCTACTATTCTAACTTATTTCAAATCATTAGATGTGGGTCTTAGTCCTAATTTGGCAAACTAACTTGCAGGGAGATCTTGGGCAAGTGTTTTATTTTCTCTTGATGTATAATTGGACTAGATAATCTCAAAATGCTATTTCATTAAAGTTCAATTAATATGTAGTAGTTTAGTTGTGTTAAAAGCTACACAATTACATAAAACAAAAACTCTAGATTCAGATCCATTTAAAAATGATCTACAGGTGTTAAAATTATTTTCAGCTCTGTACATTTCTGTAAATTTAGTTTCAGTTTTTTATTCATGCTGTTTAAAAAATGTAGACATGTGTGAGCAATTTGTCATTAACATTTTAAAAATCAGATTAATTTTAGAGATTCTAAGAAATAAGACTAGGTTTCTAAGGTGAGGAAGGTTTCATTTCTGAACTTTGTTATTCTTTATCTTTATCCCTATAAAGCATAATATATTTCAGTGTAAAATACAAACTTCAGTAAACATGACTGTATTTCATAGAATTTATATGATTTCCCTAGAGTCATTATTATCACAAAGAAATCTCTGAAAAAATAGAACAGAGTTTTATTTTGTTGTCTTTTACATATTCAGAAAAGTGGGTGTTAATTGTTTTCTGTATGGAGTTACCCTATGATTTAATATACTGAAATTCTCCACTGTAGTTCTATTTAGTATTTTTATAGACAAATACTAAATAAGGAAAATTTCCAGGGCATTCATAGTAGCTCAAACTTTGAGTCGCATTCATCCAATTAAGAGAGAATGAACTTTTGTTATTTTCCAAGCCACATTTTTTTCCCTATCTGTTATTTTCTAGCTAACACCAACTCAAAATGTAGGGTAAAATGCTTAAATCTAATGGTGATTATTATATCAATTTGCTGTTATTTGTATCTTTATCAACCCCTTTTAAAGTCCAGCAAGGGATTCCTAGACACCTTCCTTTAAAGGCAAGTGGGCTAGTCTCTGAATAATATTAGCATTCTCTTTTTCTTCAAGTAAAATTTACAAAATGAAAGAGAAGACAGAAGAATGTCTGATATAACATGGATGCACTTTTTAGGAAAGAAAGATAATAAAAAGACAGGATTTGTGTTCAGAGAAATAGAAATAATGCAAACTAGCAAATTTCACTTATTCTCTTGTGACCATACTCTTTAAACTGTTTTGGGGAAAAAACAATATAGAATGGAGGCTGAGATTGATAAGGTGGCAAAGCCAATACACATTATGGAAAGAACCAAAGTTTATGGAAAAACAGTTCCCCTTTCCCTTTATATTTTACTTCAGCAAAATTAAAAGTTTCTAAGGAATGTAACTATGGTAGAGTTACCAGAGGGTGGCAGAATTAGTTCTGGAAATGTATAATTGTAATACATGTATTAGTGATAAATACATCAGTGTTTATCACTTACAGATAAACACTGACCCTCTATAACCACAAATAAGAGTTTATTTGGGCATTTGCTAAGACATCAAAGTTCAGACCAATCAGAACTAATCAACTTGATCAAAAGCTGTTAATTAATCACAATAAGGTCATCTGTGGCTCAAGAATAATTTTGGTGGCAGAATCTTTTTGCCTTCAAAAATATCTTATTACAGCCCCGGCCAGTGTGGCTCCATTGCCAGTCAGGGCACATAACTGGGTTGTGGGTTCAGTTCCTGGTCGGGGCAAGTATGGGGAGACAACCAACTGATGTTCCTCTCTCGTATCAGTGTTTCTCTCTTGCTTTCTGTCTCTCCATGTCTCCTTTTTCTCCCTCTCTAAAAATCAACAAAACAAACCAAAAATATCTTAGAATTCAAACCATATAGCAGAAAAGGTGAAGTTTTATATGTACAAGTTTTTCTTATAATTAACTTTATTTGTTATATATACTTGTGAAACCAACATCTGGAAAAATAGTCAATTAATCCACAATACACATAAATAGTATAAGCACTGTAATTAAATGTAGAGTTGTCAGAAGGAAAAAAGCAGACCTGATCTATATCTTGTCTATAAGTTCATCTTTTTTAAAAAAATGTAATATATGGTAATGAAAAAAAAATGAACTATATGAACATTAAATATAAGGAAATTAGTGTAATTATACATCAGGTTAAATGAACTTCAGAACAAAGACTATTTCCAGGGATAAATAGGGACAATATATAATGATAAAGGGGTCATGTCATCAAGAAAATATGAGTTCCAAATATCTATGCTCCTAATAACAGAACTTCAAATTATGAACCCCAAAACTAGCAGAAATAAAAAAAATGAATAGGTATAGCTACAATTATAGTTGAAGATTTTAACACTCAGTTTCTTACTGTGTCCTCATATAGCCTCCCCTCTGTGTGCAAATATTCCTGGTGTCTCTCTTTTCTTGTAAGGACACTGTCTTATAAGGATACTAGATTAAGGTCCCACCATTATAACCTCCTTTAATCTTAATTACTTCCTTGAAGACCCTGTCTCCAAATACAGTCACACTGTGGGTTAGGGCCTCAACATGTGAATTTCAGAGGGAATTCAGTTTCTAATATTTTGCTCTCTCAACCCTAAAGTTCATGTCCTTCTCCCATATAGTGTATTCACCCTTTCCCAACACCTCCCTAAATCTTAACCATTCTAGCATCAATTCTAAGTTCAACAAAATTTCATCCACATCAGGTATGGGTAAGATTTGAGGCATGACTTTCCCTGACTTAAAATTTCTCTCCAGCTGTAAATCTGTGACACTGGACAAGTTATATGCTCCCCAAATATAACTGTGGGACAGGTATAGTATAGACATTTCCATTTCAAAGGGAGAAATCAGAAATAAGAAAGGGGTGACAGGTCTAAGCAAGTCAAATTGTGTTAGCTCTTAAAGCTTGAGACTAATCCTCTTTGGCTCAATGCTCTGCTCTCTGGGCTCAAATGGCGATAGTGTCATTACCATGTCCCTAGGTTTTGTGGGGTGACCTCAGCAGCCTTCTGGCCCACAGCACCTGAGGAGGCAGCCTCACCCTCTGAAAATACCAAAGAAGCACCTGGGCTCTGGTGTGAGTGGCATTGCTGATGTTCTCTGAATTGCCTCCAAGGTTTCTCTTACCTTTTTTCAAAGGAGAATGCATGTTCAGAGCTGGAAAACTATTGTTCCATCCTATGGGATCCTGAACTCCAATGGCCTTCCTTTTATTCTTTCCCATTTTCTCTTAATTCCAGCTCGCAGTGTTTCTGCCACATTTTAAGATATTTTTTACAGTAGCACCCTTCTTCATAATATCAAAACTTGTGCTAGTCTGCTCAGGTTGCTGTAAAAAATGTCAAAACCAGGTGTTTTAAACAACTTAAATGTATTTTCTCACTGTTCGGAAGACTAGAAGTCCAGGATCAAGGTGGCAGCAGCTGGGTTTCCAGTGAGTCCTTTCTTCCTGACTTGCAGAAGGCCACCTGCTCACTGTCTATGTCTTCGCATGGTCTCTCCTCTGTGAGTGTGGGGAGAGAAAGTGAGCGAGCCAGAGCTCCGGTGCCTCTTCCTCTTCCTGTAAGAATAGCAGTTCTGTTGAATTAAGGCACCACCCATATGACCTTATTTAACCTTAGTTATCTTCTTACAGTCACGAATACAGTCTTAGAGCTTGAACGTATGGATTTGTGGGGACACAATTCAGTCCATAACAGTAACAAATACACAGCACTTCATGGCTTAAAAACAAAATAACATTGGCCCTGACTGAGCACCTCAGTTGGTGAGAGCATTGTCCTGAAATGCCAAGGATGTGGGTTCGATCCTCAGTCAGGGCATGTACAAGAATCAATCAGTGAATACATAAATAAGTGGAACAACAAATTGAAATCTCTCTCTCCCCCTTCCTGTCTCTCTAAAAGTCAATAACTAAATTTAAAAACCGATAATACTCACAAATTTTCAGTTGAGCAAGGCTTGTTAACGGGGACCGATGGAAGGCTAAGGGCTGGAGTCATTTACTCATGTGGCTAGCACGATATAATGGCAGTCACCTATGATTTTAGCAAGGGCTGTAGGCTGAATATTTACGAGTCAAATGTGGTGGCTAGGCTACAAAGGTCAGTGTCCCAAGAGACTGAAAAAAGAACCAAGTAGAAGCCATATCATCACTTATAACTGAGCCTCAAATTCATACAGCTTTACTTGTGGTACATTTTATTCATAAAGTCCTACTCACTTTCGAATGGAGGGAAAAGAGACTCTACCTCTTGCTGAAAGAATGGCAAAGATCTGAAAACACTGATGTGGAACAAACAATATTGCTGTGGCCATTTTCTGCAAATGCACTCTGCCCTGCTGTATATATGGTTAACAAGCTTTGAGGAGCATAAATTGAGATTTTTTTTTTTTTTTGGTTTACCACTAATCACATCTTCTCTTGCAGTTCTCTATCATAGCAAGTAATCAATCATAAATACTTTTTCAGAATTACGGAAAAGACAAGGGCAGAAGCTGACAGGAATTTATGTATGGCTCAGCAATTTGCAGGTTTAATGGATACCATTTATATTTAATCTAATATACTATATTTATAAAGAAAGGCAAGAGTCTTAGCACAGACAACTTTGTAAAACTATTTTTCACTTGGAAGGTGGCTGGATGTATTAACAGGAGAAAAACAGAAAATTATAATAACTGCTGTGGAAAATACTTTAAAAGCAAATAAAAGCCCCTAAATTATTCTATAGCTAAGCATAGGATAAACATGTGACACATTTTCTGGCATGGTAAAATTATTTAATTGCTTGAAATTAATATCTGAAGTATTTTTAAATTTAATATATTTAACAAAATAATAAATTAATAAAATTTTGATTTTATTTGGATTTGAGTCTTCATTCTAACACAAATTAATAGTGTTGTATTTATATCATGTTACAATGATCCTTTTTTCCAGAACTTGGTTAGAGAACATTGCAAAGATAGTTAGATAGTCTGTCTGTAAGTTCTTACTATTGTCAATTTTCTTTTTTAAACCCCAATCACTCCCTTTCCATAATGCTTCCCTTCATATCACTTTCTTCCTCACTTTCTTCTGAAATAGGTAGCCTAACATAGCAAAGGCATTCTTCAATGGTTAGCTGTTCTTGAGGACTTCCAGTTTAGATGCCAGTTGGTTCATCATGGTCACAGAGAAACACAAATTGGTGTTTTGTGCCCCATAGAATTGGCTGTGTGTTTGTCTTCACTATGACTGGTGCCAGGCAAAAACGAGAAGCAAAGTTGTGGTGAACTACATAGTAATTCTGATGGGCATTAAATTTTAAGTTTGTCCAGAAAGAAGATGAATTCATGAATGGCAGATCATTGGATCTTTTAAGTAAGAAGTAAAAATGTAAAATGAGGTGCAATACATTTTTGCATGCAATGTTAAAATTAACTAGCATTTCTCAAAGATATTCTTATTTTTGCATGTGACATGCAATTATTTAGTTTGGACAATTTTAGTCAGTTCTGGCTGCTATAACAAATTATCATAGACTGTGTGGCTTAAAGAACATTCATTTATTTCTCACTGTTCTGGAGGCTGGGAAGTCCAAGGCTCCTACAGATTTCATGTCTTGTGAGAATCCACTTCCTGGTGTAGATGGCAGCTAGCAGAGAAAAGGAAGCTGTCTTGTGACTTTTATAAGGGCACTGATCTCATTCATGAGGGCTCTGCCTTTCTGACATAATCTGATTTTAATTCCTTTCTAAAGGCTCCACCTTCTCGTATGGTCACATTGTGGGGTATGATAGGAATACACAGACGTTCAGTCTGTAACAGACAAGTAAGGTCTTAGGTGAAGAATGGAAAAGGAAAAATTGAAATACAAAGAAAAAAATGACATCTGCATTTAAAGAAAGCAACATATTTTGGGGGATAGGCAAAATATGTAAGTATCATTGAAATAGTTTGATAGTGTCAGTGTATGCAATATTTATGTAGAATCTAGAGAAACCTATTGTTGCTCAGTAGACACCGTTTCATATGTCACTTCCCATGATAGACTGGAATGCCCACTAAATGCTGGAGTCCTTTAAGGAGAAGACTGTTGCGTGCCACCTGGATTTAAGTGGAAAATTTACAACTGGATTGTTCTTGGACTAAAAAGATAAATAAATAGGTAGATAAATAACAACCAAGCTTATGAAGACAGGTTCTTATTTTAATTTGGAACAGTTCTTTTATAATATTGTCAATCAGAGCATACAAATTGAATCTTATTTATTTTATTGCAATTAAGTCATGAGTGGACATTTTCCACACTATCCCTTAAGAAATAAACAATAAGGTAAGATACTTGTTACACTATTTATTTTCCCAATATGAAACTAATTAGTGAGCTCATTCTTTTAACAGCTGTCCCTCGTATTCAGAATATTTCTAGGAAGTTTAGGGCCACTGGATGGAAAATAGAACTTAAAAATCTAATAGTAATAATAAAAAGCCCACAAAGCATGTCTGAGGAATTAAGTAAAAACAATAAATAAGTAATTTTACAAGAGTTCAGTGATCTTGAACTTCCTATTCTACTTATCCACATTGAGGTTGTGTTGGTTAGTGTCAGTGGGAAATTGTACCGTAAAATGGAAAAATATTAGCAATGAGTCAACCTCAAAGGGTTCACGATGAGTTTGAGTAAGTATTCTGAGTTCAAAAGTCTTTTGGGATCTTAATTAAACCTCCACAATCTACTAAAGCAGACCAAAACTTAGAGGGAACTGGCTTTTTTCCAGTATTGTCTCAGCATCTTCTTGTTTCTATCAGAATGTTAATTTTCAAATTCCCATATCCCTTAAATTTAATATCTTTTCCATCCACTCTCAGTGGGTGTTCCTTCACCCTAGACTTAGTAGAGTTGAAGAAAAATTTATATATGCAGAAGATATGTAGTAGTAATAAAAAAGGTAAAAATTTAATGCCGAAGATGTAAAACTCAGAGTTTTAGAACCTTTATTTCTAAGTATGAAAAAATGGCAAAAATGATAAAAATTCCCCAAATTATAAAAAAATACATGACAATATGTAAAAACAATGCTGAGTTAGCAGGTTACATACATGAAATGTCATTTGATTAGATTTTTATAAAAATAACTCATTTGTTTTTCAATTATATGCAATAAAGCTAGGGGAATATTTAAGCTATTAGCTTTTTGGTTTGTACTGCCAAGCATAATTTGTTCACTATCTACTCTTTATTCTATCAAAAACTTCATATAAGGTATCTTAAGTAATTTCTAAAAAGTGATATGGGGGTTGGGACTTCTGAACATCAATATTTCTATTACTAGTATTTCAGACTCGCCTTGTTTTACCCTAACTGGATCTTAATGCAGACTCTTTTTTTGTACAGAGTAACTCTTTCACTTGATTTTATTGAATGAAGCTATGATAATCCAAAATAGCATGCTGGTATCTTGAATGAATTAGGAGGAGATAGAGGACAGAATGGGCTCTTTTGTATCCTACAATAGATTATCATTGGATGTTCTGCAAACTTTTTTGGCGACCTCTAACAAAATATTTGATTTAGGGAAGGATCATTAATGGATGATAAAATCACTAGATGAAAGATTTCTTCAGATATTTATAAAATACCAAAATATCATCACAAAGATTATTTGCAGATCAGAAAGGGAGAATGATATAATTTGGCAAAAGAGGAATCAGGATGTCATCCCCTTAACCAGGGTTCAATGTCAACATCACTAAAAGTGTAGGCAGTACGTGCTTTCTATTGTGATATGAGTTACACATCACCACCTATAAAGTACAATGTCTCCTCATATCCCAACACAATGTTTGGTTCTTAATTGGCTTCATGTTTGAATAAATTGTTTTTTGATCATTGGAGAATTTAAAGATGAGGTAAATATTAAATGATATAAAATTATTAAGTTAGGTAAGTGTGAATATAGAATTTTCTTATATAGGAATATATTGCTTTCAACAATTACAGATAGTAATGTACTGACTTGTTTAGGAATGAAATGTCATGACATCTGTAATTACTCTAAATTATTACACACAAACATAGATTAAGTAAATACAGCAATTGCCAATTGTTGATGGTGATGATGAATGGTGTATTATTCAGGGTTCTCAGGAGAAATAGAACCAACAGGATGTGCATGTGTGTGATTGTGTGTATACTTATTTATTTTAAATTATATGCACCATACATATAACTGTATATACATATCATACATATATAGTTATTTGAAGGAATGAGCTCATAGGATTATGGAGGATGGTAAGTATAACATGTGCAGAATAGATCAGCAGGCTTAAGACAAGGGAAGAGACAATGTTGCAGTCAAAGTCTGAAGGCTGTCTGATGGTAGAATTCTTACCTGCTTGGAGGAGATCAGTCTTTTTTTCTATTTAGGCCTTCAGCTGATGGGATGATGCCCACCCATTGGGTGAAGGGCAATCTGCTTTTCTCAAAGTCTACCCATTTATATGTTAATCTCATCCAAAAACATCTTTACAGAAACATCCAGGATAAGGTTGGCCAAATATCTAAGCACCATGACTCAGCCAAGTTGACACATAAACCTAACCATCACAATGGGTATATGAACATTTATTATATTACCCTTTCTACTTTTCTGGAAGGCTAAAAATCTTCAAAATAAAAGCTTTAAAAATAGTTTTAAAATGACCTTGTATGTACCTATTTCCCATAATGTACCATTAAATTGAAAATATTTTGCTTCACAAGAATCTTCACAAGAAATTTTATGCAGAAAACAAAACAAAACAAAACAAAAATGAAAAAAAGGAAAAAATGCAAAAGAAATCTTTTAGGTACTCCAAATTTAATTTGTGATTTTTAATAACAACACACAGTCACACATCCCATGGACAGATGGTTTAAAAAGCATACAGGGATACATGTGCCACTTAAATATGTGTGGCATTGGTTTTGTTAACTATAAGTAAAAATGAATTTATAGATGCTGTCAATATGATCATATGTGAAATTATTTGTATTTAAAGCTACACAACACAGCAGAAAAATTACAGGATATAGATCTGAAGACTACTATTATATCTAGCCCTTCAATCTGTGAAGACTTTGGCAAGTTACCTGACCTTTTCTGGATTTCACTGTATTTTAAATGGCAACAGTGCTGTCTGTGTAGAAAACTGATGCTTGAGTTCCAACTTTACACCATGCACCATGTTTTGAAGATATTTACAACTCTATGTGATAAGTATTCTTATTTTTATATAACAAAAAACTGAACTTCCAATGGACTGGAAAAAGGAAAGATCAAAGTCACACAGCTTTGAAAGTGATAATACTTGAATCAGCTATTCTCTCTCCAGTCTAGGATGTAAATAATGTGATTATACTTGTAAACTAGGAGATGACACATAAATTTAAAGAAATAAAAAAAATTCTCAGTTAGCCTTCATCATTTTAAATCAAAATTGATTTAAAAAAATCTGTCAAGTGTGTGGGCAGCAAATCTTCATAGAAATAAATTAATCCTTCAAGAGGAGGAATAGTGTTTTGTCTTTCTTCCCTCTGCAACTTAGTTTTCTATGATTTGCTTTATTTTTTAACATGGATTGAAATTATACTAACAACCACTCAGTTTTCCATTTTTTAAAGTTTTACATAAAGGGAAGAACAATGTTCATTAAGGTAACTTCAAAGTGTGTTTCATCCACTGGAGACGTGAGAGAGCCTCACAGTCCCAGTAGAACCCGTGCTTACACCAAGTGTTTGATGACATTTTTTATTGGCAATGTCCTCCTGCAACCCTAGTTTTTACAGATAGCTTCTTTTTTTCAGTTCCTACTTACAATTCGAATGCTCTGTATCTCTAATTTCTTCTTTATTTGAATTCCATCAGTGTTTAGTATACATGTTACCTTATTTGATACTTCATTATATTTTAAAATAATTTTCTAAAAGGAGACTGATTTTCATAAGAACATGCAATATCTGATAGTAACAAGTTTTAAGTGTATTATTATTGTTGTTCCATGGTAATTATATATAAACACCTTGAAACAAGTTATGTTTTCACTATTATGCCAAAAGCTTTTAGCAACAACTATTATTTTGTGGCTGCTCACAAATTTAATTAGCATAATGAGTTTAGCGAAATTGTATTATTATAATGGTTCTTCAAACTTCCTCACTACTATTTATGTAGACTCAGCTTCAATCTGTACTAATAATCTTACTTTAAAAGTTGAATAAAAGAATGCACAATAGTGAAATAATGTTTTACATCCTTATGCATTTCTATAATTATTTTAATGAAAATATTTAAATGCTGTAAATTAATTATTTATGGAAAGGAATAAATGAAAAACAACTTGCTTCAGAGAAAATAATTCTCATTTACAGCCGGATTGCAAGACTCAGATGCAGAGAACATTTTGACAGTTGCCAGATGGGAGGGGAGTTAGGGGGAATGGATGAAAGGTAAAGGGACTATGAAGTGTAGAGTAATAGTTACAGAATTGCCACAGGATGTAAAGTGCTGCATTCAGAGTATAGTCAGCAGTATTGTAATAACTATTTATGGTGTTGTATGGGTACTAGACTTACCAGGATGATCACTTAATAAGTTATATAATGTTTAACCACTGGGTGGTACACCTGAAACTAATATAAGATTTCATGTCAACTATAAATAAAAAATAAAAAAATTATTTCAATAAATAAATAAATAAGTAAGTAAATAACATCAGACTGTATATCATCTACCAGAAGTCATTATTACCTGGGTGGTAATGACTAATTGAATGTAGCTTTTTCTCTTCTTGTTCCACAGATGTCCCCTAGCAAACAAAGAAATAGCCATTCCCCATATCACAACTTTTATTGGTGCCAAAGAGCGTGGTGATGTTTCTGTTAAAGTAGAAAGGTAGACTGTATAAATGTCAACTTTTCCTAAGACTTTCTTTCAATCTGGCAAAATGCAGGTCAGTAAATCTAAACTCCATCTGACATTGGGCCTATAGAACATTGTTGGGGCTCAGTGCAAACCAGCTCTGTCTTTCAATAAGTGTGCTGACTTGAATTCATTCAATCAGAAGGCTTTTTTCAGTTCCAATTGCAAAAAATTTTTTTCTTAAAAAAATAAAAAGAATCTCTTTTAATACATCTACCTTCATACTTATAAGGACTATCAGGAGAAAAGGAATTGTCCGAATAGATCATAACCTTGATACCACATTTTTAGAATCAGCTTATCCAGGTAGGAGTTAATTCACTTCACTGGGTGAACTGTTCAAAGAAATTGCAGTCATTGCCCTGCTAAACCTTGGAAGAAATGAAGAATTTCAGTCTTTCGTGCTGTCAAACTGATGCCATTCATCATCTGTGAATTGGCTTTTGGCTTTAAAATAAATAAAACAAACCAGAGATCCCCTTCAGGCCCTTGTAATAAAGGCAACTCTCTGCAGTAGCTTGTCTTGGTTTTGGAGTTGATAGCAAAATAAAGTTTTCAAGTCCTTGATGCTCCCAAGACTGCAACTCACACAAGTTAAACAGTCTCAAGGAGTTACTGAACTAGGTATCGATTGCAGACACTAGGGTTGTTTGGAATTTGATTTTTCAATTTTCAAGGAATGGAGTGAAATTCACATCTATCCAAAATACAGTATGCTTTGGTTCCTGAAAGCCAGAGTTTATGTGACTTGAATTCATTGGAAAAAAATAATTTATATTGGCATGAATAAATAATAGCAGGGGGGTTTAACTGTCTAGACAAGATATACGCATATAATACTCTGAGAAAAAAAATGGACCACATTGTAATATATTCTGTATCTCATGTTATGAGCACCTGCAAGAACAAAATCATTTCAAAATCACCTATCCACTTGCATTTTTTAAGTTGGATTTGTCAAAAAGTGTCCTGGCATCACTTAGAGACAGAAGGGCAGCTTATTTTGTAATCAAGTGTCTACTCCCTAAGTTTGCCTGGTAAACTTGAAAGCGAATGCTTTACAGAGGATATGAGAATGACATTGTGCCCTTCAATCAAGGCTCTCTTCATGAGAAATAATAGTTACATAGCCAGTGACTTTTATGAAACCATAAACCAAATTGTTTGGTGTAAGAGAGAAAATATCTGCATCTTTAAATCAATCCGTAGGCGGAAACCTCTCCAGCTGTTACTAATTAAGCTCTGCTCACTTTATCTGTGTTGAGTGTATTTGTAGGTTTTGCTTCCTTTGTTCACATTAAATCTCATCTGAACCAAACTCCTTTGAATGAACTTAATCACAGTTGACTATTGAGCACCATCCTTCAGAATTCCCTCTTTTACAGATCAGACTTTTGTTGGTCAGGGGTCAGTAAGAATATTTTCAATATTAAGTCCAGAAATAAAGGCATAAATCCTAGTTAATGTGCTTTAATTCTAAGGATTAAAAACCTCTGAACAGAGATTAATTAAAACCAATGTGTTGCCACCCTCCAAGGGCAGGCAGGTTCATGGTATTCGTGAAGATGGAAAATATCCATGGAGCTGTTGAGATGTCTGGCATGCCTTTATTCATGGGTGGGTGAGCCATGCACGCTGTGAGCTGCGAATCTATCTGCACGTCTCATGTCATGGTCCTTGCTTCCCAGAGTGGCCCCCATGGTGGCAACTGTCCGCTTGCGTGTCTCCTATCATCATTGCCCCCAGCAGGGAGTCCCTACCTGCTTAAGTACAAGAGGGGAGAAAAGCCAGAAAACTGCCAGAACATTACATAACATAACATAACATAACATAACATAACATAACATATTCTGTGCATGTGAGCTCACTTCATGTTACAGGAACTGTTTATCGGACCCAGTCTCAAGACTATGAGATCACTGGTTATCAGGTCCCCCTCCCCAAGACTGTGGGAGCACTGCTTCTCTTGGTTATCCAGACACCGGGTGAGGAAGCCGGACTGCCTCCCCTTACCCTACAACCAACTATTATTTTGGTAAATGACCAAACAAGCAAACAAACAAACAAAAGGGTTGCATACCTTATTGGAAAGAGCATGAGCCAGTAGGGAAGAAATGTTAATTCTGATCCCACTCTGCCACCATGAGCTCTGGGACCTAAGAACAGTCATATGACGGAGCCTCACTTTTCTTATCTAAAAAGTGAGGATTACGGGCTGAGATTCTGTCTAGCATTAAAAGTTGAGTTGTGAGCTAAGGTCCTGCATTGAGCTATTTTAGATTTAATACCCTAAAGAGAGAGAAATAAATTTACTTCCCTTATGTAGTGCCCTTAGTAGCGGCATTAGTGAGAAATGGAATTTTATAATATTCTGGTCTCCCATTTACACAGACCATTTCACCAACACTTTAGGCTTCCTGAAATCCAGTCTATTCTCACTACTGAGAGCTAAAAACCTTACTTGTAACTATGATGTAAGAATTAATTTCATTAATGAAGATGTTGTTGAAATTTAATGTGATTTCAGAATTTTGAATGCCAGTATATTACTTAAAATAATGGGACAATATAGTCTTATTCTGCATGGTATATGATGTATGCATTGTTTTCCATATGTTGTGGTAAGCTGAAAAATGATGCCCTAAAAGACAGCCACTGGAACCAGTCAATATTACCTTATGTGGGGAAAAAAGGGTCTTTGCAGATATGATAAAGGAATTTGTGATGGGGAGATTATCCTAGATTGTCAGGATGGGCCCTAAATGTATCTTCATAAGAGAGAGATGAGGAGATTTTCCACAGACAGAAGAGAATACTGCAATGTAACAATGGAGTTGGAGATTACAGTGATGTGGCCACAAGCCAAGGAATATGGACAACCACCAGAAGCTAGAAAAGCAAGAAATGGATTCTCCCCTAAACCCTCCAGAGGGAGCAGGACTCTGCCAAAACCTGATTTCAGTTCGGAGAAACTGATTTTGGACTTCTGGCCTCCAGACTTATGAGGGCATAAATTTCTATTGTTTTCAGTCACAAAGACTGAAATAATTTGTTACAGGAGCCACAGAAAACTAATACATATGCCAGGACTTATTTTCACTCTTACTACCAAAGAACATGTACAATGTAGTCTTGATTCCAGAGATTTGGTAAACAGTGGGTATCTTTTCTTCTATTTTGCTTCTATTTGGCATCTCTTACTGTAGATGCCACACTCAATGAGATTTTTTTTTTAAAGAAAGTAGTCCTAGGAAAACTTTATGTTCACGAGGGTATGGTGTGACACTTACTTTTGACTGAGTTTTTCTTGGGGGCTTTGGTCTCCAGGAAGCTAAACATGAAATATAAAATTTGCTTCTTAACCATCTGGATTCTCTCTCTTTATCATATATATGTCATATATATATATGATATATATATTCCATCAAGTTTAAATTATCTTTATATTTCCCTGGATTGAACCCACATTTCTATTTTGATTTCATACTTTTATCATAAAAGTCTCTCATAAAAGTCATCTTAAAATCTTTTTCAGTACAAGGAAGTATATACACACTAAGTAAGTAATAGAAGTATGACAGATAAATTCTACTCGACTACTAGAGATTCATTAAAACTGGGTATTGAGATGGTTATAGTTATAAATTAAAAAGTGTTTTGTCTCAAAGGGTAGAAAATAAACTGTTACATAAATGGTTTTCAGTCCATACATCATTTCTTTTCTCAAATCACCCAGAGTACTTAATTACATTGCAAATGAAATTTTACGGCCCTCTTATTCTTTTGCAATGAAATAACTCTATTAAGTTAATAAATACAACTTAACAAACAAGCCTATCATATACCTAAGAGGAGAACTTATTTTGCCTCCTACTGCCGATTCAGAATGCATGCAGTGAAGATACTCCTTTACAAGTGAAAGTAGATGCAATCACCATGACTTTTCCACCGTTCTGATATTGTAAGACTTCCATTAACTTTATGTCTCATGCATTGTCTCAGATTGGTCAATAAGATATCTGGTCCTATGTTAATAAAGAACACTGTGAACTTGATTCACGATAGGAATCTTTTATTTCCACCCACAGGATGAGCCGGCCTGAAACGCAGAGTCTGCAGTAGGGAAGGAGCGATGCCAGGTTTCTCCTCCTCCGCCCCACCCCTTCATGCCTGAACTACCGCATCACCTGCTCTCACCACTTGTTCGCCCCCTCCATGTGCTAGCTGCTGTTTCTTATGCTGCAGGTTAAAAAGGGAGGAAGGGAGAGATATCGAAGTGAGGGATTTGGACAGTTCTGAGTTGAAATTGTCCATCCTTAGCTATCTGGTCCTGCGGGTAATGCTTTCCCACGCCCTTTTAAGGGCATTTTGGTGTCCCTTGACACCAGCAGATTAACCACTAATCTCTCTTTTGAGAGTTCAAAAAGACTCAGGCTACTCACTCAGATCTTGTGCATCCAACTTGACATATCTGTCCTTTTTTGGCTGGGGTCATTTTGCTCCTAGAAGGGCCCTATGGGATAGTGCCCAAGGTGACTCCTGGCCAACCCTTATTCCGTGATCATCTTTGAGACAGCAGCCTAGTGGCGACATAGCAACAGTTTCTTGATCCTTCGATTGTCTCGGAGTTATGCCCAGGCAACTGTTTAATCATCTCGGTCATAATTTGGCTCCCGCCCTCTATGTTACTCAACTTGAGAAAATACATTTCAAAGTTCTCAGAGTGATCTCCTTTGAAATATGCCCCCCCCCCTTTGGAAGGTTTCATGTGAGGAGAAAGGTATCCTTCAGTTAGGATGAGTGAAAATAACTTTCCCCAAAGCTATTTTCCTGTTGATATCTTTAGTCTTTTTCCACACTCTGACCCCTTTTATTGGTCCATAATTTGTTGAGAAGATTCAAGTCATGGAATTGGCTTACAGAGGTGTTGTTTGAATATCTTCATACGTGCTTTCCTCTAAGTACCTCCTGCAGTGTTGGCTCTCTCGTACTGATACCTCAGTTGCTGAAGTACAAACTTTTACATTAAAAAATCCTAATAACCTGTGGCCCTTTCCCCTTTGCTGTGCATAGAATCATATAAAAATGATCTAGAACACACATGCTTAGACTCCTTCTCAGACTATGAATCACAGCCTCTGTGGTCCAGCAACTGGGAATCAAAATTTTGAAAGCTCAATAGATAATCCTGAAAGGCTGTTAGGATTTTGCTTCATTGATAGGTATATTTAAAAATGTATAAATGATGTGATGCTCATGAATTTTTCACCTTCTTTTGGTGGAAAATCATGGATATTATGAGTGATGCTTTTATAAACTGCTCTAAACAGTTTTGCCCTGAAGTTGTATTTTTATTTATAAGAATGTGGCAAATTCTGAACAATATCTTAGTAGAGAAATTAATCCATTACATTTTATGCATTTAGATCATTTAGATTTACCTTTAAATTTTCTTTTACTACAGTCACTTAGTACATAATAAAAAATGTGTGATATAAATCCATAATTTCTTGTGATATAAATCCATAATTTATATGGATTTCTGTGTGTCATTGCTAGAGGCTAGCACTAGTGGAGAAATCATGGTTTCACTCACATGAGCAACTCAGACCCTTTCTGGGGCTTATTCCCTTAAGCAAAGCAATAATTTTAAAATATGTTTTGATTCACTTTTGGGGAAATAAAAGTTTCAAGGAAAGTTTTCCCCTTAATGTAAAATATAATTAATACTATAAAAATACACTATATGGTATTTTAACTAAGAATTGTAATTAAATACTTTTTGTAGCCAAATAAAATTTAACAGAAAGAAAAGAATTTTCTTTGTTGATTCATTTATGCCACTGTGCTTTGGGATAGCATGTGGAAGCCACCTGATATTACTGTGAAGATTTGGGCAGTGTTAACACAGAGTGACACCAAATGAATTGCATAAGTAAATGATATTTCTTTTTTTCTCATTTTTTAATTTTAATTGTTGTTCTTATACAGTTTTCTGTCTTCTACTCCCATCCCAGCCCACCACCCAAGCCCTCCCCAGCTCCCTCTCATTTCCATCCCCCCTAGCTTTTGTCCTTGTGTCTTTCATACTTGTTGCTCTAATCCCTTCCCCTTTTCCCTTGAAATTCCTATTCCTCTCCTCTCTTGTTCTCAATTTTAGTGTCTTTGGTTATATTATGCTTGTTTGTTTGTTTTGTTGATTAGGTTCCTGTTAAAGGTGAGATCATGTGGTATTTGTCTTTCACTGCCTGGCTTACTTCTTTTAGCATAATGCTCTCCAGTTCCATCCATGCTGTCACAAAGGGTAGGAGCTCCTTCTTTCTTTCTGCTGCATAGAATTCCATTGTGTAAATGTGCCATAGTTTCTTGATCCATTCATTTACTGATGAGCACATAGGTTGCTTCCAACACTTGGCTATTGTAAATTGTGCTGCTATGAACATTGGGGTGCATAGGTTCTTTGTAAATGATATTTCATACAAGTATTATGTTTGTGGCTTTGTTTTGATAGGAATTTAAACTTCACTCACCTTTGAGATTCCTAAACCACAATCTTTTTAAAAATTATATGTTATTGATTATACTATTATAATTGTCCTGGTTTTTACTTCTTTGCTCTCCTCCACCAAGCACCCCCAACTCCCTCAGCCAATTCCCCCACCATTGTTCATGTCCGTGGGTCAGGTGTATATATTCTTTGTCTATTCCATTTCCTATACTGTACTTTACACCCCATGGCCATTCTGTAGCTATTTGTATTCCTTAATCTCCTTACCTCTTCACCCATTCTCCCATACCCCTCTGTTCTGGCAATCAAAATTGTCTCTGTATCCATGATTCTGTCTCTGTTCTTCTTGTTTGCTTAGTTTTCTTTTTCTTTTGATTCAATTGTTGATAGATATATATTTATTGCCATTTTATTGTTCATAGTTTTGATCTTCATCTTTTTCTTAAGTAAGTCCCTTTAACCTTTCATATCATAATGGTCTGGTAATGATGAAATCCTTTAGTTTTTCCTTGTCTGGGAAGCTCTTTATCTGTCCTTTGATTCTAAATGATAGCTTTGCTGGGTAGAGCAGTCTTGGCTATAGGTCCCTGCTTTTCATGACTGTATATTTCTTGACGATCCCTTCTAGCCTGCCAAGTTTCTTTTGAGAAATCAGCTGACAGTCTTATGGGAACTCCCCTATAGGTAACTAATTTCTTTTCTATTGCTGCTTTTGAGTCTCTCTTTATCTTTAACCTTTGGCATTTTAATTCTGATGTGTCTTGGAGTGGGCCTCTTTGTATCCATTTGTTTGGGACTCTGTGCTTCCTGGACTTGCATGTCTATTTACTTTACCAAATTAGGGAAGTTTTCTTCCATTATTTTTTCAAATAGATTTCCAATTTTTTACTCTTTCTTTTTTCCTTCTGCCACCCCTATAATGTGAATGTTGAACCTCTTGAAGTTGTTCCAGAGGATCCTTGCACCATACTCATTTTTTTGGATTCTTTTTTTCCCTGATTGGTTGTTTTTTGCTTCCTTATGTTCCAAATCATTGATTTGATTCTCAGCTTCATGCACTCTACTGTTAATTCCCTGTAGATTGTTCTTTATTTCAATTAGTGTATGCTTCGTTTCTGACTCTTATCTTTTTTATGCTGTTGAGGTCCTCACTAATTCCTTGCACATCTTTATAATCAGTACTTGGAACTCTGCATCTGATAGATTGCTTATCTTTGTTTTGTTTAGCTCTTTTTCTGGAGTTTTGATCTGTTCTTTCATTTAGGCCATATTTATTTGTCTCTTCATTTTGGCAGCCTCCCTGTGTTTGTTTCTATGTATTAGGCAGAGCTGCTATGACTCCCCATCTTGGTAGCATAGCTTAATGTAGTAGGTGTCCTGTAGGGTCCAGTGGCACAGCCTCTCCTGTCATCCAGGGTGTTCCCTTTGTGTGGGCTGAGTTTACCTTCCCCTTGTAGTTGAGTTTGAGTGTGTTGGCAGGTCAATGGGAGGGATTTACCCAGGTCAGTCAGCTGCAAGGACTGGCTGTGACCACTGACCACCAACCTCATTTGTGCAGGAGCAGTGTTGTAGTATTCAGACATGGTCTGTAGCTGTCCACTTGTTGCACAGGCTCTGGGGGTTATTGGGTGGTGCAGGCCAAGGTCAGCCCCCACCTGTGTTTTGCTCAGGGCCATCCTGCTTGAGCTGCAAAGCAATTTTCAGATGACTGTTACTTGTGCTGGACTTGGACATTCCTAAGTGAAGCCAAGTTCCAAACCCAGGGTGGCTGCTGCTATTGCTAGGCCCAGGGCCACTTAGCAAGAAGTACTGGGGCTGGGGGCTTGCTGAAGCCAGCTGTTGCTTGGTTGAGGGGATTTAGGAGGTTGTGGAGCATGAACAAAGACCAGCCATTCACATGGAAAATTCACCATTAATAGCTTGTGTAGGCCTGTAAATTAGGTGGGGGCAGAACCTCAGGGAATCACCAGGGCGTGGTAAACAGTATTAGGTTGATAAAGTCTCAGATATGGCACCCACCTGCCAGTTTTGTGGCTCTGTGCGGGGGGTGGTTCAGAAAAGGAACAATGGCCTCTGCCCACTGTTCTTCTGGGAGAAAGATGTCCCCAGTTCTCACTTTGATGCTGGACACTTCAGTTCCTCCCCTTATGCCAGTGGTGCCTTTTAAGCTGTTACTTTGGTGCTGAAGCTCAGAGGAAGTCCCTGTATGGGCCCTTTAAGAGGAACTGCTTGGGGCTCTAGCAGTTTCTTCCACCCACTCAATCTCCTCTGGTTTTTCTAGCCAGAATTTATGGAGACTTATCTTCCTGGCCCTGGAACCCCTTGTTCCCAAGATGTCCCTCCTCAATTTTTATCCATCACACATGGTGGTGGGACCAGCCTGTCTGTTCCTGCGCCCCTCCTGCCACTCTGGATGGATGTGGTTCTTTAATCTGTAGTTGTTGGACTTCCATTCAACTTGATTTCTGACAGGTAAGTGATAGTTGTTCTAGAATTTAGTTGTAATTTTGATGTGGTTGTGTGAGGAGGCGAGCTGTGTTTACACATACCTCCATCTTGACCAGAAGTAAACCACAGTCTTAAACCTGAAATAAAATAGTAATTAACATTTCATGTGCAGATAAACGTTTATATGTAAAGTCAGGAATGAAACACAGTCACCCATGTGGAAGGGGCCATGTGGGCAGACTAAAATCCTTACCCATGAATACCAGTGCTGGTATATCAGCATTAAAGAATTTCTTCTTCTCTTCTCTCTTTAAATACAAATATTCCCTCTCCCCAAATTAACATATTATGACCACATAATACTTTGTTAGGAATAAATTTGGCAGACTGATTTCCCTTTCTGACAAGGAGGCAAGTGACAGACAAAAGAACTGAGAATCTGGAAACCCAGAAATGGAAATGAAAGAGAGGGCAGGAGTCCAAAGATATTCTGATATTCTTGATTTCTGTCAAAGATTTGTCCCGGGGTAACTCTCTTTTTCTTTCTTTCTTTCTTTCTTTCTTTCTTTCTTTCTTTCTTTCTTTCTTTCTTTCTTATTACCCCAAGATTTTAACTACCATGTATAAGATTATATATATAAATCCTTACTCAAAGATATGTTTTTCAGTGATTGTAGAGCTAGAGGAGGGGGGTGGGGGAGAGAGAGAGACAGACAATAATGTGAGAGAGAAGCGCCAGTAGGTTCCCTCCATATGCTCCTTGACCAGGAATTAAACTTGCAGTATAGATAAGTGCCTTAACTGGAAATTGAACCCACTACCTTTGTGCACAGTGTAATGCTTCAACCAACTGAGCCACCCTGCCAGGGCAGCATACATCTATCATCTCACATTTTTGTGGGTCAGAAATCTAGACACAGTTTGGCTGAGTCTTTGGCATCATGGTTTCTTATAAGAATGTAATCAAGGCAGTGGCTAGAGTTGGAGTCTCACAAGGCCAATGCTTGACTGGAGAAGGCTCCCCATTAAAGCTCACATACATGATTGCTGGCAGAATTCAGTTCTTTAAGTGTTGCTGGACAGAGAATTTCAGTTCTTCACTGGACATTGTCTGGGGGCTACCTTCAGTTTGTGCCATGTAGGCATTTCCAACATGGCAGCTTATTTCATCAAAGTCAAAAAGAGAGGGAAACTGTTAGCTAAGCAGAAATTGCAATTTTTCTAACCTAATTATGTTAGTAATGGCTTATTGCCTTTGCTATATCTTATTGATTAGAATGGGTGTCAAACTCATTTTCACCAGGGGCCACATCAGCCTCACAGTTACCTTCAAAGGGCCAAATGTAATTTTAGGATTGTGTAAATGTAACTACTCCTTAACAGTTAAGCAAGAGCTTGGCACTGCAACCAGGTAGCAACAAGGTGCCATGCTGGATGAAACAAGGTGGATGGTGGGGATCAGCCTGTGGGCCTTGTGTTTGCCACCTGTGAGTTAAGGCATCACCAGCCACAGAGATTCCTGTGCTATAGACTTGATGTCATGTTCACAACTCGATTTTTTAACCCACATCTAGTTCATCCCTAGGTCATGTAAATGTTTTGTCTAGAATTTTCTTGAATTTCTCTAGGTACCCAACTGTCACTGTTCTCTACTGATGATTCTTCACTTGGACCATTCCATGAGCCTTCAAAGACCCATGTTCCCTTCTCATTCCAATTGACCACTTGGTACTTTGCTTGAGTTATTTCTTCTCCAGAGAATACTCTTTTTTTCCATCGTCATTCTTTGCCCAGAAAACTCTTATTCATTCATTAAGACCAAGATTAAATGGGCCTAATTACTAAAAACCTGGTTATACTACACTTGACGTAGCAAAAGCACTATCTCTGAAATGTTAGGAATAAAGATATACAACATAGGGATGACAAGAAAATTTTACTCCAAAAAGAAAACTTTTTCTTTTTTTAAATATATTTTATTGATTATGTTATTACAGTTGTACCATTTCTCCCCTTCATTCTCCTCCACCATGTACACACCCTCCCACCCACATTCCCCCCTTTAGTTCATGTCCATGTGTCATAAGTTCTTTAGCTTCTACATTTCCTGTAATATTCTTGCCCTCCCCCTGTCTACTTTCTACTCACCATTAATGCTACTTATTCTCTGTACCTTCCCCCATCTCTCCTCCTCCTACTGCCCTGTTGCTGACCCTCCATGTGATCTGCATCCTTGTGTCTCTGTTCCTGTTCTATTCTTTGCTTAGTTTGCTTTTGTTTTGGGTGTGGTTGTTAATATCTGTGAGTTTGCTGTCTTTTTACTGTCCTATTTTTGATCTTCTTTTTCTTACATAAGTCCCTTTAACATTTCATATAATAAGAGCTTGGTGATGATGAACTTCTTGAACTTGACCTTATCTGAGAAGTGCTCTATCTTCCCTTACATTCTAATTGACAGCTTCACTGGATAGAGCAATCTTGGATGTAGGTCCTTGCCTTTCATGACTTGGAATACTTCTTTCCAGCCCCTTCTTGCCTGGAAGGTCTCTTTTGAGAAATCAGCTGACAGTCTGATGGGAATTCCTTTGTAGGTGACTGTGCCCTTATCCCTTGCTGCTTCTAGAATTCTCTCCTTCATTTTAATCTTGGGTAATGTAATTATGATGTGCCTTGGTGTGCTCCTCCTTGGGTCCACCTTCTTTGGGACTCTCTGAGCTTCCTGGACTTCCTGGAAGTCTATTTCCTTTGCCAGATTGGAGAAGTTCTCCTTTATTATTTGTTCAAATAAGTTTTCCACTTGTTGCTCTTCTTCTTCCCCTTCTGGTACCCCTATAATTTGGATGTTGGGGTGTTTAAAGATGTCCTGGAGGTTGCTAAGCCTCTCCTCATTTTTTTGAATTTGTGATTCTTCCTTCTTTTCTGTTTGATTGTTTCTATCTACCTTTTGATCCACACCATTGATTTGAGTCCCAGTTTTCTTCCCATTACTATAGGTTTCCTGTGCATTTTCCTTCATTTCACTTAGCATAGCCTTCATTTCTTCATCTAATTTGCAACTAAACTCCACCAATTCTGTAAGCATCCTGATCATCAGTGCTTTGAACTGTGCATCTGATAGGTTGGTTATCTCTTGGTCGCTTAAAAGTATTGGCTCTGGTGGTTGGATTTGTTCTTTCCTTTGAGCCATTTTTTTTCCATCTGGTCGCACCTGTTGTGTATGAGGGGCAAAGTCTTAGGTGTTCACCAGGGTGGGGCAACTCAGTCCCAGAGTTGTGACACTGTATGTGGGGGTGGGGTCAGAGAGGGAACAATGGCGCTTGCTTTGCTCTCTCAGATTTCAGTCCCCTCTGTGAGGCTGGGATTCTCTCATGGCACTTCAACCCCCATGAGTGTTTTCAATCGGTGCTTCTGGGCTTTATTTGCTGGCACTGGAGCCCTGGGTTGCACAGTCTGTCTTGCTGCCGGTTTTTGCCTGGTTTATCTGTGTGCGAATGTGTGACCTTGGTCAACTGCCTTGCACGCCTCACTGGGTCTGCTCATTCCCTCCCCACGCCCAGGGTCTGCTAACTGCCACCTGTGTGCCTGAGTTGTGCCAACTGCTGCCTGCACATCTGGGACCACGAGCCACTGCTTTTTCCTGCTGTGATCCCTCTCCACTGGCTGCCGACTCCACCCCTCTTACCGGTCTGGGTGAATCATTGTCAGATTTCCATACAATTCAATTTTGTGTCTGTTTTGATTGTTTTTTTTTTTTGTTTCTAAATTTTTGTTGTCCTTACTTTTGGTTGTGAGAGGAGGCACAGTGTGTTCACCTACGCCTCCATCTTGGCCAAGAATCCGAGAAAACTTTTCATATATGGGCAAAGACTTGTCTGTGTTCCTTATTTAAATTTAACTATAAAAATCTACACACAATTTTATAGTAAAGAATGCTATCTCCAGTTAATACCACTGGAATTATTATTAAGTACTGTTATCTAACAGTGCCATATTTTTTGTATGTGTAGCTTGCTGTGTTTTGATGTTCCTTTGCTTCTGATCAGTTTAATGCAATGGCTAAAGAAACGCACAAGGATTTAAACCTTTTTTTAGCAACAGAAATTTGTGATATCTAGTTTCATTATAATTTATTCAATTGTCTAAACACATTAAGAAAACTACTCTCTAAAACATTATGGTGTAATACATAAAAAATGGGGATTGGGAGACCTGGATTTTAGTGCTGATTTGGTCACCAACCAGTTTTGCTTCTTTGGAGAATTATTGTTCCATTGTGGCTAAGTATCTTTAGCTATAGAACAAAGAAATGAAGCTAGATCAGTGGTATTTAACCTCTGTTCTTCTAAACTCTCAGGTGGCAGGGCTTTACAAGTTCTGAAATAGGGCCTTGATCATAGTGTAGACTCATTGAATATTTACTCTCTTACTATTCCCTTTACCTTCACCTCTAATTGTATTTAGTTTCATCTCTACTAATGATGGCTGCTGCCTCTAAGGCTCTAACCCTCTTGCTTTTGGTGCCACCATCAAGTAAAAATAGAGATGGGCAGAGTTAGCAGCCCTACAGGGTCTCGTTAAGACCCTATCATTTTCTTTGGGCTCAGGAGTCCCAGTCTGCACAAATACATATTTCTGTATAAGCAAATTACTTTTAGGAGAATTTGGCTCTAATAATTGTTGTTAACTCAAGTATATTCATACCTTTATACCTTTATAAGATTACTTGCTCTGAATTACTTAGAAGTTTTAAAACAATTATAAATTCAAACTATCCTTTAATTTTATTTAATATGTTGATTAAACCAAGTTTTGTGGTTTTCTGCAGTGTAGATCAATTTCCTGAAAATTTAATGTTAAAGACATGAAACCATCTTCTAGTAATTGCTTTGGTTAAAAGTCTAGGCCCTGGCCAGGTAGCTCAGTTGGTTAGAGAGTTGTCCCAAAATGCCAAGGTTTCAGGTTTGATCCCAGGTCAGGGCACATACAAGAAGCAACCAATGCATGCATAAATAAGTGGAATGACAATTTGATGTTTTTTTCCTTCCCTCCCTTCCTCTTTCTCTAAAATCAACCAATAAATATATAAAAATTAAAAAAAAGTCTAAGACTCTACACTTTGCAAACCATGCTTATTAGATTGCATATAGAATTAAAATGCAAATTATTTTATATGAGGCTAGTCTCAGACTCTGATCACAAGCAAAATTAAGAATTTTCCTTACTTTTCAATTTACTCAGAGATGTAGAGTTGAGAGAAAGAAAAGGAAAATATGAAGACATCATTGAAGAAATAGTGCTGCAGACCTCACTTCTTAGAGTAAGGTTTACATTAATTTTCTTGCTGTCAATATTACATCTTAGTCATCAGGGTGGTCTATTAAGAAGTTGGGTGACAGTAACATGGCAATTCTCTGTTGAGAGCTTTGGATAAACAACTGAATACAGGCCAGGACATGAAAATTGAATGGCTCCTATGTCCAAATGACTTCTTTGAGACATGATATATTAAAGTTATATAAGAGATTTTATTCTCTATGTAACAAATGAGATAGAGAACTTCCAACAGAGATGCTGTACTTCCTTCAACAGGAAACACTAATATTTCACATATTAAGATCACTCATAGGCCTGATTCATCATAGGTTTGGATGTTTAATTGCTTTGTGCAAAAATTAAAAACCTATTTCTCACATGCACCCTGATTCCTTGATGATAAACATAAATTTTACAAGAAGAATCAATATTAGTTTGACAGAAAGAATCAATAAACTGGTTAAGTCTTTGTAATACTAATTTGACATTTTCAGGATTACTTTACAGTCATTCAATATGTTATTGAATGCCTATTCAGTGGTAGGTACCAGCATTAAAAATGGATGCTACATAATTGCCTTGCTACCATACAAGTTTTCTAGCTATGCAGGGGGAGATTCTACACTAACAATGCTGGAACTAGTCAGCATTGTTATAGAATCTCTCTTACCAGGTGGTCTCAGATCCTAGAGGGACTATGACTAGTGAACAACCAGGCGGATAGAGGCAAGGCTTCTTTATTCCAGCTTGTAGCAGACATCTTTCTTCATTAAAGTGCTCCCGCTTACTGTTGGAGCTGGACTTCCAGGCCCTAGAAGGGGTCATTTTGCCCCCTAGAAGGGGGAAAAACAGAAAGTGCAAGTTCATCTGTGTTAGACATATGAGGATATCTATCATATTATTACAAAGTAAATGACTTTTGAATGAGAAGTACTAAGAAGCATTAGGTGGCAATGTACATTAACGTTGTAGACCAGGACAGGGAAAAAACTTTAGAAGTTGACTGTTCAAAAACATTCCATAAAGTTCCTTGGAGTCTACCTGAAATTTTCTGCAATAATAAGAGCTGTCTGTGAGTTATTTGTAGCCCAAAGGTTGCCAGACACTATATCTTCATTTTCTCAGCTGAGTTAAATTGATTGTTAGAAGCACCAAAGTAGAAATATTATTACTATGGGGTTGGATTTAGCTAGTTTTCAACCCTGGTTTAATATCAGGTAATTTTTTTAATTCACCAAAATTTTTAAAAATATACATATTTTATTTATTTTTAGAGAGAAGGGAAGGGAGGGAGAATGAGAGGGAGAGAAACATTAATGTGTGGTTGCCTCTTGAGTGCCCCCTACTGGGCACCTGGCCCACAACCCAGGTGTGTGCCCTGACTGAGAATTGAACCAGTGACCCTTTGGTTGGGAGGCTGGTGCTCAATCCACTGAGCCACTCCAGCCAGGGCAATACTAGATAAATTATGTCACAACTCTGTGTCTCAGTTTTCTTGTTTGTCAAATAGAATAGTACCTATCCTATAGAGTAGTGGTTGTGTTTAAATAGAATACAATACTATTAGTGATTAAATGCTGAATGAGTCAAGCAAATAAGTGTAAACTCTGTGTCTAGCCCTAGAATGTGCTCAATGAATGTTAATTTCCTTTCTTTTCACTTCTCTATGCTTATGCCACAATTTCTAATGATTTCAGAAAATAATTTTCTACTGATGAGCTGATACCCTCAGTTAGGGAACCAGAATCTCAGATTAGAGTTTTCTCACAATCAAGAGTGGTGTTGAGAGAACAGACTCGAACACTTCTCGGTGCAAACCTTGGCTCTGACATTAGCCAGCTGGGTGGCTTCGAGAAAAGCCACTACTCTGGGACTCAGTACATAAAATATAATTTCCCTAATAGAAATGTCATAGAACTACATGAATTAATAAGTTTAGGCACCTGGCACACAGTAAGCTTTTTAAAAAATGTTAGCTCAACATAAACAAGTCACTTAGAATAGTGCATAGAGCAACATTCTCTAGTCAGAAGTCAGGGCCCTGGTTTCACTTCTGCACCTGCTAGGTTTCTAGTCAAGGTCTTGACCTTACTAAATCTTAGTTTTCCTGTATATAAAATTAGATTAATATTACCTGCCTGTCCAGCCTATATTACAGGGACAAACTAAATGACATGATGTAAGTTGGATGAGTATATTTTGAGCAATGTTATTATCTAGGACAGTGTTGTCTTAATGATTTAGTAAGATCATTATTATTTCCTATAACAAATGTTATAGGAAAACTGTCTATTAAACTGTTATACATGCACTATTTAAAACTCTGCAGGGCTGGCTACAGGGGGTATTCAACTTCTAACCAGATCAGGAAGAAAAACCGTAGAGGTCTTCAGCTGATGCCCTGTACCTTAATTTTCTCCTCTGTTTGCAACCTTTCTTTGTATAATTACTAATTGATAAGAAATGTCTTCTTGACTTTAGGTCCTGGCTTTTAAAGTTAAATTCTAAAGACTAAGTTCAAGGCACAATATTATTATTATTACTTTTTTGCTAGTAAAATATAATTATATGAACCCAGTTCTAATTATATAGAAAAGCCAGTTCTGCAGGTAAAATATTTAAATTATTCTATGAAAGCTCAATATTTCAATTACTTTAACCTACGTTAGGGAAAAGTGTTGTTCTGGGATTAAGTTAATCCAATTAATTTGTGGAAAATCTACAAAAACTGTTTTTCTATAAGTAAGAATGAAAGGCGATAAGGCTGTGGACAGAATGCGGCTGGTCTTCATGGTTAATTACCTGAACCTTCCCACCATTTTCCTCCTCAAATGCTTGCTGTGTGATTTCTTTCCAACCTCATTAACTTTAAAGTGAATTTCATGTATAAGGGAAATAAACAGGGTTGGAGGAAGAACAAAGAGTAGGGGAGGAAAGACAGGTTTACAAAGTGAAAAGACTTGTATTATTCCCTTCAATACAAAGAATTTAACTTTCATTTTGGGAAGTTCTCTATATTTACATGTTATGTTTAAATTCCTTATCTCTCTTTTTGTATAATTTAATAAAGTATAGTTGACATACAATATTATATTAGTTTCAGGTTTACAGTATAGTGATTTGAAATGTATATACCTTACAACATGAGGATCCTTATTTTTCTGCACATAAGATCTTTTAGAACTGTGCTGTACCTGAGGTTTTTCAATGAGCTCTATTTCTGTAACTGGCTAATGAAGTTGGTAGTAATTGTAAATGAGGAAGAGAGAGTGAGGTGGGGTGATGGACTCCCAGGTCCAGAAAAGACTGGTGAGGTGACAGCATTGGCAGTGCCGGGCTCTCCATGCCCCGACACCATGCCAGCTCTCTCCTGTACCCTGCCAACTTAGACACGTCCCCGGAAAACAGAAAACCTGAATTCATGTAATTAACTTACTGTCATTTCAGTAGAATGTGGCTGTTCATAGAAATGAAATTGAGTAATAGAAATACAAAGTAATATTTATTTGTTAAACAATATTTTTAAGTTATTTCACAATTTCAGAACAATTGCTAGAAGAGTACAAAGAAGTCCCTCCTTGCAGATTCTTTCTTACTCCGTGGTGAAACCCATAGTAATCTCTCTAACTACATGAAATCAATCTGCAGTTACAGACGCCCATCATCCCTCAGTATTCCATTGTTTACCTCTCCAAAACAAGGACACTCTCATATAGTACCTCCATGCTAGCTTCCCTCTCCATACTAGCCTACAAATCAGGATATCAGCAATGATGTAATACAACCATCTGACCCACAGATAACATTTAAATTCCACCAGTTTCCCCAGCAAGGTTGCTTTACCCTTCATGATCTAGAAACCTATGTTGCATTTACTTGTCAGTCTCTTTGGTTTTGTTCAGTCTGGAACACTTCCTCAGTGTTTCCCTATTTGTAATGACTTTGATAACATGATCCTCAACATGATTCTAATTCAGATGGTTTCTCCTAACTGTACTCTGGCCATTCACTCTTGGCTGAACTAACCCAGAAATGATGCTCTGCTCTTCTCAGTTCATGATAACGGAAGCACATGTGTTGAGTCATCCTACCACTGATGGTATTAATTTTCATCACTTAGTCAAGTCAGTGTGTACCAGGCAACTCCATTTTTAAAGTCTCCATTTCCTCCTTGTAATTAATTAGTTTTCTGTGAGGAGAAATTCTGATATTATACTACCTTCCTGTTAGACGTTAAACCTCTTCCAGCTACCAGCTGATGCATCTCTGAGGCCTCCTTGGCCCTTTGCTCACTGCAGCAGCTGACCATCTATGCTAAGAATATATTTCTTATGCTCCTGATTTTTATGGCACTTATATCAATATGTTCTTTGCAAAATTATTAATGTATAAAACTCTCAATTAAGTCTCAATTAAAATAATACCTTCATGCCCTGGCTAATGTGGCTCAATTTGTTGGAGTGTTGTCCTGTAATTGAAGAGTCCCTGGTTTGATTCCCCATCAGGGCACATACCTAGCTTGTAGGTTCAAGCCCCAGTCCAGACATATATAGGAAGGAATCAATTGATGTTTCTCTTTTGCGTAGATGTATCTCTCTTTCCCCTCCTCTCTCTCTAAAAGAAATGAAAAAAAAAAAATGTTCTTGTGTGAGGATTAAAAAGAAAAACAACAACGTTAAAGCCCTCTCATATCCTCCCAGGAAATGGATTTTCCTGTTTTGTCTTTCCCATGTTCACCTCCGCCCTCAGAGCATTAGGTCTTGACTGAACACTTCTTGCCTGCTTCTCTCTGGCAGTTGTTTCCTGTGAAGAGTACTGGGATTTGATGAGTTCTTTCTTTCACTCCATGTGATCTTTGAGCTGGGTTTGTTGATGACCCAGCTCATAATAAACACTATCATTGCATCTGCCTTTCCATTTTACAATAGTCTTGCCCTTACTTGTTAACCAGCATGTTCTTTGTCTATTTATGTCAGATCTCTAAAAGCTGGCCCAATTCTGGAGATGTAGGCTTTGCCCCTCTTTCCCCCACATTTGAGCTAATTTCCTCTAACTCCTGTAACCGTTCATTTCCATATTGTACTAAGGGCCAGCCTCTTCTGGAACTAGTATTTAGTGCCTCCATCACGGAATGCACTGTTCTTCTAACAGTTGTGCCCAACCTGCACATTATACCGCTAGCTCCTCAAGGTCAAAACTTTTCTCCTTGATTTTTGCATATTTATAGGACATAAACCAAAGCCTTGAACATGATGAGTACTTAATAGATATTTTCTAAATTTGAATATGTGATGAACTAATTGTCTCTGATATCTTACACTAAAATAATTCCACACTTGGTTTATTGATTTTTGGTTAAAATTTAGTTTAATAATTATTATATTATAAGTCCACCCAATCTAATATGGTCTACTATAGAATAGTATGAGACAACATAGGTGCAGAAAGTTTCTTGAAAATACTAAAAAGTACTGTATTTTACTATATTTAATATATTTATTTGTCCTATATATCCATCAAAAGCCTTGGATTCATGTTAAAATAATTTTCTACAGAAAACTACTTTAAGAAATTACTTATTTCTTTTGGGACTCTCAGTTACCATAATTCCAGAATATTTTCACCCATTTAACAAATTAAAATACCATACATAGAATTTTATTGGCCATTCACATGTTTTCTAGGTAATGGCTTATCATTGAGAGACTAGATTATAACTCAGAGACATTATTGTCAACGTAAACACTTTCTAATATGTAAAGGGTAAATTAATTTTTTAAATACCATGTGTTAATTAGCTGATTTACCATGGGACAATATATAAATAGTTCCAATGAATATAAAACTAAAACATTCTATGTACTTCGTAACCTATAGGTAGGTCAACTGTTGTTCATTTTTATTTTTATGGGTTTACCTGTTAGCTTAGTAAGAAATATTAAGAATAAATTTATAGTTAGAATTTGAGCTCTGTATTCAGCTGTCCTAATTACTGGTTTTTAAAAGAATTTCCCTTAATAAATGGAGATCCAATTACAGTGTCTGTCAGAGTTGCTTATATGTTTAGGATGTTAGTTAATATTTGGTAAATCAATTCAATTCACCATAAACATTTTTTCATGCCTACATTAATGATAAAGAGGGCTGTTTATTAACTCAATGTTTTATCTACTTAAGAACTGATGCACAGCGGGAATTTCCAAACCATCAAGCTCTTATTCCCATGAACTGTTTGCTTAATAAGATCTTGATGCGTGATGGGTGAACAGACTTTCTTGGGGTTTCACTTTTGTTTCTCTCTTCTGGTTCACCTTCTTTTTCTGTTTGTGTAACTCATTTTTCGTTTAAGGTCCTTGAGTACCCAAGAGAAACCTTTTCGATGGAAACAGCAAGGTTTTTCTAGAAGCATAAATTTTAATGGAGTTTGTTTTACAAATATAAGATACCAAATAACCTTTAAAAGAGAATCTTTAGTTTTCTCACAAGCAGTCACTATGAATGATTTCATATTTTACATATTAAGTCCAAGACATCCAAAAGAATATATAAAATAAAAATCAGAAATAAAATCCTCTACTTTTTTTGCCAGCTAGTATAATATACTCTTGATTTTTGACAGTCATCCAAATTTACTCTGTAGGAGCCTACAAAAATGGAAGGTTTTTTTTCCTATGCTGTGTTTTTCTATTTTAGTGTGAGAAACTCAGATTTAGTTACCATGATTCTTTCCTCCTCTGCCAAGACCAGGCATCTACACATTTGGGCTATTTTAGATTTGTTTATTAGAGCACATAAACTAATAATAACCCAGAATTGGGTTTCACGTACTATGGAGTAACCTTTCAATAAATATTTGTTGGATTGAAATTGCCTTGTGAGGTACTGATGAGAAATCATCAGATATTGATGATGTCTGCTGACCTTTCATCACAGCCACTTTCAAGACAGACATCAAGTCTGCTTTCCATTCTCAGTCTGGAGAACCTATTATCCTTAAAGTCTTTGCTTGCAAAATGCATTACCAGTAAAAACAGAATATTCTGTTAGAAAGACACAGTGCGTTTACACAGAGCGCAATAAACTATTTTACATAGTAGTAAAAAAAAATAAAACCCGTCATGTCTCCTCTTCCCCTGTATTGAAAAGCACTGCAAATTTCTAGGTCTCAAAAATTATAATAAATATGCTCCAGGAAACCATAACATCTTAAAAACTCACATATATGTATTCTCATCAGAAAACTTTGCATTTGATTCATTGTGTTAGAACAACCATTCCAAGTTTTTTGCAAAATAAGTTTTACATATTGTACCTGGAAGGCTCAACTATTGAATGTGATTTTAAGTCAATATATATTGCAAGGCCAAACACACCTGGAGTTAGACATTTTGTTTTACTTTAAGGTTTTAATACAGGTTGACCCAAAGAAGGAAACTATGGAATAAGTCTTATCAAAATTGGGTTTGGTATCAATGTTATCAAAAAAGTGTGCTAAATAAAAGTATATTACCCATTAAAGAAATGACTATGAGAGAGCCCTTGCTCAGAACACAATAGAGGTTTCCACAGCTAACAATCCTTGTTAGTTAAAGCCCATCCATATTTATTTCCAACTTAGTAAAACCTCAGAACAATAAAAGGAGTCACTGTTTTCAGGACATGGTTCCAATACCATAGCCATTTAAGAAACTTGTTCCAGAAACTTGCTCAGTAGTGGGAGCTGAGAGCAGACCGAAAAAGCCCTGAATTGCCTCACCACCACCTAGGACTGCACAGCTGCATCTACCAGGTCCAGCCCCTCATCACAGCCCAGCATCCAGGCCAAGATTAGCAGCTCCCTCTGCTGGCCTCCCAGCAACCAACACCATGGTTGGCATCACCGGTAGTGGCTAAGGCAGGGGTCAAACTCATTTCCACCCTGGGCCCCATCAGCCTCGCGGTTGCCTTCAAAGGGCCTAATGTAACTTTAGTTAGTACTCCTTAACAATTAAGGAGTAGTTACATTTATATAGTCCTAAAATTACATTCTCAGGGAGCCCTTGCAGAGGCTTCACAGAGGCTGGCAGCAAGGTTGTCCCAAGGCAGGTTTTGGGAACAGTAAGATGGTTCAATGTAAAAAACGTGTAGGATTTTAATCATAGGACCAAACCAAGGAAGATGTATTTATACAGAAGTTGTACCGCCATAAAGAATGACCCCAGGAAGTACCTTTGCAGTATAGAAGATGGGGAGACAACTGAAAGAGCAGAGGGCATGGAGGCGGCACCTTTGGCGGCCCAGGTGGAGTTCCAGAGCCAGGAGTATTCCTGTAGCAGGCCGGAGCCATATAGCTGGCCTGCACTTCCATGGGGTCACCTGCGCAGTCACCTCACACATTTACTCTCAGGATGACGGACATAGTGGGAGTGAGAGAGATTCCTGAAGGCCGGGCCCTGCCACAGCCACGGTGCCCACCTACATGGTAGACCCCACAGGTGCCACCACAGCACTCCAGCCTTGGGTGCGGGGGCAGTGACAGAGGCTGCTGACAACCAGGGTGCAGGAGAACAAGGTAGGCCAGTGAGACAATCTGGATCCAGGGTATAGACCACAGTTTTGCAGAAAGCACAGTGGAGGAAATAATGAAGAAATACAAGCTTTATGAGCGACCATGTGGAATAGTAAAAAGAACATAAACCAGGAGTAAGCAGATGTAATTTCTCGTCCCACTTCACTTATTCACTGTATGATCTGGACCAATTCATGTCATCCCTTGGGTTTTAGTTTCCTTTTTACAAAGAGAAGGACTGGGAAAAGTAACCACTATTATCTATCATTTCTTGCTTAAAAATTATATAAATTGTGTTCATCACTATTTATTCTTTTGGTCCCCAAGTGTCACCAACAGATTCCACATGAAATTAAAATGTAGATTAATTCTATGGTTTAAAAAAGTCATCATGTTGAGTACTAGTGAGAGGAAAATAAAGGAATAATGAAATTTATCATTTGCCTCTATGACCCAAAGATTCAAATACTAGTAGAGGTTGCCTGAGCAATCCACCTGAGCAACGGGAGCACAGCTGGCCCCTTGGCCAGTGGAGGAGGAGGCAAGCAACCTTCTTATGTCAGCCCACTGGCTCTTCCCCAGTCCTGTCTTCCTTTCTACTACCTCACGTTCACTTTCTCATTCTGTTATGTGGTACTGGCTTCACTCTTGCCTCACCGTCTTCTTGGTTGCTACTTGGTTTGAAAGTGCTTTTGCCTAAATCTATAGAATATTAACTGTCTGCATTCTACCTATGGCTTGGGTGGCAGAGTGTTGATAAAACAAACTGAAATCCTTTGAGGCTAGGTTTAAGTAACTATGTGGTATTATTATTGATAGGTCATTCAGTTTAAAAAGAAAGTTGACTATTCCAGATTTTTACATGTGTTAGCAACTTACGAGAAATGATCGAAATGACATTTTTGTTTGACTGACTCCAAGGATCTGGCCTTGGAGACTGTTTGGAAAAGAGCATAGTTTGTTTAATTGAAAATTCTCTGCCTGTTATGATTTCCCATGTTGAAGCAACTAAGTTTACATTTAGTGGTGGTTGCTGAGCTTAGAAGTAACAAGATGTTTGAGTCCTTACATTCTCATGTGCCTGTGAACATCGGTCTGCCAAAAAAGCTATCAGCAGCATCTTACACAGACCCTGACTTGTGCAGGAGAAACTGCCAGACAGAAAGAGAATTATTTAAAATATCACGGTTTCCCGCATTGGTTCTTCTTGGTCTTAAGGGAAAGAAGCGGATGTAAAGACATCTGGAAATCCTTCATAAAGTGAGATTTTACTTATCTACCTCTGGGTAGATAGTTTTAATTTCCAAACTCTTTAAGGGGAATGCATTTGCTCATCACTCTGTGGAGTATTGTAGGGCAAGACCTATGACAAATAACAGCCCAAATGTGGCTGAATCTTCCACATGTTGAAATTAAAGATTTTTTTTAACTATAGAATTCAAGGGTACCTAAGAGACTAATTTATGTAGTAGTGAATGTTAAACCTAAGCCCTTTTGTCCATTCTGTAGTGTGAATTGGAGAACATTTTTCTATTTTCCCATCTGGATTTATTTGCAGAGACAGATTATTGACCTGACTTTAATACAAGAGAAGAATGTGAATATATAAAAAACAAGAAAAAAGAAATTTGAAGTGAGATTTTCAATTAGGATATGTGGAGTAAGGGTTCCTAACTCTTCATTCTTTTTTTGCATCTGAAATATGTGCTGATTGGAAATGTGTGCGCGTTTTTTATGTGTCTATTCTTTGGCTGATGGTCTTAAGCCTTAGAGTCTTTGCAACTGAGTTACGGATTTATGTGTAGTTGTGTGTGCTGACAGATATTGGACTGGGCCAGAGATTCTCAAAATGCTGGTATAAGAGGTAAAGAGCAGAATGTGTGAGAAAAATTTCTTTGATAAGCAGACTTGATTGCTGTTAAGCAGTTTCAAATGTAAGAAAGAGGCTTTATTTGTTGAATTCCACACCTTGCATATTGGCCCCTATTCTTCAGGGGATAAGGGGGAGTTGTTCACGGTACTTTGGGAAACTTAGAATATGTATGTATGGAATTTTATCAAGGTAGATTTTGAAGTGCATTTGAAGATGTGTTATTTAGAACAGCACCAACTGGGAGCACCAACTGAAATCTAAAGATGAATTTAATTATGTACAAATGACCTGAAAATTATAGTCTGTTATAACTTGCTTTTTTAGAAATATATATTTGCTTGAAAACAACTCTTCATCTTCCGATCTGATACAAACTTCAGTCATTCAATCTAGAATTACTACTATTGGTGTTCTAATTACATGCAAAAAAAGAAAAAAGTGGAATGAAAGGCTCAAAACGACTAAACTTTGTACCTTGAGCTTTTAAGATGTCCTGGGTTGTTTTAATGGGATGGCAGACACACAGTGCCAAGAATACACATTTGTTGGCTTGGTGCCTCTACTGTTTTCCAAATTACTTGTTTTCTTCAGGTAAACTTTACCTGTTTCCACTTGTTTATTGTTTTCTTTAGTTATTGTGTCTTTGGTTATGGAAGGGGAGAAAAAAAATTGAAGATACATCATTCTAGACACCAACAGCTTAGAAGAACCCACGTCATTTAGAAGTTCCTTGATGGGATGGCCTCAAGAATTCCTGAATGTACAGAATCATCTCAGGTTAACTCCACTTTTCTAGACATGGCTTGCATACATTTATCTAGTATATTTGGATTTTCACGCACTTTATTTGTTTAATGAGATATGGTTTGTTTACTATTTGCACAGACTGCAGTGCATTGCAGCATGCATTCCTCGTGGTGAAATAATGTCCATGTGGCCTATATCTTGTTATTTGTTATAATGGTATTTTTTTGGAGCTGGCAATAACAATTTTAAAAGAAGGTGGGATACACAAAAAGTATGTCTTTCTTTACTCACACTTTGGATAACTATCTCATTCTGCCTCCTCACAGATGACTCAAAGACTTATCTAGTAGGAATGGCAGAAAAGCAAAAAAATAGTAATAGTTTTCTCTGAGAAGCAAAATAAAAAAATGTCTAACATATAAAAGCTCATGCAGTTTCCTTTGGGATGCCAGTAAATGGAAGAAGGAACATCTAGAAGAAAGAGGAAGTACACGTGAAAACTCTTATTAGACCCCTGTGTGTGGCTTTGGTTTCCAAATTCTGTAATTATAACAAAAATTATCTTAGTTAATCTGTTTGACATTGATGTGAGGAAGAAGGCCCTGACTCCTAGTTGTGTATGTATAAAACTACTTACTCTTTTCTCATCCTTCCTAAAACCTAAACATAATTTTGGCTTTGATATGTAATTTTTGTTTCATTATAAAAAGAGGTACATAGTATATGATATATGAAATAAGTTGCTCTTAATTTTAAGTGGCACTGTCCATTTTCTTTTGAATTATTGTTTAGTTAACATATTAATGATAAATGTTTTGGTTTTTATTACTTAAAAACATACAGATTACTTTTTTTAAGAAAGTGTTTCATAATTATAGGTTAGATTGTTTGTGGTATGTCAGAATTCACTAAAATAAAATGAGTAAATGAAAAGAACCTTTGTTACAGGTCATTTTCAAGCAAATGTTAATACTGTAAAAATATTGTCTAATAGAGACACAGATGTAGTGACAACAGCAGAGGCAACATAGACTAGCAAAGCATGCCCAGTCATTTAGAGGGGATAGTCTCATCAACTCCAAGTCGGTCTGTTCTTTGTTAAAGCGTTTTCTCCTTCATTATAAAATTTGTGGATTATTTACATAGTTTTTAGAGAAGAGAGTATTGCCATATATCTCACTTAGAATGCTTATAAGTCAGTTTTCAAAGAGGGCTCTCCTGCCACTGTCAGTTTATCCTGGTAGGGGTCAGCCCACGTGAACAGATGTCCATGTATATCATTAGCTGTCCAATTTTAGGACAGTGCTATCACTTGATTTCATGGGGTGTTTTTTCAGTTGGGGATAGAGGACCCTCCTTGGACACTTACATTTTTGGATCTTGAATTCTCTAGCTACACTCTTGACAGGGCATTTCTGGTAGGATTTCAGTATATAGCTTAACTGTTCTTTTCCCATAGCTGTCCCGTTTTCCTTCTGTCTGTTTTCAATTCAGAGCCTTCATCGAATTTAAAATGCAGGAACAAGAGAATGGCTGACAACAGAATCTTAAGTCAGGTAGATGACAGTTTCTCGTAGAATGACTGGATTTGGGGTGTGACTAACATGTAACATGTGAGTTATGCATGAGGGTGACATTACACTATGATGCCTTCTCTAACTGCTGGTTTCTTTCTTTCTTCTTATTTTATTTTCATATTTCCTCTAGCTTCTGGAAGGCATTGAGGTCTGTCTTCCCCAGTGCATCATATGGGGTGGGGCAAAAGTGGATTTACAGTTGTGAGTATGTGAAACACAGTTTATTCTTGTATTATTATTTATTAATTACGGTATCATTTCCCATATGAACAACTGTGAACCTACTTTTGCCCTACCTTGTCTTTAATTTTCAAGTACTTACACAATATTTGACAAATAGTTGGCCCTTACTGTGTTTTTTTTAACTGAACTGAACTCAATAAATACTAAATGTCAGAATGGCCGACCACGCAGTGGTTACTTTTATTGATAGAGAATTTTTCAACATCAATGGAAATGCCCATGTAACCATGGGCAAAAATGACATGACCCATTCTTCTTTTTCCTTATAAAGAAATAGGAGAATGTACATAATTCATAAGTAATTGGATGAGTTTGGAACTCCTTTCAAGCTAATAATTGTTCTGAGGAAAGAAAAATGCCTCTAATTTTTAAACAAAACTCAGAGAACTTACTCCCATGTCTTCCCCTGAGGAGGGAATTTTGTTGGTTTGGAGACAACAGCGCTCATTTCTCAGAATAAACATCTTTTCTACTCATTCTGCTTCATGGTAAGTTTAACATCACATTGGCAATGTTGGAAAATTAATTTAAAATCATAGAATCCAGCTTTTGGAATTGGAAATGAACTAATTATTTAACTTGCATTATTGTACTTTGTAGATGTATATTTTTACTTTTAAGCAGAGTGAGTACCAAAGTTTGTTAGAAGAATGGTGGCCTTGGTTATTATACTAAATTGTATTATGTATATATTATACTAAATTCTATACTTCTTATCAAAGATGAGGCTCACCTTGTGACCACTGGGAGTCACTGTGTAGCTGTTACAGCAAAGGAGGCTTCCACACCATTCACACTGACTTGCTGGGCTACCAGGGAGATACCAGACTCATTTCTTTTCCCCAACCACTGGCATTTATCCATTTGCCAACTGGTAGTTATTAAGTGCATACAGAGAGCTGGGTGCTGTGTTAAATTTAGCAACACAGTGAGAACAAGCTGTCTGTGTGGCTAGCCATGTTTCCCTTTCCCACCCCCATCACCATGCAAAACTTTAAATTTCCCTTATGATTTATGAGTTTCAAGTATTTATTATTATTTATACATTTATTTTTGAGATTTTGCCTTTCCTACTAGAGATCCTTGACAGCCAGGTCTACATTTTTTTTTTTTGTATTTGTTTATCCCATTGACTGGTGGTATGCAGTAGTCAATGCCCATGACATGTCAGAGTGACTGGATGCTAGGTCAATTATTTTCTCGCATCCTTTTGACCTTGCTGCTATTCCTTTTCGACTGTGCTACTACCTAGTATTGCCACCTACCCTGCAATACTTGCTTCTCATTATCATCTAATATTGTTGCAATAATGAAATGGCCATAGGAAAATAGTTTTCTTTCATTATCTTTCCTCCTTCATTCTGCTTAACAGTTGAGAGGTAATTTTTTATAATAGATAAAAATGAATGGCATTGGTTATCAATGACAGCATTTAACATTCTCATTTTTGTAAGTGGGAACTAGAATTGAACAATATGTATGAAAAGTATAGTAGTAGAAAACAGCATTAGTTCCTGGAAAGAATACTAAGCTCAGAAGAAGGAAATCTTCATTTTAATTTTGTATTTTCACCAATGAACTCCTTCAATATGGAGAATTATATTAATTCCCACTATTTCCCTTTCTCCATTTATAAAATCCATTTAACTTCTACTAAATGCCATTGGGGGGCCAGGCAATGCACAAATTGTTGAGAGCAGTACAAAGATGAATTACGTGGAGCCTAGTACCTTACAAGAATGACGGTTTTGGTGGAAGCTAGAAATAACATAAAAACAAACTGAATTTTAAAAGCAGCACTTATGTGCCAAATAAGTGGAAGAGACCATAGGAATTTAGGTATGCCAGTGATTTCATTTAGATTAAATTTGTCAAGATTGGCTTCAGAAAATTGGATTTTGTCTTTGGCTTTAAGTATTGAGACACTACTTCCCTTGGAATGGAGAACAGAGGATGTTTTGGGGAGAGATGTTCAGGTATGTCTTGGAAATACCTGGGGAAAATTTATGTCTGAAGTAGAAAACATATTTAAGGGAAAGCAGGAAAAACTATTAAAGAGGCAATGAGTCCATTTTGTGAAGTGCTTTGAATATATTTCTAATTGTGAGTTTTGGGATCATAATGGATCATACTTAAAACCAGGTCTTGAAAGTCACTCTTCATCTTATATCCTACACTTCTTGCCAAAGACCTGGATGTTCTCTGTTGGTGTTACATCTGACATTGCCATATCTAGTAATTTTTTTCCTGGCACAGGATATTATTAACAATACAAATCTGAGCATTGCCAGAAGGGTCTCTACTTTCCTGGAGAAAAGGTGGCCTTTTCTGCAGGAAAGTAGAAATGTTGCCCTTTCAGATGGCAACTTCTGGAATACATGAGTCCTAAAGGTGACAGTGTTTGGGCACCTGATTTGTTATGAAATGACCATAGAGCTCCAGTTCATATCAGGGTTTTCAGTTTTCCCTTTTGCTTCCATTAAAAAAATTCTTTAGGAAAACTTTCTGCCAGACTGGGAGCCACAGATGCTGAGCTTGCATGATAAAACATTGAGGTCCTTAAGGATAAATTGGTGGCAGAAAAATTTGCTTGTTGAATTAATTAAATTAAATTTGCATTTGAAAATATTTTAATCATTTGATAAATAGAAATGTGCGCTTAGGGTATAATTAATAATATAATTTTTTCCTGTTCTATTCATTCTTTTCTTACCTTCTTGTCTCTATGCTATGTTTAAGGACTGCCAATTCAGGGGAACAGCCTTTTATTCCCATAATTGAGAACCAACCTTAATTCCCATAAATGCATAAAGATTTCTGTTCCTGTTAATGCCAATAGATTTTTAGTCCCATTAAGGGAAATGGATCTTTATTTTCGTGAATGTTGTAGAATGAGATGGCTGGAACCTCACAGGTAATGAAGACCAGACGAGCTGATTAAGTGAAGAAACCATAAAGAAAACAATTGATTTATGGTAATGATTTTTTTGTTTTTCAAAAAAATTCTCTATAATTAATTTTTCTGCCATGGGAGTGATAGTGAAGGAACTTATAAAGAATGTGCGCATGTGTGTGTTTCTGCTTTTAGGCTATGAATTCTATTATTTTATAGGATTACCTCATATACTTTGAACTCTCACTTACCTATAAGGCACACTGTTAAAGCTACAAAAACTAATCAACCACAATTTTTAACATAACAACTAGAAGAAGTAAATAGAGTGCTTGATACAAAAACATCTTCACATTCTAAGGACAAATAAGAGCTTGTGTTAGTCTTATGTCTAACCAAGGCTTGCAGTGTGATTAGGAAAAATCTCAACAGTTATGTAACATTTAATTCAATAGATATTTCTATAGATATTAATTGTCTTTCCTTATTTTTAGAAATAAATTAATAAAAACAAATTTATTGCAGTAATTGGGTCCCTAAATTATTGTGTACAAATTGATTTTTAAAAGTTAATTATTATGTAAGTATACCAAAAAGAGTTTCCCATTAAAAATATTACAAGGATTTTCCCCATAATTAGCATTTTTGGTATTGCAAATAACCTTTACATACAAAATATAAACTGTATTTAGTAAGCCTGGATTTTTTATACATCAAGATCTCTTGAAATCAGTCAAGTGTACATCTTCCTTCTATTAGGATTAATAAAAGACATGTCTATAATTTCTTTAAAATGAACCAGGAGCATCCTTATTGGTGAGCTGAGAGAACAGAGTACGTCTGCAGGCCATTAAACAAATTAAAATTAAACAGTTTTATCATTCATGAAGATGTCTACTTTTATATAAACACATTCAATTATTTACAGGAGTTTGTACTTTATATAAAAAAATTGAATGGTGTGAGGCAGAGGCTCTATAAATACACTATAAAACATAGTCCAAAGAAAATCAAATGGATAAGATAAATCCATGATGTCATTGGACTGAATTTTTATTTTTATTTCTTGAGTTTGGCTTTTATATATTTATATATTTTTATATTTTATTGATTATGCTATTACCATTATCCTGATTTTTCCCACTTTGCCTCCCCTCCATCCAGCACTGCCCACTCCCTCAGGCAATATCCCCACCATAGTTCATGTCCGTGGGTGATGTGTATAACTTCTTTGGCTACTCCATTTCCTATGTTGTACTTTACATTACCATGGCTATTCTGTAGCTATTTATTTGTACTTCTTAATCTCCTTACCTCTTCACCAATTCCTCCACACCCACCTCCCATCAGGCAACCATCAAAATGCTCTCTGTATCCATGATTCTGTTTCTGTTCTTCTCATTTGCTTAGTATGTTTTTTAGATTCAATTGTTTATAGATATGCATATTTTTGTCATTTTATTGTTCATGGTTTTGATCTTCCTTTTTTTCTTAAATAAGTCCCTTTAACCTTTCATGTAATAGTGACTTGGTGATGATGAACTCCTTTAGTATTTTTCTTGTCTGGGAAGCTCTTTATCTGCCCTTCGATTCTAAATTATAGTTTTGTTGGGTAGAGCAATCTTGGCTGTAGGTCCCTGCTTTTCATGATTTTTAACACTTCTTGCTGGTCCTTTCTAGCCTGCAGAGTTTCTTTTGAGAAATCAGCTGATGGTCTTCTGGGAAATTCCCTGTAGATAAATAATTTCCTCTCTCTTTTTGCTTTTGAGTCCTTTATCTTTGACATTTGGCATTTTAATTATGATGTGTCTTGGAGTGGGCCTCTTTGCACCCATCATAATTGGGACTCTCTGTGCTTCCTGAACATGCATGTCCATTTCCTTCACCAAATTAGGGAAGTTTTCTTTCATTATTTTTTCAAATAGATTTCCAATTTATTGCTCTTTCTCTTCTCCTGGTACTCCTGTATGCAATTTGTTGGACCTCTGGAAGTTTTCCCAGAGGCTGCTTATACTATCCTTATTTTTTTGGATTCTTTTTTCTTCTTGTTCTGAATGATTGTTTTTTGCTTCCTTATGTTCCAAATCATTGATTTGATTCTTGGTTTCATCCACTTTACTGTTATCTCCCTGTAAATTGTTCTTTATTTCAATTAGCGTATCCTTTGTTTCTGACTGCATCTTTTTTTATGCTATTGAGATCCTTGCTAAGTTCCTTGATCATCCTTATAATCAGTGTTTTGAACTCTGTGCCTGATAGATTGCTTATCTCTATTTTGTTTAGCTCTTTTTCTGGAGTTTTGATTTGTTCTTTCATTTGGGCCATGTTTCTTTGTCTCTTCATTTTGGCAGCCTCCCTGTGTTGCTTTATATGTATTAGGTAGAGCTGCTTTGACTCCATGCTTTGGTAGTGTGGCCTAATGTAGTAGGTGTCCTGTGGGGTCTAAAGGCACAGCCTTCCCTATCACCCAGGCTGGGTACTTGAGGTGTTCCTTTTGTGTGGGCTGAGTATACCCTCCTCTTTTAGTTGAGCCTTGGTTGTTGTTGGCAGACCATTAGGAGGGATTTACCCAGGCCAGTCAGCTGCAAGGACTGGCTGTGACCACCAATTTCTGCCCTCCATGGAGGATCAGCTGTGCAGGGGCAGGGTGGTGGTGCTCTGATGTGGTCTGTAGCTGTCCACTGGGTGTGCTGGACTGTACAGGCCAAGGTAAACTCCCACCTGTGTTTTGCTCAGGGCCAACCTGCCTGAGCTATAAAGCAATCTGAGATGTTTGTGCTGAGCTTGGAGATTCCCAGGCAAAGCCAAGCTGTGCATCTAGGCTGGTTGTTGCTAGCGTGGAGCCTGGGGCTCACTGAGGCCAGCTGTTGCTTATTTGATAGGATTTAGGAAGCTGTGAAGCATGAGCCAAGACCAGTTATTCACATAGAAAAGCAGCTTGAGTGGGCCTATAAATTGGGGGGGGGGGTGGAGTCTCTGGGATCTCCAAGGCAGATCACACAGTATTAGCCAGGTTGATGGAGTCTCATATATGGCACCAGCCTACTGAGTCTGTGGGTGTGTGGGAGGAGGGTTTAGAAAAGGGGCATTGACCTCTGCTCGCCTTAAAGCCAGATGCTTCGGTTCCTCCCTTTATGCCACTGGTGCCTTTCAAGCAGCTAACTCTAAGTAGGTGAGACCATGTGTAAGTTCTTTAAGAGGAACTGCTTGGTACTCCAGAAGTTTTTTCTATTGACTCAATCTCCACTAGTTTTTGCAGCAGAAGTGTGGGGACTTATCTTCCTGGTATGGGAACCCTGGGCTGGGGGGGCCTGGTGTGGGGATGGGACTCCTCAATCCTGTGATATCACTCCCAAACTTATATCCATTACACACGAGTGAGGGACCAGCCAGTTCCATGTCTGTATCCCTCTTGTCAGTCTGGATGGATGTGGTTTCTTTAATTCCGTAGTTTTCAGACTTCCATTTAACTTGATTTCTGATGGCTTTGAGTGATGGTTGTTCTATATTTTAGTTGTAATTTTGATGTAGTTGTGGGAAGAGATGAGCCATGTCTGCTTATGCCATCATCTTGACTGAAAGTTGGAATGAATTTTTTTAAAAATGATTGAAAAAATACATGTTATTTTAACTTTTATTCCTTCAAAATCACTTATTGAACATGGATTGTTATTTAAATCTGTGTTTTTAATCTGCCTCTTCCCAACATGCATCTGTCACCAGGGTGGAGTGATAAATCTCATTATATTAAAGGAAAAATTGAATGAACTGAACAGTGGTAAATGTAAACTGAGCTCATATATTACCTTTGGTTTTGGAACAGAAAAAAAGTTATTTTATACATCAATGGTCATTTGTGCCTACATATTCCTTAGATAATAGAGAATAGTAATTGTTAAGTCATGTGTCTTTGAGAATATAAAAGATTTCCTTCTTGGAAAACACAATGGAAATTTTTTATTGAAAGGTGAAAAGCCAGAATGAGAATGCTTTAGGAAGGGAAGCTAGGAAACGGGGAATGAGAAAGAACCTTAGACATGGTCTAACCACCAGCACAGCTCCCTTGACACACAGATGGGGAAATGAGTCACAGGAAGAGGTAAGCACAAGTTTGTCAGCTTTTTTCTCTTAACATTTTATTGTAAAATTTTTTAACATGGATGAAACTAAAATGAATAGTATAGAGCTCTGTTGTCCAGTGTGGTAATCATAAGTCATATGTGGCTATGGAGCACATCAAAGCTGTGTAGTGACACACTGAGATGGTACTACTTTGGATATATTGAATTAAATAAAAAATATTTTAAAATAAATTTCATCTATTTCTCTTTACCTTTTTAAGTGTGGTACTAGAAAATTTGAAATTATATGTGTGGCTCACACTGTATTTTTATTGGGTAGTGCTGTCACAGAATCCCATTTCAACAGTTGCCAACTCATGATTCATCTTATTTTGTTTATGCCTCATGCACTTTAGAACTACCTGTGGTCATACAGGCAATTGGTTCCGTATTTGGCATGGAACACCTGCTTATTGACTATTACTTTTTCTACCACTATACTTTTAAATTTAAGCCTTTTGTGTGTGCCAGTTTTACTATTGCCTAATTATTTAAGATTATATTTCTGAGGTTTGCTGATTTTGACAAGTTAATAATGCCTTCATTCATTTCCTTTATAGGCTATTATTTTAATTTAATTGAAATTAAATTTTTGGATCAAATTCTCCATTTACTTTACTAAGTAAAGGTGTCATTTGTAAATCATAATGTAATTTGTGAATCATTGTTATTTCTTGTAAAATTCTGATCACTAAAGGATAGCAAAGGAGTTAATGCTGTCTTGGTTCTTATTTACATGCAAGTTTCATTATTCTCTAAAAGTAGATGTTTAAAAAGCAGAATTGTCCAATAATAAACATATCTATTGAATGTTGACTATGTAAAAAGCTCAGCATGTGTGTGTATGTGCAAGTATGCACACACACAAGCCCCCCCCCCCCACACACACACACAATGTCATTCAGGGAGTTAGTAGCCTTGGGATGGAAAGAGAGGAAAAAACACAATTCTGTCTCTAAATGTGATGGACCTGAAGCCTCAGGGAGAGGCGATGCAGAAATGTCTAGACACCCCTCCTCTTAAAAGGCCCGAGGTACTGTCTTATGCCTCCTGGATTTTCCATCTCTGCCCTGTACATTTTAAACTCCCTTCAAACTGTCCTAATTTAAATGTGTCATTTGTTTCCTGTGGGATCCTGAAAGTGTATGAGGATTTCCAACCTGGTCTTTCATGTTAGAATTCTAGTTTGACCCTGGGTACTTCAGCAGTTTCACCTCAGTAACTGAATTTCTGCTTGGAAAAGAAAATGACATATTACTGGAGGTTCTGAGACACTGATCAAAGGCTATAGAACAACGGTTTTCTCACATTCCTTTCTACCTAAATAATACAATCTATGCTTCACTGGAATGAAATATAGAACTGACATTCCAGAATATACTTGAAAACTGAACAATTCTTCAAGGTATACTTGCAATTAAACTAAGGAATGAAGTGGCAGCTGCAGCCCTGAAGTCTGTACATTTGGACTTGACTTTAAATTGACACCACAGACACATTTGTTCTCATGTCGCGGGCAACAGCATTAAGTCCTAGAGCACTTAAGAGCTTCAGGTTTCTAATAAGCATTTTCTTCAAAGCAGAAGCTTGATTTGCTCTGTGATTTTTGTCAAGTGCATATCATATCAAAGGATAAGTGTTTGGAAAAGCCTTTCTTCAGCCACAAAAAGGGGAGTTTTGTTTGAAGAAAGGCAAATTGCAATGACTGGCTCCCACTGGGAAGATGAAAGGAATGGCTGGATTTCCTGTTACTCTGTTGTTGTTTGTACCCCTCAAATATTTTAATCAACATGAAAGAACTTGTTGCACTGTGAGAGCGGTGCAATCTGAGAATGCCATTTAGAGGCCGCCAAGTAGATTCTCAGCTAATAAAGTTGTATTTGTCTGTGGTGTCAAAGACCAGATTTATGGAAAATGATTAACAAGGGCCAGACTGTTAGGCATGGAACAATGGTCAGGAGATTATTTTCAAAATGGATTCCCCATTGCAGATTGTTGACATGCATTATGTACCTTTCAAGAGACAACAAGATAGACTATAAAGGCTGATTTTTGTCTAGTTACAATGTAGCATTGAGACATGATTATGATATAAACCATAAATTCTATATAGGCACATGGCCTAATGAATCAATAATAATTTCAAAGTGAAAATTTTAAAGACTATTAAATTATATTTTGTAGTATAAAAGGGATCATCTAATTTCTGTATTTTCTTGTTAAATGCCTGTAGTAATTTATACATACATAAGTTATATTAATATGTTATATAAATGTCTATACATAGAAATATATATAACAGTACATATAAATATATATGCATTATATAAAACAGGCCCTCAATACATATTTGTTCAAGGAATGAATGATTGAATAATTCATTACATCATTACAGTGATGTGATGATGCTTGTGCTCTAAATAAAGAAATTAACTACATAGGATATTCTTACTCAAGTGAAGCAAGTCTCAATTTTCTTATTGTCAGTGCTTAAGGCAAGAGAGGAAATTACGGCACTAAACATGCTCTCTCAACAGGCTGAAATCTGCATCTCTTTACAAGGGCAAAAAAATGAAGAACATCATTCCTAGTCTGTATTTCTTTTTGTTTGGGTCACATCTTTTCATGTTTTTATTTCTTTATACCTTTTTGTTCTGTATTTTTTCCTCATACGCTTTAAAAATTATATAAGAAGTTAACTTAATCAAATTCCTCAGTTTATGGAACTTACTCAACATTGCTCTGAACAATATCCTTTCTTATTTCATTTATTGGTATATTTACTTTATTTGTATTTTCACCCCTTTCCCCACAAAGGCAAACCATACTGTATATTTTCTGTTCTTATTTTTTATAAAATGTATGTTGGCATTTCATATGCATCTATTTTTTTAATTCCCACTCTAGGACATGTTATTGATCTCAAGTATGCACCCCAACTGGGGACCGAACCCACAACCTAGGCATGTGCCCTGATTGGGAATCAAACCTGCAACCTTTCTGTTTATGGGACAACACTCCAACCAACTGAGTCACATTAGCCAGGGCACATCTATTTTTTAAATTTATATAAATGATATTGGAATAGATCTTATCCATGTCTGACCACCTTCACTCACAGAAATGTTTTAAGACTCCTACATGGCTATGTGTGCTATGGTCACCATGTATGCATGCACTGTGTGCTACCTGTCCATTTCCTCGGCGATGTCACCCATAACATCTGCAGCCTTCTGTCCCATGTACAAAGCTATGTGATCCTTGGTACTATGTGAGAAACTCTTTGATATGAATGAGGTTGCTGAGCATTAGGTTATATTCATGTAAATCTTAAATTTAAACGTGTTACCATGTCACTCTCTGAATGTCTGCATCAGTCCACATTCCTACCTGCAGTTCCTGAGGGTTTTCATATTCCTACAAGTTTGCCAACACTTGGCATTGTCTAGCTTGCTACCTTTTGTTGGTATGGATATGAAATTATATTTTATTGTTTCAATGATCTTTTTTTTTTCAGTGAGTTTGGTCATCTCTTATATTAGCTGGGTGTTTAAACCACCTCCTCTGTCAGTTGCTGGAACACAGACTTTGCTCAGTCTTCACTTGGAATTTATCTGTTTTCCTTTGTGATTTTCTCAGTGTAATCTATATTTTAGAACCTTGATAGTTTTACATATTGAAATTTTCCAGTCTTCCAGTTTTCTCTGATCCTTGTTTATGATGTCCTTTCTAGAGGAAAATCCTCTAGTCCTATGTAATAAATTGTGCTTATTTTGTGTGTGTGCACAGTTTTGGAGTTTGTTAAGCAGTCATTCTCTATCAATATGCCCCCAAGGTATTCTTCTATATAACCTATTATTAACTACATAGTTTTACATTACATATTCAAGTCCTTAATATATCTGGAGTCTACATTTATATGCTGTGTGTATGGAGATTGCTTTAGACTGAATATTTGTGTCCCTTCACCCCCACCACCAAATTCATACTTTGACATCCTAACCCCTAAGTAATGATATTAAGAAGTGGAGCCTTTGGGAGTTGATTAGCTCATGAGGGTGGAGCACCCATGAATGGAATTTGTGCCCTTATTAAAGAGAACCCAAAGATCTCCTTCACCCTTTTCATCCTGTGGAGACATAGTAAGAACACAGCTGTCTAGAAACCAGATGGCCTCCAGAACTTGGGGAAATAAGTTTATGTTGTTTACAAGTCACCCAGTCTACTGTCTATTAGGGCAGCTTGATGGCGTGAACACAGAGATCCAGTTTTATTTTTCTTCATGTAGTGCATTTCCCTCAATTCTATCTATTAAACAGTCTGCTGTTTTCCCATAGATTGTGCTGTCACCATTATCATATGTATCTGTTTACAAGTCTGTGTCCGAGCTCTCTGTTTTTCTTTCACAGGATCATTGTTCTTGTGCCAATAACATACTGCAGTTTTCTTTCTCCCTTCCCTTCCCTTCCCTTCTCTTCCCTCTTCTCTCTTTCTCTCTCCCTCTCTCCCTTTCTTAAAACAAACAAACAAACAAACAAACAAACAAAAAACCCTAAGGCTCTATAAGTATAAACTACTTTCTGATGTGCCAAATTGTCTTCTTCTTTCTTTTGTTTTATATAGACTTTGCTATTTGGGGATCATCATCTTTCCATTCTAAATTTATAGACAATGTATCAAATTTCTCAAAAATTCTTAGTAGATTAGGATTGCACTTAATTTAGAGGAGAGATATGACATATTTATACATTTAAGTTCTCTCATCCAAGAATGTGGTATATCTTTCCATTTATTCGGCTCATCTATGTCCAACATTTGAGTTTTAAAACGTTCCTCAGAGTCTTGAGTATTTGTGTTTACAATAGTTTCTAGAAATTTATAGTGTGCGAGGTACCATCTCATTTCTATTTATTATTTCTTCAAAAGGATGCCATTTAATTTTGTAATTTAATTTTATAAACAGAAACTTTGATCAATTTTTTTTAATTTCAAATAGTGGTTCATTGATTTCATTGCTTGTCCTGTAGGATGGTCATCCACCATACTGTTGATATTTACTAGAATTTATTCCTGCCTGGTTACAAATGCATTTTCTTTTTTTTTTTTTCCCCTTCTCTTCTTGGATTCTAGCTTTCTAGATTGTAAGTGTTTTTGATAACATTACATTTATAAAAAACTCACAACATTCCACTTTATCTTCTTATTTCAACTTTCTTTAAGATTGTTTTTAACATGACATTAATATGGCAAAATACCTATAGGTTTATATGCCTAACAAGATTTTTTTCCCCTCATATTTAAACAATAATTTGGCTGTATATAAAATTCTTACATTAGAAGTATTTCCCTTCAGTACATTAAAGTATGATCAGTTGATGTAGAGATGTCTCAGGTAAACTAATTCTTATCCTTTTTTTAAAAAATTACTTTATTGTTGTTCAATAACAGTTGTTTGCATTTTCTCCCCACCGCTCCCCCAACCTCAGCCAAACCCACTTCCCTCCCTTGCTTCTTCCCTCCCCCTTGATTTTGTCCATGTGTCCTTTATAGTAGTTCCTAAAAACCCTTCTCCTCACTGTCCCCTCCCCCTCCCCTCTGGCTATTGTTACATTATTATTAATTTCAATGTCTCTGGTTATATTTTGTTTGCTTTTTTTTCTTTTGTTGATTATGTTCCAGTTAAAGGTGATATCATATGGTATTTGTCCCTAACCACCTGGCTTATTTCACTTAGTATAATTCTCTCCAGTTCCATCCATGCTGTCGCAAAGGGTAGGAGGTCCTTCTTTCTCTCTGCTGCATAGAATTTCATTGTGTAAATGTACCATAGTTTTTTGATCCACTCATTTACTGATGGGCACTGAAGTTGCTCTCAGCACTTGGCTATTGTAAATTGTGCTGCTATGAACATTGGGATGTATAGGTTCTTTTGGTGTTTCAGGGTTCTTAGGATATAACCCCAGCAGTGGAATTGCTGGTTCAAAGGCGGTTCCATTTTTAGTTTCCTGAGGAAATTCCAGACTGTTTTCCATGGTGGTTGCACCAGTCTGCATTCCCACCAACAATGCACTAGGTTTCCCTCTTCTCCGCATCCTCTCTAACACTTGTTTGTTGATTTGTTTCTGATGGCCATTCTGACCGATGGGAGGTGGTATGTCATTTTGGTTTTAATTTGCATCTCTCTGATGGCTAGTGATGCTGACCATCTTTTCATATGTCTCTGGGCCCTCTGTATGTCCTCCTTGGTGAAGTGTCTGTTCAAGTCTTTTGCCCTATTTTTTAATTTTTTTTTGTCTCCTTGAAGTGGAGTTGTGTGAGTTCTTTATATATTTTGGAGATCAAACCATTATTCAAGGTATCATTGGCAAATATGTTTCCCATACAGATGGTTCTCTTTTAATGCTGTTTTCTTTAGCCATGAAGAAGCTTTTTAATTTGATGAGGTCCTATTTGTTTATTCTTTCCTTTATGTCTTTTGCTTTAGGGGACATATCAGTGAAGATGAATGCTGCATGGAATGTCTGAGATTTTCCTGCTAATGTTTTCCTCTAGGACTTTTATGGTGTTATGACTTATATTTAAATCTTTTATCCACCTTGAATTTATTTTTGTGTATGGTGTAAGTTGGTGTTGGAGTTTCATTTTTTTGCATGTAGCTCTACAGATATTGCAACACAATTTGTTGAAGAGGTTATTTTTATTCCATGTTATGCTTTTTCCCCCTTTGTCAAATATTAATTGACCATAGAGACTTGGGTTTATTTCTGGGCTCTCTGTTCTGTTCCATTGGTCTATGTCCTCATTTTTATGCCAGTAGCAGGCTGTTTTGATTACAGTGGCATTGTAATACAATTTGATATCAGGTATTGTTATCCCTCCTGCTTTGTTCTTCTCTCTCAAAATTGATTCAGCTATTTGGGATCATTTATGATTCCATAGAAATTTCTGAAATGTTTGTTCTATGTCTGTGAAATATGTCATTGCTACTTTAATAAGGATTGCATTGAATCTATAAATTGCTTGTGGACATTTTGATCATGTTAATTCTTTCAATCCATGAGCATGGTACATGTTTCCATTTATTTGTGTCTTCCTTAATTTCTTTCTTCAGTGTTGTATAGTTTTCTGAGTATAGGTCTTTTACCTCCTTGGTTAGGTTTATTCCTAGGTACTTTATTTTTCTTGTTGCTATATCAAATGACATTTTTTTCTTGATTTCTGTTTCTGATGTTTCATTGTTGGTGTACAAAAATGTCTTTGGTATCTGAGTATTGGCTTTGAATCCCACTGTTTTGCCAAATTCATTTAATAGGTTGAGTAGTTTTTTGGCCAAGTCTATAGGATTTTCTATGTACACTATCATGTCATTGGCAAACAATGGCAGTTTTATTTCCTCCTTTCCAATTTGGATGCCTTTTATTTCTTTTTCTTGTCTGATTGTTGTGGCTAGGACTTCCAGTACTATGTTGAATAGGAGTGGTGAAAGCAGGCATCCTTATCTTGCTCCCGATCTTAGTGGGAAAGCTCTAAGTTTTTGTCCATTGACTATGACGTTGGCTGTAGGTCTCTCATATATGGCCTTTATTATGTTGAGGAATGCTCTCTCTATTCCCATTTTACTGAGTGTTTTTATCATAAATGGGTTCTGTGCCTTATCAAATGCTTTTTCCACATCTATTGATATGATCATGTGATTTTTGTCTTTCATTTTGTTTATGTAGTGTATTATGTTTATTGATTTGTGAATATTGTACCATCCTTGCATCCCTGGGATGAATCCCACTTGATCATGGTGTATAATCGTTTTGACGTATTGCTGGTTGCAGTTTGCCAATATTTTGTTGAGGATTTTAGCATCTATGTTCATCAGTGAAATTGGCCTGAAGTTTTCTTTCTTTGTTATGTCTTTATTTGGTTTTGGGATTAGTATGATGCTGGCTTCATAAAAAGAGTTTGGGAGTCTTCCATCTTCTTAAATTTTTTGGAATAATCTGTGGAAGATGGGGGTTAGCTCTTCCTTATATGCTTTGTAAAATTATCCTTTGAGACTGGTCCATGGCTTTTCTGTGTTGGAATCTTTCTGATTATTATTTCAGTTTCATGAGCTGTTATTGGTCTGTTCAAGCTTTCTGCTTATTTTTCATTCAATTTTGGAAGATTATATTTTTCTAGAAATTTGTCTATTTCATCTAGATTTTCTAATTTCTTGGCATACAGTTCTTCATAGTAATTTCTTACAATCCTTTGTATTTCTGTGGTATCAGTTGTAATGTCTTCTCTTTCATTTCTGATTGTGTCTATTTGAGTCCTCTCTCTTTTTTTCTTAATGAGCTTGCTTAAAGGCTTATCAATTTTGTTTATCTTTTCAAAGAACCAGCTCTTTGATTCATTGATCCTTAGAATTGTTCTTTTAGCCTCTATGTCATTTAATTCTGCTCTGATCTTGATTATTTCCTTCCTTCTACTTGCTCTGGGCTGTCTTTGTTGTTGTTCCTCAAGTTCTTGTAGGCATAGGGTTAGGTTTTTTTATTTGAAATGCTTCTATCTTTTTTAGGTAGCCCGGAACTTCCCCATATCTCTATGAATTTCCCTCTCAGGACTGCCTTCATTCTGTCCCATAAGTTTTGAATTGTTGTGAGTTCATTTTGATTTGTTTCCAGAAACTTTTTGATTACTTTCTTAATCTCATTTTTGACCCATTCATTGTTTAATAGCATGCTATTCAATCTCCATGAGTTTGAGTGGTTTTTTTTTTTTTTTTTTTTGAGGTTGGTTTCTAGTTTCAGTCCCTTGTGGTCAGAGAAAATGCTTGGTATGATTTCAATTTTCTTGGATTTGTTGAGGTTTGTTTTGTGTCCTATCATGTGGTCTATCTTTGAAAATGTTCCATGTGCATTTGAAAAGAATGTGTATTTTGCTTCTTTTGGATGAAAGGCTCTCTATTTATATATTGGTTAAGTCCATTTGATCTAGGGCATTGTTCAACACCACAATATCTTTGTTGATATTTTGTTTGGGTGATCTGTCTATTTCTGATGGTGGGGTGTTAAAATCCCCTACTATAATTGTGTTGCTGTCAATATCTTTCTTGAAGTCCTCCAAGATTTTCTTTATGTATTTTGGTGATCCTATGTTGGGTGCATACATATTTACAATGTGTATGTCTTCTTGATGGGTTCTTCCTTTGAATATTATGAAGTCACCTTCTGGGTCTCCTTTTATGACTCTTTTTTTCTTGAAGTCTATTTTGTCTGAGATGAGTGTTGCCACCCCGGTGCTTTTTTTCTGTCCATTTGCTTGGAACATTTATTTCCAGCCCTTTACTTTCAGTCTGTGTAGGTCTTTGTTCTGAGGTGGGTCTCTTATAGGCAGCATATGTGTGGGTCATGTTTTCTTATCCATTCATCTATTCTATGTCTTTTGATTGGGGCATTTAGATTGACCAATAAAGGCCTCTCTAAAAAAGATAGAAACATTTCAAATAAACCACCTAACCCTACACCTATAAGAACTCGAGGAACAACATCAAAAACAGCCTAGATCAAATAGAAGGAAGGAAATAACCAAGATCAGAGCAGAATTAAATGACATAGAGACTAAAGGTACAATTCTAAGGATCAATAACTCTAGGAGCTGGTTCTTTGAAAAGATAAACAAAACCAACAATCCATTGGGGAATTTATGTTTAAGGTTATTATTGATAGGTATTTATTCATTGCCATTTTTTTTTGTACCTGTGCTCCTCTCTCTTTCACTGTTTATCTTCCTGTTCTTAAAGCAAACCCTTTAGCATTTCTTGCAGAGCTAGCTTGGAGGAGGTATATTCTTTGAGGCTTCCTTTGTCTGGGAAGCTCCTTATTTGGCCTTTTATTTTAATTGAGAGCCTTGCTGGATAAAGTAGCCTTGGTTGGTTCTCATTACTTGGAATATTTTTTGCCATTCCCTTCTGGCTTGGAGCGTTTCCATTGAGAATTCAGCTGCTAACCTTATCAGGGCTCCCTTGTATGTTACTTCCTGTTTTGCCCTTGCTGACTTTAAGATTCTCTCTTTGTTTTTGAATTTTGCCATTTTAATTATGATGTGTCTTGAAGTGGGCCTCTTTGAGTTTCTCTTAATTGGGACTTTCTGTATTTCCTGGATTTTTGTGACTTTTTCTCATATCAAATTAGGGAGGTTTTCCATCATTACTTTTTCAAACATGTTTTCTATCCCTTACTCTTCTTCTTCTTCTGGGATCCCTAGTATATAGATATTATTACATTTCATGTTGTCCTGCATTTCCCTTAAACCCTCTTTATTCTTTCTGAGCCTCTTTTCCTTTTCTTGCTCATTCTGGGTGTTTTTTTCTACCTTGTCCTACAGCTCACTGATCTGATCCTTTGCTTTATCAAGCCTGCTTTTGATTCCTTCTACTGTGTTCTTCAGTTCAGAAATTGTATTCTTCATTTCCTCTTGGCCCTTGTTGATAGTTTCTATTTCCTTTTTCGTGTTGATATAGTTTGCAGTGAGTTCACTGTAGTTTCCCTATAGTTATTGATAATCTCTGTGAGACTTCCTGACAACTATTGCTCTGAACTCAAAATCTGATAGTTGACTTGCCTCTATTTCATTTAGCATTCTTTCTGAGGCTTTCTCCTTTCTTTTCATTTGGGGATTGTTTCTTTGTCTTTCTATTGATTGTGAGACTCTTCTTGTTAGCCTCTGCTTTTTAAATTTATCTGTTCTGACTCCTTGGGCTTATGGTATGAACTTCTATGGTAGAAGACCCATGAGATTCAGTGGTCTCCTTGATCTCCTGAGCTCACAGGTCCTGGGCTGTTGTTTGCGTTGGCTCTCTGTAAGTCTTTGGTGTTTGATTGCTGTTGGGTCTATCCTTGGTTAGTACTTCCCTCCAGCTGGTTAAATGAGGGTCACTCTGCCCACCACCTCTTGTATTCTGTTGTGCAGGTGTGGGCAGGTTGTATTGAAGCTGGTTCTTCTGTGTGTACAAGGTTTTGAGGATTCTCTCTTGCTCTTCTTAGTTGTTTGTTCTGAGCAATTTCTTCACCATTTAGTTGTATTTCCAGATAGGCCCTGGGTTGAGTCATTGTGGCTTCCACTCTCTCCTTCACCTTCTTCTGTTGTTATCTGTTGACAGTTCCTTTGTTGGTGGGTTTCCTCTTCTAGCAGGTATCCTGGTGTTCATGGCTTCCACCTATTCATCTAATTTTTCAATGTCCTCTACAATTTTTGGTTTCCAATCTTCATATATGCCGGGGTACTATTGGCTGTTCACTCTGTTCCTCCAAAGATCAGCTAGGTTTTTCATCTGTGTTCAGGGGGAAGTGGACTCTGTTCCCAACTAGCAGGCTGTCACCTTTTAATTCTATCCTTTTGTAGGTGATTCATTATTTCTCTTGGGAAGCTTTTGAAATTCTTCCCAATAGAGGGAAGGGAAAAGGCAGTTTCCTTAATTTGTAAACCTCTAGCCCTGGGGAGAGGAAGGCGTTTAAGGATGAATGCTGGAAAACAGAAGGTGGTCAGCTCAGATCTGTTTGAATCTACTTTTCACCCCAGCAGGGCTTTTGCAATACCATGAGATTACTCTGTGGATGTTGGTAGCCTAGGATGTTATCACTGCATGGCTTTTGTGGCCAAGTGGCAAGAGGTGATTTTCCCAAGCTTGGGAAAGGAGAAATGAAAAGGCAAAACATAAATGTTTTCTTGACCACAATGACCAGTTCAGGAAAATCTATAGTCTCCTTATTGTTTCTGTTTTTCTCTTTTTCTCCTCTGATGCTTTTTCCTGTACTTTCTGTAATTTCTCAGGAAGAATCCATTAGAATCCTTCTGAAAGTTTTTCATGCACTGTCCATTTATTCTCTGTCTTTTCTTCCTATATTTTCCCTCACTCCTCTCCATTTTCCTCTCTTCCCCTCTTTTCTTTTCTTTTCTTTTCTTTTCTTTTCTTTTCTTTTCTTTTCTTTTCTTTTCTTTTCTTTTCTTTTCTTTTCTTTTCTTTTCTTTTCTTTTCTTTTCTTTTCTTTTCTTTTCTTTTCTTTTCTTTTTTTGCATTCCCTTCCCCAAACATTGGCTAAGGAAAACAGTAAGGTTGGAGGAGATAAGGACTGGAGTAATTAGCAGCAAACTTTTCCTTTTTCCCTTCTGCCTACCTGCCAAGTCCTGTTCTATAGTTTTCCAATATGTGCAGCACTGCAGGTCAAGATTTGAAACATCCCCAAGAAACTGCTCAATTTTCTTCCACTGAAGATGTTTGCCCAGAGAGAGAGGTTGTCATTGACATTGGTGTTGTTTAGAAAATTTGCTTATTCATTTGCTCTTTATTAAAAATCTTTGTGAGCTTCTCCTGTAATATAGTTAATCTGTTGTCATTTTATTGACCATTTCCTGGGTTTAATTACTTCCATATTCCATTTAGCTCATTTGATCCCCAAATTATCAGAACCCTAGAGTTTTCAGTTGTAATTGGTTAGAGTACAATTATTGTAAGAGACACCCAAGAATTGCTCAAATATTCTTGGGAGAAGTTCTATCTCATCTGTTTTTTTTTTCCCCCATAAAATACAGAATTCTCAATAACTTTTGGACTTTATCATATTTTTAGTGACTTCTATATTTCTCAGAAAAGGACAATTAAATATAATTATTTCAGGATGGGATTAGAGATGAACTTTTTTCTAGTTCATGTTGATTTTCTGTATTTTTAAATATTACCCAGTGAACTAGTTTAATATTAAAACTTATAAGAAAGGGTGTTTAAAATAATTATAGATTAAAACATTACTCTTAAAATAATATTAAGAGAAATGCCTACAAGTTTAGAACCTGTCATTGAACTCTGTCATCATTCTCTGTTTTTTCCAGTTGAATGAGATGGTCATTTCGTTTCCATATCTGGAAACAAAATTTTTAAGTCACTATATAAATAAAAGCTATATGCATTTATTTCTAATACTTTGCATTTTATAGAAACTGTGTTAAATATAGAATGGAAAGCAGATAATGTTATATCTGATTTTCGGGAAAGATTTGATCATAGTTAATAATGGCAGAGTTTTTATCTTCTGCACTTGGGTCAACATATAGAATCATTTGTCCAATACCAGCTAGTGCAGCATGTTGCCCATGTATCAGACTTTTTTTTCTTGCAGCAATAACTGAAACCAATAAAAATAAGAAATCTTTTGTAACCTTATATAGAGAGGTGAGATCAGGTCATTTGGGCCTTCAGAGTAAAAATTGCCTTACAAAGTACCAAAAATTTAACAAAATTGTTCTTTTTGGTTATTAAAAGGTTTTGTCTATTGGGCTCAAAAACTAAACAGAACCCTGAAATGGTTCTTTGACAAGAAGTGGCAACTAACTATTTAAAGCATATCTGTCCCTTGGTATACACACACATTCTCACTTGCACATACTTGCTAATGTTTTACTCTGAAACTTTGTATTTCTTCACACATTTTGTTAACCATATATGCCTTTGATGACAATCCAGTCTTAAAACATTGATTCTTATAGGGTCTGAAGTATAATTAAGCTAAAATTTTAGACTAAGTCTATAATGCATTTTGATTTCTCATGAGGTTCTAATCCAGTTTACAAAATATTTCCAGATGTGTAGTCTAGTTCCAGATCAATTTTTATGTATGCATGGAAATCCTAATGCTTAAATTACAAAAATAGAAGATTTATATTCTTTGTTGTGCAAGTTCCATTTGGAATATTGTGTTGAAATTTTTAAGATCATGGGTAGTTTATATAGAGTGATTTTTAAAAATTTGCATTTGTGTTCAAAATTAGTGATGATAGCCTTTGAAAATTTAGGCCCTGTATATTAATTTTAGATATGTAAGCTATTTAAATCTACTCTATATAATTTTCTATTATATCTTCAGAGATGCGTTGTACTGAGAGGGAGAGAATTGGGGTAGGAAGCTGGTGCAACAAATTTGTAATTTTAAGCAAGATATCTTGGCTTCTAATTCTTTGATTCTGAATGTTATCTAAATTTGTTCATTCATTTAACAATGTATGGGATATGATACAGGGATTAGGACTATAAAGATGAACAAAATAAAGTTCTGAAAGCTCTCAGTCTGGTGGAGTAGTCAGAAATGTAAATGCATCTTCAGGGACAAACAGGATGTAACAAAGTGAACATTTTGGGGGGAAAACTCTATAGGCAGAAGGTTTAGCACAAGAAAAGATGAGTGTGACAACAGCATAGGTAATATCAAGCAGGTCTATATCTCTTAGTAACTCAAGTTTAATGTCAGTAATGGCAATAAGTCAGGCTGGAAAAAAAATGTCAGCGGAAAGTGTAGCAAGGGCATTTTTAACTTAATTTCGAGGAGTTTGAAATTTTCCTGCAGTGTGAAGCAAGTAACATGCCTTTAAGAAGTTATAGTGATTTGGGCCAAATAGAGAGTTGTTTAGGTTACAAAAACACTACCATCAACTAAAGCTAAGAGAGCCCTATACTATAACATGGGAACATCCCCAAGAAAAATGAGTGCTTGTGGTTATCAAAATGCATATTGTTATTGCAAAATAATGTTTACAGCAGCTTTATTCATAATAGCCTCAAAGTGAAACAACTAAGATCTCTACCAACAAAAGTAATGGATAAATATATTGTGGCACATTCAAACTCTAGAATACATTAATGGAAAAGAGCACACTAAGTAGCTAGAAGGATTCAGTCACACCAAGGCAAGTATGTGCATGAATCCCAGAAACACAATATTAAGCAAAATGAGTCAAATACAGAAGACAACATACTACATAATCTCATTTTTATTAAGTTCATTAATAGTGAAAATGTATCTTTTTTGATAGGAGTTAGATTAGATTTGAGGATGATATTGACTAGGAAGGGCCATGAGGGACCCTACCTGGACGATAAAATGTTCAATATTTTATCAGTAATTACATGTATGTGAACATCTGTAAAAATAATAAATTCATTGAGGTATACGCCTAAGCCATATGACTCTTTCACTACGTAGTTTATAACTGTAATACTAATGGGAAAATGCTAATTAGTGAAAATGACTGGCGGTACTGGCAAAGTAGCCTTCATCTTCCTCTTGTATTTTGTTTGTGCTTGAGTGTCTGTGTCATAACAGAATGAACCTTCGACTTTGGCTGAAAACAATTGGACTTAAGCCATAACTCACCTTACTAGCTGTGAGATTTTGTGAAAAAAAACTTTACCTTTTTGGAACTTCAGTTTTATCCTTATAAAATAGAGATGGTAATAACTATTTTACAGGATTGTTATGAGGATATAGCTTTAGTTCATGTCTTCAGGAAGGTAGAGTAAGCCTAAGGTGAGGAAGGAAAGTGAAACTTCTCCAAAAAGATTGCTGAAGATAATTTATACTAGTTTCCTTAAAAATGTGTCCCTTTGTTTTCTACTATCTTTCTAAGGTAAGCAATTCTCTTCCTCTCTTGCTGTTTTCCCTTCCCCTCCTAAACCCTCTCCTCCCCTCCCTTTTTCCTTTGCTTCTTTTTTCCCTCTATTTCTTTCAGTTTTTAAATACCATTTATCTTAACAACTCTAAGGATATAGAATTTGAATTACTCAGTTGTTTTATAAAACTGAGTATATATAATTCAGTTACAGTAACAATATTAATGCTAACATTACCAAATAAACTGACTGAAAAAATAGAAATATTTTTGCATTAATTTTCCACATTTAAATTTTTTTAGCATTTTATAGTGTTTATATTGTAAGAGCATATACCCATTATATTTTGAATTTTATCTCTTTTTTAGTTTTTTAAAGATTTTATTTATTTATTTTTAGAGAGGAGAAAGGAGAGAGAAAGAGAGGGAGAGAAACATCAATGTGTGGTTGCCTCTTGCGCGCACCCTAATGGGGATCTTGACTGCAACCCAGGCATGTGCTCTGACAGGGAATTGAACCAGTGACCCTTTGGTTTGCAGGCTGGCACTCAATCCACTGAGCCACACCAGCTAGGGCTATTTTATCTCTTTTAACCACTACACATTTAGTGTTGACTGATGGTCTTTATGTCAGTATCTAATCATTTTAGTTGAAGCTTTCCTTTAGTAGATTTCTCAGAAAGGGATCAAGGGTGCTTCTTGAATTTTTGGACATTAATATAAGAAAGATTTATATTGGACAGTCAATTGTATTAGACATACAATCCTAATTCACATTTTCTTTCCTTGACTTGCATAAATTTTATTTCATTTCTTCAGGAATAAGCATTGTATCAAAAAATCTGATTATAACCAAAATTTTCTTTCTTTGTCACTTGTTCTTTTTACCATAGTATTGTACCTGAAGAAAGTATTAGTACCTTAATACCTATTGACTGTCCAGTAATTTTACTGTAATATGTCTAAGTGTTTGATAGTCTTAGGTATGAAGTATACTCTTTTAATATGTAGTTAAAATATATTTTTATTTAAGTTTATGGAAAAATTTCTTGTAATTCAGTTTTTCATATTTGTTCTATAACTTGTTTTCTTTTTTTGGGATTTCCTATTACCTGTTTGTTGGATCTTATCTATTTTCAGTGATTATCACTTTATTTTACTACTATTTATCTCTTTATTTCCTTTGATCCTTTATATCTAATAAGTCATTTTCTGTTATGTTTACTGGTCTTGTATTCCTAGTTTAGTCTTAGTTTCTGAATGTTTTATTTTTAATTCTTTCCAAAGTTCTATCTCCTTTCTTATTTTTTCTAACTCAAATTTATGTTATTTTGTCTTGTATAATTTTTAGAATTCTTTAAGCTACTTTTGAAATAGTGAATTGTTTACATTTGTTATTATTAGTGTTATAGTATTATTAGTATTATAATATTTTCATTTTAAGGTTATTGTTCTGTTTCTTTTTCTCTTCTTTTCCTTATAATAACTTTGTATAAAATTGACTATGACCCTTTTATGTTGTTCATATTTTTGAATTAGTTTTTCTTATCTTTTAGAAGGATTTACTTTACTAATTTACTTAAATGCAATTAAAAATGAATTTTCCTTAATTTAAATCTAAGTGCATTGCCCTGACTGGTGTGGCTCAGTGGACTGAGTGCTGGCTTGAGCACCAGAGGCTTGCCGGTTTGATTCCCAGTCAGGGCACGTGCCTGGGTTGAGGGCCAGGTGCCTGGATGGGGTCACACAAGAGTCAACCACACTTTGATGTTTCTCCTTCTTTCTTTCTCCCTCCCTTCCCCTTTCTCTAAAAATAAATAAAATCTTTAAGAAAATAGAATGTAGAACATTATTCTTTTTTAATTTTTATTTTAGTTGTTGTTTTTGTACAGTTTTCTATCTTTTACTCCCATCCCATAGAACATTATTCTTAAATATAAAAAATATATAAGTGGCTTGAGTACTCACAATCAAAATTTCTAAACTTACAGGATCATGTGTTTTAGTTCAACTTGCCTTATACAGGATTCTGTCCTTCTGTACTATTTCGTTACGATAATGTCCAAGATTACTGATGCCATAAGCATTGCTTCATCCTGTGCTTCATGTTAATTTGGCCCTGTTAATACTTCATCTGTCTATATTAGCCAAACCCATCTTTATTGTAGTATTCAATTAGTGAGTATGATGTGTTATACCCATTTTTTAGTTTCTCATATAAAGATGTGGGGTTTTTTTTCAGTCTCTATAATAAAAATAAAACAATTTTATGATTAAAAAAGAAAGTATGGTTTAGCATATCTTTTCTAGCTTTATGAGCTTCCTCTAATGACTTTTTACTTAAAAAATATTTGTATTATGTTGAAAATATAGTGGTTTGCTTTCTGAGATTCTCTAGCTCTCTTCCTCTGTTCAACTTTAATTATAGTCTTCCTTTTCTTTGTCTCTACTGCCTCTGCTTGGCATATTTATTCCATTCTCAGGAACTTCTCACACAGTTGCTCTGTTTTTATTAGGACATTTGGAGAGATTGAAAAAAGTTGGTCTCTGTCACTCACCACCGTTTGCCCCAGTCTCTATTGGTGGCATTCTAATTATAGAAACATAATAAATAAAGAGTGTCATGATAGGTTACAAAGTTACCTGGAGACAATGGCATAAGATTGAGAAATGAAAGTAGAGAAAATGGAAAAACAGTAGAACATAAAACTAGAATCATTCTTTGAAAGGACAGAATGCAATAGTGGCTAGCAGCATTTGATCAAATGAAGGTGTCTAGAAGAGTAAAATTTGTTAGAGAGCTGGACTATAGGGGAAAATAGGATTTATTCTGCTAAAACTCCATGTGATTTTTAAAATTAATTATTTTTATTTAAGCATAACTGGAACACAAACTCCTATTGGTTATATTAGTTTCAGATATATCATAGAGTGATTCAGCTATAGCGATTTTTATACCTTACAATGTGATCACCCCACTAATAATCATCTTTATTAGTTTATTAGTTTCTAGTAATCATCTTTATTAGTTTCAGTTTATAACATGAGAAGTAACATTAGCAAGGAGCTGTGCTACCACAGAAGGCTGTGTGTTTTCTTAAAACACATTTCCTTAGGATGTAGAAATGCAAGTAGGTATGAGTGAGTAGAAATCACTATGCAGTTTGATATATACATCAAGAAACTATTTTATTAAATGGTAAATAAATTTATTCTTAACTTTAAAAACAATTTTATCTTTCAATCAAGACTTCATATTGGTGACATTTGAAGAATAATTGTGTACGCACATAAGAAATGTGAAATACTGACAGTCAAATAAACGTATCATAATTACTCTTAAAACTTCCAAGCAAGAACAACTCTACTTTCATCAGATATAGTTAGTGTTGCAAATGGCATTCTTTGGATAATATAGGGGAAAAAATCTTTACAGTTACAGATATGAAAAATTAAAAGTTAAAACTGATTTCTGTATAATTGCCTATGAGAAATGAGCTACCTTAAATTTGTATGTAAAGAGCACCCATTTTAGGGTAGGTATTCTGGATTTATTTTGAGCCTTTGAGTTAATCACTCTTTCATTGTTTCAATGAATACTTTCAATGAATACTTTCATTGTTTAAGGCATTAGTAACACAAGGGAATTTTACATAAGAGATTTTAAATAATGAACCAAAGAGAAGTACAAATTTTTGTTCCTCAAATATTTGCAAAGCACTGGGGATATAGCATTGAGAAAGATAAAAATCCTTGACCTCCAGGAAACTGCGGCACAATGCTGGTAACCAAGCTGTATGGCGTCTACTGGTGGGCTGGAGATTGTGCCCTCTTTCTAGTATGGTGGGCTGCCTCCCTTCCTAAGCTACATAAATAAAGGAAATAAATTACTGATAGGAAAGATCCTCTCTTACCAGCTTATTAAATACCATAACACTTTGAATAAACCTCACGTAAATAATGTCTATACATAAATAAAAAGTACATATGTAATAAACTATTTTCCAACTTTTCAACTCGCTCTCTTTTAATACACTTTGGGAAACAAAACAAAACATGAACTTCCATTCCAGAAAACTGTGGAAATTCCAGGACTCTCACAGGATTTTCAGGGTGGGAAGAAGAAACAGTGTTTATATCTGGCTCCTACGTCTCTGCTTGATTACAGTGAGCAGCCTTTCCACTCTTTCTGCACATCTTCCATGTTCAGTGCACAACTAAGACAAGTATTTTTTCCTGTGGAAGAGATCTTAAGTAGATATTTAGGAATGATAGTTAATTACAAATCTAAAAAAGATTTGTAATTAAGTTAAATAACTTAAAAGCTGAGCATCAGACATTACTTAAATAACTGTTCAATGCCCGTGCCTTGCTCACATAGGGTTTCTTTCCGGCAGGTCACATCCAAGGCTCTCTCCACTGCAGGCTGGTGTGGCCTTTGCTCTTCCCCTCAGAGAACTTGCATCTGTCTCTTCTGTTCCAATAGTCTTGTCTCCTGGACTTATAAGGGAGATAAGTGAAAAATTCTTGTTATTTTATATTTAGAGTAATTTGGCTATTATCCTCCTCTCTATACCTATCATGAATAATCAGGGATTTCTCTTTTATAACGTGAAGGTTAATTACTGAGATAATTTTAGTCTTCACTAGTACTTTCCATTCCTACCAATTGCTATTTGAAGTGGAAAATGGCATTTTGTACTGGTGGAAGTTTAATCCGCTCCTTTCCAGAGTAAGCCTTATGTCTGAAAGGCAGAAATTTTTCTCTACTATGTTCTAAGAATTACGTTGATATGATACAAATTAGCAGGAAAAACATAACCAAATATAGTTAACTATGTATGTATGAGGTCTCCATAAGAATACGGGACACAAGAACGAATCAGGCATTTGAAGTTTATATGCCATCTTGAGCTAAGGAGTAGCAGGTAGTTGTTTGGGACTTCAAAGGGGAGGGAGGCAATTGAAATGGTAACTGAATGTTTGCTGGGTTGTGCAGAGACAATGGGACACAGAGAGGATTTTCACTCAACAGTCTTTGCTATGTTTTCTTGTCTACCATACCGTGTTTTATATGTATGCATGGGTATATATGTGTGCATATATATGTGTATATATGTATATACACCCACATACAGTTAGCTCTGATGATGTCTCTCCTTCCTGGAAAAGGGCCCCTATTTCAATTACCACAGGCAGTTAAGGAGAAGGTCAAAGTCTCTTCCAAGTCACTTCTTAAAATATCCTCATGCCAGAGAAACTCATTTTGGTGGAGCAAATTTTGCCTTTCTACACCTACAAAGGGTGGCATTTGTTTGTTCCCTTTTTTCTAGCAAGTCTTATACAAGAAGAGTTTACATTCCTCCTAATGCCAGTTTTATGATGGGTTTAACAACTGTATTAGCTTTATTTTAAAGAGCTTGAAGTATTTTCATATTCATTACTTTCAACTTTTTATGCAAATAATCAGTGTTGCTTCCACAACTGATGTATTTTAATATAGTGTTTTAAACAGAAGGATAAAGTAAGTACACTATATCTAGGAAATGAAATTTCTGATTAGTTTAAACTATACTTTCAGCCATGCTATTTTTTTAATTCAACTTTCTGTTATTCTTGATTTTTATTCTATCATTGTTTATTTATTAAATGTACCTAAATTATAAACATGATATATTTCATTTGAAAAAATAGCCATTTCAGAAAACTAACAGATTTTTGTTCCAATCTAATCATTTATTCAGAGTGCCTGAGCTAGCAAAGCAAAGGTTAAAATTAAAAAAGCACACACTGCAATATTCTTTCAGCCTTCCCCCTTGCTTCCCAAACTTCACAGTGCAGCTCACATTTCTTGGATCTTATCAATGCAAATTGACCACCTGGTTTCTTATGCAAATTAGCATGTTCTTTACACTGATAAAAAGGGAGGGAATGTAATGTTCTTTAGCCCCAGCAGACTTTCCCAGAACATTTAAAAATGACTAATTCAATTACAAAATAAAAAAATAAAAATAAAATAACTAATTCAATTCCAATGTTTATTTGAATTTATTCTTAAATGTTGCCTTGATTAAACCTCAACTCATAAGGTAATATTGTCAAAGAGCAATGGAAATACATAGGATGTCAGGCCTAAACTCCAGATAAATATTTTTCTTTACCAAAGAATTTTGTGGAGACTGGATGAAACAAGATATTTGAAAGAGTTTTATTAATTAAAAAATATGCACATATGAGGTGTTATCACTGATTACATTTATGAATTTGAACTTTGACTTAAAATCTATTTTTTGTTCTACTTGCCATTTGCTTGGATGCATATGTGGTTATTGTCACTTAATAGAATCCCTTCCCTGAGAATGAGACTCACAATGGATTCTTATTAAGATGGTATAAATGACAATGTAAAATTCAGAGGAGGGAAATTAGTTCTAATAACTGTAGTACAGTTCAGCACTCAATCAATTTATATATCTTGAGTTAATTTCTCTTAAACATGTTATCATTAGAAGTTCCATGTAGCCTAGTGAGATATAGCAAAATTCTATTAATGTGGTAGAGCTGTCTATTTCTTGAATACATCACAGGTCTGTCTCTTACTTCCTTAACAGTGAACTTTTCCTGGTTTCTCTGACAGTGCATGTCAAGAGTGATAATGTGGTCAGGCAATCTGGTCAAGTTGCAATGTGGAATGTGCCTTTCCTGGCCACTAGACAGTTGATTTTGTGCCTGTGTGTGTGTGTGTCCTATTAAAGATCAAAACACAAGATTAAGGATAAATATCCATCATAATGCTGCTGACACAGATGTGTTTATCAAGAGGATTTAATTAGTTAAATGCCCAGAATCACTGTCTTTATATGCTTACTTCTGACAGGAAAGCATACGCTTGAATTCATAGTGGGAAAAGAATGATGAAAGCTATCTTCAGACCTGAAACCAACTTTGATTCATTCTATAGAGTGAAATATGGTACAGAAAGTTGTGAGAAATTGACTTTTCTCATTAAGGAGATAGTCGTACTAATTGGGACTCTCCAGGCTGAGGTGGAAGGAATATGGTGCATGGAAAGGTTGTTAAGGAAGATTTTGGAACTGATATCTGACTGGTTAGTTTTAGGAAGCTTAGGTAAGGAGGTTTACTTCAGCAAATGAAATAAAATCTCTTTTCTGGGTTCTTTTAGGGCACATGAAATTGAGAGTTGAGAATCTAACGTAAAACATGATGACTGTAGTTGATAACACTTTATTGTATAATTGAGATTTATGTAGAGAGTAGAACCCTTTCACAACATATAGCAAGTCATCACAATATACACTTTAAATACATTATAGTTTTATTTATGAATTACACCTCAATAAAGCTGAAATTTTTAAAAAATAATTGAGTCTTTCCTATATTCTTGGGAAAGCTTACCTGCTTTTGTGAATAGAGAGAAAGCCTATGGATACTTCTGTATTTTGTGTACAGAATAGGCCTGTGCTTGGTGTAAAGATTATAAAATAATGAGGATGATGATGTGGCTAACCTGTGCCAATACTTTTCATGTTTCAGGCAGAGTTCTAAATACCTTATGTGGATTAACTCATTTAAATCTCACAACAATCCTCCAGTGAGTATAACGAGGCATGGAGAACTTTAAGAACTTGCAAAAGGTTACAGAGATAGAATAGGGAAAGCAGGATTCAGACTCAGACAAGTCTGGCTATGGGTCTGATTCTCTTAAGTACTACCCTGATGCTTTCAGTTAACAGTGGTGACTGACTATGACATTTGTAGTTAGCCTAGATTTCAGAAAGGAACAAGTTCTGCATTATGCTGTCAGCATCGACCATCCTGGTAATACCTACACAGGGTCAAATGTATAAAGGAGTCACTCTTTTCTGTTCCTTCATATCAGAAACATTTCTCGGTCTGAGTCAGTAAAAATTTAATACCTGCCATACTATGCAGTATGATGATCTAAAGATTAATCAGATAGGTGAGAAATGCACACATAGTGGGAAATATTATAAATAACTATAAAGGAGGCAGGAAAAAGCCACAAAAAAGGTACAGAATTCCTCTGACATAAAAGTTGAGAGGAAGAAATGTTTTCCCTTCTTCCCTCCTCCCTCCCACCCTCCCTCCCTCCCTCCCTTCCTCCTTTATTCCCTCTCTCTCTCTCTCTCTCTCTCTCTCTCTCTCTGCCCTCCCTTTTCTGTTCCAGTCAATGAAAGAGACACTATTGGGTCCTCAGTGCCATGGGGTTCAGGCAGAAGATTGGCCTGCAGGCCTAAGGAGGTGGTGGAGGGGCCTTATTTGACCTTCTTATTGGGGCACAGGTTGTTGCTGTGGTCCCACTTATTGACAGCACAGGGGTGTAGGTGGGTACAACACTTGACAGATCACCTTGTCACAGTTGTACTTGTGGGTGAACTGACCTAGGGAGGCTTGAGGATGACAACCTATAGACGAAGCACCAAGTGCAGGGTGGACTCTCTGAATGTCATAGTCTGAGAGAGTGTGGACATCCTCCAGTTGTTTGCCCACAAAATTCAGATGGTGCTGGTCAGGCTGGAGGCCCTCCTTGTCTTAGATTTTAGCTTTGACCTTCTTAGTGGTATCACAGGGCTCAGCCTGGAGGGTGATGGTCTTGTCAGTCAGGACAAGCATCTTTTTGCAGTCAGCAATCTGCATCTCTGTGTCTGCTAGAAGGCTGCTCCTCTGCTTTGTTGAGGAGAAAGAGCAAAAAAATATTTTTTAACACATATTTTATTTATATTTTAGAGGGAAAGGAAGAGAGAAAGGGAGGGAGAAAAACATTGATGTGTGTGAGAGAAACATTGATTGGTTTCCTCTCACAGGCCCTAATCATGTGAGCTGGCTGGGGTTTAACCAATGACCTTTCAGTTCCCAGGCCAGCGTTCAAGCCAGTGAGCTACACCAGCCAGGGCAAGAAATAATTTCTTTCAAGGTGTGGGAAGATTATTCTCTTTCTTGTATGTCTGAATGTCAAAATCAGGATCATAGATACTATAACTTCATTTTTAAGAATTGCAGGGAATTTGAATCAAACACTCAGGTTCCAAGGAATATATTCAAGTCCTCTCCGTATTCTTATTGGGGAAATCCTTTCCCTTGATTATCCACATGCCTGAATTTCCATGCCATTCAGAAATATGGACTTGAGAAATTAAACACAAAGTTAAACATTTATGCTTAACTAAATTGCTTCCTGATGGAAAGTGGGTTATTTTTAGCTTGATTGTAGTTATCATTTAGTGAGCTAAAGGGGTAAATATTAAATCATATGCCCCAGTTGTTAGATGACTGCTTATTACATTTTTGTTTTTCTTTAACCTAACTTTTCCTTCCTTCCTTCCTTCCTTCCTTCCTTCCTTCCTTCCTTCCTTCCTTCCTTCCTTCCATTTCCTCCCTGTCTCCTTCACTTTCCCCTCTTTTTCCTTTCCCTTCTTTTTCTTCACCTCCCTCCCTTTCTTCCTTCTTTTTTTCTCTTCTCCTCCCTCCCTCCTCCTTCCCTTGATCTCTCTCTTTTTCTCTTCCCTCCCTCCTCTTTTCTTCCATGCCCTCTTTCCTTCCCTCTCTCCCTGTCTCTTTCCCTCTCTTCCTTCATCCTCTTATTATTTTTTTGTAAGAAATTCAACAACTCAATAAACTTATCTATCATTAGGTTAAAAATGATGGAACCATTGAACTGTTGACTTTATAAACAGATACTCATTAATCAAGTGAAGCTGAAAGCTGAGTTCTACCTTATGAAGTCTATTTCAAACATATGCAATAACATTTGGTAACATATAATTTACATTTCAAAATTTATGAAACATATTGAAAAGAGTTGATGTTTAATAAGAACCCTCAATTATAACGTAATGGCAAAGTAATCCTTCAGAAATTTGTGGCTTACACCAGCCTTAATAATTCTGATTTTAGAGTATTATCATTACCTACATATAAATCCAGCAGGAGTTTAAGAAGTTAAATTATAATGCTGAAATTTAATTAAAACAATTAATATGTAATTATTTTAATAATTATTAACAGTTAATTGTAATAATTAAGACATTCATAAGAGCATATTTAGCTTGTTTCTATTATCTAAAACATTTAAAAATATTATTTGTGGAATATTTCTACTTTATAACTATAAGAATCAGTTATAAAACTCATTTGAAACCAAAACAGCAACCAACTGAATTATCTTACTTGGATGTATGCCAACTAAATGACACAGGAATTTTGAATCCTTCTCCTTATGTTGTTCTGATTATAAACTTTAAATGAACCCAAATATATTAACATACTGATATTTTTATGTGAGATGCCTTTACTAGTATTACATCCATGTGTGCTGTTTATAATTAGTAAAAATTAGGCCTAACATTTACAAGACATTAGGCCCCTAAAACAGCTGTTCCCAAGGCCTATGTCCCCTTTCAGCCTTTGTACTCAAATGTCCCAGAATGTATATTACTGTTATCTATTCTACAAAGAATGAAGTATACCTTCAACCATTGTGGAAATGATCCAGCTTGCAAAAGTTTTATAAATAATTTCATAAATTATCTTAAAGCATAACAGCTTTTAATTACTCATAGAATGGTACACTCGTACTGTTAACAGGCATACACATAGTGAAATTTCAATTATCCCATGTTTGTACATATTTCAAAAATATACAGCACTCATGAGGTTTAGTATAAATGTCATGGGACTGGATACTGCTTGTAGTATTTTCTTTTCTAGTACATACTTCTGGAATTGTATGAATGGTTCACTATAGACAAGTATTTTATACAGCATGACTGGCAGAACAATACACTAAGAATTATAGTCGCACTTTAATTATTTCTAAAAAGAAATTTCCTAAACAGTTGTTACTCTGTTATTGTAATCTTAATATTTGGATGAAAAAAATCAATTTTCTGACGTACCTATGAAATGAAGGCACATCTGACTAAATTAAGTAAAAATATGTATATGTTTTTCTCATTTGGAGGCTGGATAATGAGAACTACGTTCTTGTATGCGTCTCTGCTTAACTGCGAGGGGGAATTTGTCTGTTTGCGGTAAAAAGTGCATACATTAACTATGAACAACTGTGGAAATTATATGCAGGCTTTATTTCATTCTGAATTTCCCCAGCCTACCATGCCAACTACATAAATTTGCTTTGAAAATGCTGACCATTATCAAGAATTGAAAAGGGTCTGAAATTTTACTCTACTGGAAAACTAATGAATTAGCCTGCCACACTATTAAGAATTCTGGAAGAAAACGTGAGACTGTTGTGTCAGAATCAAAGGACTTGTTACTCCCATCATAATAAGCAGGATGAGCTTCACATGTGTACCAGTTCCTCTTGCCCTCCAAGATTCATGCTAGTGAGGGTAGCTCAAGAGGTTGCTGTATATGTGGTAAGTTTGCAGCATAGCTGAGGAACCCCAAGCTTAAGTAACCCCAATATATTATAATGTGCTGTAAGTCGATGTGCTCAACATTTTTCCTGTAGGAGAGAGACACACTAGCTCTGTCTTTAATGACTATTTTATATACACACATCCTTGAAAAAGTTGTCATGAGCGATACTCTAACCTTACAAGTACCTGCACTATACTCTTTCCTATAAGTCAGCTTCCTGCCTTTGTCATGGAGTGGAGGCATTGGGCCAACTATATGGCCACCAGCCCTACAGGCAACACCAGCACAGAGCAATTACAGTGAGTCAACACAGGCAGCTATACTATTCACTCAGCTTTTATTAATGAAGTTTCAAACCAAATCTATAATAACCCAATAACAATAACAATCACTCAGAAACAGTCAGCAATAATATCACACAACAGAACTGGGTGTTAGCAAAATTGAGTCCAAGAGTTTAGGTCAGATCTGCATCCGGGAGGCAGCTAATCAGCGTCTGGCAAGGCAGATTGTACCCTGGCTTCAGAGTTAGCTAGAGCAGGGTGATTGGAGCAGGAGATTATCTTTCACCATCTCAGCTCCTCTCAGCTGTCTCAGCTCTCTTGGCTGCCTCATCTGACTATTCAAAGGTCTTTGCTTTCGTACTCTTGTATGATGCAATGTTGCATCAACCTTTGATCAACATGTTTTATGCCACCTTGATAAGTACATGTTGATTATGTTGCTTTACAGTGCATGCTGAGAGTGTGGTGTTACCCTACAGATACATACTATAGATTGTCTATGTGGCTCTTCTGCACGTGTCTGAGAGCGTGGTGTTACCCTTCAGACAAGTACATGTCATCTACCATGACTGTAGTACTGCGCATGCTCCAGGGGTTTTATCATCCCTCTGTGCCGTTGCTCTATTGCACATGCTCTAAACATGGCTTCTTAGTTGAAGGACTGACACCATTTAGCTCAGTCCTGCCTTCCATGAATTCAGGGAAAAAAAAAAAACATAGTTAAAGCTATGCTCACATAGTTAGTAAAAACATACGATATTCGTGGAAAATTGTCTACAGATAATTGCATCCCTTCTTTGTGCATTGTCTTTGCCATGATAGATACTTCCAAAAGTATTCAATATAACAGTCTAGTTAATCTACCTGATAGAAACTGGGACTAAATCAATTAGATTGTCTTATAAAGCACTTAAGATATTTCCAACAAGACTTCAAGCAGAAGAATGAGGCTAACTATACTATTTATTTCAACCTTGCCATGGCTACATGAATCATTAGGGCATCTCTTAGAAAGCCATATGGTTTTTCTTTAAATTTCTGTATTGACTTTTCCACTTGCCTTGAAGAATTAAGCCAGGTACAGAAAGATGTATCAGAGCTTACCCTGCCTCCACTTTGTCCTAAAAGGAAGGTATCTGGGTCAATTCTGTCATTAATATCAACCCTGGTCAGTAAGTTGAGGTTGAAGTGAATATCTCCCTGGCATGAGGAGTGTTTCTGTAAATGTTGGGGGTTTCTTATGAACTCCACTAATGTGCAATCCAAATTTTTTTTTTGGAAGCCATGTTACCTTTGCTTCCAAATGAAAAATACAATCTGAAGAGTGCCCCTGAGGGGGGGAATAAAACTGTTGTTTATAATTGATGGTGCTACTCAGACAGAACCTATTTCAGTCATGGGGCACAGATTGAGAATGCTTCTAATGTCATCACCTGGCTGGATTGTAGGCTGGGGTAGGCTTCCGAGTTTGAATAATTGACTCTATTCCTTATCTGTAGAGGGACTACAAGTTTTTATACTTTATCAGCTGATTGACATTTTTCTGGAATTAGGGTGGAGAAGACATATTTTGGGAGACAGGGCCATCCAATGTTCTTTCAAATGGACCACTTGAGAAAGTTAAGAGAATTGGCAATGAAATCATGGTCACAGTCATCTGGAATGAGCCCACCTAGGACTCAGCTGAATTTAAGGCGTGAAAGCAAAGTTTATATGAGCCACCCTAGAGTATTTTCTTTCATGGAGAAGAGTCCACAGGAGGTTATGAGAGAAAAAGCTAATTAATTTACCTTCTTTCCCCATCTTCCTGGTATATAAGGTGTTCCTTCCTTGGGTACCAGGGTTGTTGCTCTCCTTTCATCTCTACAAAATCAGTGTGTCCATTTCAATAGCTATAGCCTTACCTTAAAAAAAAAATTATTTCCTACTCACAACCTAGCTTGAGTCTCCTAGGCCCCATTTTGGCTTGGTAGTCTCAAAGAAGATGTTGCACCCAAGCCAGCCTGGGTTACTCATGGGAAAAAGAAAGCAGCATCATGCCCAGAATTGAATCTCACGTTTTAAAACAGGTCTTACTAGCCACACCCACATTTTGGTCATCATCATCATCTAGGAAGTGGCTGAGAGAGGATTATTCCTTTCTAAGATGACCACATTTAGTGACCAAGCTACCTTACTATGGTGCGTGTACAAGGGGAGGCTTAGAAGGCTAAAGGCAGGAGGTAATTCCAAAACTAGGTAATATCCGATACTTGGGAATGTCAGGGAATGTGGAAAGTCCATTAAATATCTGGACTCTTTACTAGTTGTTGAGTGAATTTTGCAATAAAAAGCATATCATTCTCTGACTGAAGATAGTCTGAAAAGAAAAGTGCAGACTTTGCTTTGGGCACCCAAGAGGTAATCTCCAAGCCCTTGTAATGTCCTGCCTGGTAATAGTATCTTTGCTTAACTATAGGCTTTGAGCCACAGGGCGATTTAAGGTGGGAGCTTTGGTTCATGCGGGTATTAATTGATTCTCTGAGGGTCTGGAGACTGAGGTCAGCCATGTGGTAACCAGCCATATTTATGAAATTAAGTCCCAACAAGATGCTGAACACCAAGGGTTGGGTGAGTTTCTCTGGTTGATAATACACCATGTGTGCTATCACAAAACAGTTTTGGAAAAGCAAGACATCCATGACTTTTTGGGGAAAAGGACAAATGGAAGCTCCATATTTTGGGATTTTCTTAGACTGTGCACTGTGAACTTCTTCCCTTAGTTGATTTTAATATTTTCCTATAATAAAATGTGACTATGAGTATAACAGCTTTCTGGGAATTCTGTAAGTGCTTCCAGTGAATTATTAGAGGTTGTCTTGGGGACCACTTAAACTTGGAATTGGTGTGAGAAGTTAGAATGGTCTTGTGGACCATGCTTCCTAACTTTGCAGTTGGTGGAAGAAATAAAGGCAGTCTGTGGACTGTCCCTTAACCAATGGTTCACGTGAATTCCCAAGGCCAGAATGATATTGCCAGAGTGGACCAGAATAGCAAGACTGTAACTTAAAAATATGTTAACAGTGGTGAGTCAACCTTGAACTAGAGTTGTAAATCTGACATGCATAGGTAGCTTTTACATCAGAAATATAGAGATCTGTACTTTGTGTCAAGTCTGTGATGGTGGATGTATTGTCATGTCCAGAATGATCATGAATCCAAGCAGAAATGGTGGTAATCTGGGTGGTGAATCTTGATCAGCAGTCTGATTCCAGTTGGTCTTGGCAGACAATGGGCCTTTATCATGGATATCCATTTGAATGACCCAGGCAGTATAATAAATAGCTGCTATGGTATTTGTAATCCCAAAGAAAATCAGCTATCTCCCACTATTGGCTTCTAGTTGGGTAGAGGTCAGGGGTGCTGCTAAACATCTTCCAGGGGCATAATTCTTTGCCCCTCAGCAAAGAATTATTTGGCCAAAATGTCAATATTACCAAGAAACTTTGCAAACCACTTTGATAAGTTCAATAAGTCACAACACCTTCTTATATAACGCACAATTTTCTTTGTGCATTTCAGTTGCATTTTTACCTTTCTTGAAATAATATACCATAATATACTGAAAATGTTTTGTATTTTCTTCATTCTCAATATTCAAGTGGCTGCACAAAAATTCTCCAATTTTGATAGGATTTTTAAAAAAATGCATGCTGATATGACAACTGTCACAATACAATCTAACAAAATTGTTTCAAATGAAGTTAAAGATGACTAAGCACCACTAGAGTGATCATATGGAAAAAACTAAACAAACTTTTTGGTCAACCCAATATTCATAAAATAATGTTAGCCAAGCATACTTTCTTGGAAGCTAGAGGAAGATATGAGGCTCCAAATCAGAAATGCAGGACTTTATCACTCAGAACAGAACAGGAAGCATGAGCCTCTTGTTTTCAGTGGTGAATCTTCCCCCTCCTTCACCCTATGTGCCCGTAACTAAGTCCCACAGGGATGATTTATGTAAGAGCTGAGGAATGCTGAGCTTAGGGGACCTGAATTTTTTATAATGAGCCGCAAGCAATTCTGACCAACCTTTGACCCAGAGGAAGGTGTTATTTTTTTTATACTGGTAATTAACAAACCTGCATTGTTCTCCGAAGGGAGACACTATCTTCCAAGTCTTGTGCTATGCAAACATACTTAAAGAAGTAGTTTGCCACAAAAGATCAGAAAGTACCTTTTTTTGCAAGAAGCAGAAATACTAAAGATTCATGGAGAATTATATTCTGACAACCCCTTCTTAAGTAATGAACTTTCCTTTTTGTATTTGTACCAAAATATTACCCCTTTTACCTTTATTTAATGAAAGTATGGATTAGAATAGAGTCTGTCATGAGAAAACAGTAAGCCTACTAAAGGTGGGATTGTGAAGGCAAAAGTAAAGGGTCACTGGTAGCTCAGCTGACAAGTGGTTGGAGCATACTGATCTACTAACAAGGTAAAATTCATTAATTAATGCCGCATATGTTTATTGAGACCCTGAAATGTGCTAAATACTATTTTTGTTTTGGGGCATACAAAAATTAGAGAGAAGGCATGTAAAGTAACTATAATGGTACCTCTGGGCAGAGTAGTAAAAATCAGGTAAAGAACACATGTATTTACTCTGGTGTGAGAGTTTTCCCAGTGAAATGCAGTTGGTGGGGGTAGGAATTCTATGAAGGAAGAAATGTAAGTACTGGCAAATATTTATAGAGCATTTCAAGAAACATTTGGTAGCTTGACTAAAACGGAGAGATGAAAGAATGACACAGGAGATACAACTGGATAGGTAAGTGGGGTCATTGCAAGCAGTGACTTATCCTGAGGAGCTTGGGTTTTATCTCTAGGATAAAGAGAAAACCTTGAAGATTTAGAGATGAAAGTATATAGCTCCATCAATCTACATGTAATAAGAAACTCTTGGCTGTTGCAAAATAAATATAAGATGGGATCAGATTGTTTGTCTTCTGGAGTGGAATCATGTGAGTTCTTTATGTATTTTGGAGATCAAACCGTTGTCTAAAGTATCATTGGCAAATATATTTTCCCATACAGTTGATTCCATTTTCATTTTGCTGGTGTTTTCTTTAGCCCTGAAGAAGCTTTTTATTTTGATGAAGTCCCATTTGCTTATTCTTTCCTTTATGTCCCTTGCTTTAGGGGACATATTGGTGAAAATATTGCTGCGTGGAATATATGAAATTTTCCTGCCCATGTTCTCCTCTGGAACTGTTATGGTATTGAGACTTACACTTAAGTCTTTTATCCATCTTGAATTTATTTATGTGTATGGTGTAAGCTGGTAGTCAAGTTTCATTTTTTTGCAAGTAGCTGTCCAGATATCCCAACACCATTTGTTGAAAGGGCTATTTTTACTCCATTTTATGTTTCTGTCCCCTTTGTCAAATATTAATTGACCATAGAGACATGGATTGGAGCTGGAGAAACTGTTATAAGGCCAATGTGAAATATATTTAGGGGATGGTCAAGGTGATAGAAAGGAGTAGAAGATACAGTGTTAATGACTTTGGATGTAGTTTGTTGAAACTGGATGGGAAGGTGTATGTGTGAGAAGGGTAGGCAAAAAAAGATACCTCTGTTTTAAAACTTGTTTATTGGAAAGATGACCAATCAATGTCATTTTGATGATGATATCATTTTAATAATGGTAGAGGTTTTATTCCCAAAGCTTCTAAGTATAAACTTGTTAAATATTGCAAGGTAAAGAATGTACTTGAATTGATTTGTGACCTTCTACTCATTCCATTTCATGTGCTTGTAAAGTGGTATAGATTGTACAAAACTTTCCTCCTTACCCATGTTACACATTTACAAAAATGGAATTGATGTTTGGACATTTTTTCCCCCTGACTTTAACTATGGTGACTTTAACTTTCTTGTCTGAATCAACTGAAAGTAGAATAAAACTATTTACTACAAATTCTAAGATTTAGAAAACATAGACCAGATACTCAAAGAACCATGAAAACTATAACTTTATAAAATTTGAAATGAAATATTTAATCACAAAAACTCTAACTTTGTTAAATAATTTTGCAATTAAATATCTAACTTCCATATTCAGAGACTGTTAATATTGCAGTTACAATTTTAATGCAGGGGATAATAAGAAAGGAAAACTTTTATGTACAATAATCAGTGGCTTCATGCAGGGATAAAAAATACAAAGAATCTTTGCAAATAATTAAACACCCTAATTCTGAATGGTCTTTGATTAATACATTGGGAGGCAAAGCACCTTCAGTGCCTCAGATTGTGGCACTGTGATAATACTGCAGCTGATCTCTCATTGTTCTGCTGAAGATTAATTATCTCCCTTCCTCTTATAATATCCGTTTAGTGCCTTATAAATTGGATCCAACTATTAACACTATTCATTTATTTCCTTTGAAAATGGCTGAAGCTTTATCTACTTGAGTGTTAGATTTAGTTTCACTTTTTATTTCTGTTTTAGCTAAATACACGTTCTTCTAAAGAGCTTTATCCTAATCTTTCCCTCACTCCCCACCCCGAACACAAAAATAATACACACTTACTCACCAATGCAATAGATCTTTTCCTCCTTTTCTTGTTAGCTTTGCAATAAATTTATTGTATTTATCCAGTTTGAGAAAAGTATCATAAAATGAGGGAAAGACTTATCATGACTTTTAGTGAGCTTATGCCTCTCAACTGTGAACTTCACAAGTGTTTCTTAGGTTTTTTCCTCCCCACTTTGGTGGGACAAGATGGCTAGGGTGGGCTGGAGTTGGGTATCACAGATCAGGTAGGCTCTGGTAATATCCCAGCTGGTTAGGTTCTGGTTATCTAGTTTCCTTTGAGGACAGGCCATGTTAAGAACTGAGTATTCTGGTGTACTCATAAAAGTGTGGGGACCCCCTATGGCTGGGTCCCCCTGGAGTTTTTGACTGTCAACCTTGTCCTCAAATTGAGCTTCCATCAATTTTTCAATTATAGTTCAACTTTTCTTACTCCTGCACTGGTTCCCAAGCAGTTTTAAGCTGCTCCTATAAGCCCTGACTTCCTGTATGTGCTTGCCTGTCTCTACAGTCTTGGGGGAAGCAGTTCGTTCTGTGTCCTCATCTCATTATGGATCCAAGAAGGCTTGTTGATTTTTCAGTCTGTTCAGCTTTTTATAATACTTGTGGTTAGGACAGAGTGGCGACTCCCAGGCTCTTTACATGTGGCACTGAGAACCCTACCATGACTTGTATAATTTGTGTTAGCTCACATGATTTCTCAACAGCACATGTTGATAGGGAGAGATAAAAAAGCTGGGCTTCAGTGGGTGCACAACTTCCAAACTTAGGCAAGCATAGATAGGCTAGGTACAATGTTTTACAGAGACCAGTTTTCTTGTCTTCCATGTTAAGAAGTCATGAAATTAGTTTGATGTGACTGAGCACTGGTAATCTAGTCAGCCAAGTGACTCTTATACTTCTAAGATATTTTACCCAACTGATGTGCACTCCACAGACACTGGGAATATGGAGTTGGGTACAGTTCTTAACCTGGCAAGAAGGAGCTAGGGTCTCAGACCTATGAGCAAACAATTGCAGTAGTTTTCATAATAATTCTATACCCAGATGGATAATCAATTTTTCAGACAGAGAAAGTGATCACTTAGGGCCTTGATTAAAATGAATATTTGTCCAATTTTTGCAAGGTGAAACTGATTCTGTGATTAAAATCTAATAGAGAAAAGTAATCTATAATATCACAAAGGACAAAAAATAAGTGAAATTGATTATAAAAAGTTAAAATTTATTTCAGGTTTTGTTGCTACTATCCAAGCTTGTCTGACTTCATTAAGCTTCCTAAGACATATGAACTGTGTTTAAATAAATGCTCCCAGGAGTCAGAGTAAATGGGTTTAGATATTGGTTCTAATATTAGCAGCGATGTGATCTGGTTATAACATTTAATTCTCTATGCCTGTATTATCTAATCTATAAAAGCAGTTAAGATAATAACTCATTTTGTTAGAATTTACATGAGCTAAGGTATTAAAATACTTAGAATAGCACCTATTTGGCCAATCATAAGCATTAGCCATTGCTACCATTATCTAAAGTTAACAGTGATACTGTAAGTTGAGATTTTTATGATCATTAATTCAAAATGTAAAGCCTTAACTCACTATTATTGAGAATACCATCAAGTCCAATCAAATGAAAAATGCTCTCTAATTTTGTGATTTATTCTGTGTTGTAGACCATAAATTTACTTGGGTGGGCTGGGTAAAGGAAGGCAAAGGGGGGAAAACTGGGACCACTGTAATAGAGTAACAATAATTTTTGTATTTGCTTTAAGGACATCCCTAATTATATGCTTATCTCTTTATTGACCTAAAGATCTTGAGTAACATGTCTCATTCCTTATGAAATGGTGGGCTTATTGTCCTAAAGATTATTGCTTTTCATATAGTTTGCCAGTTCCTCATTGAAACAGTTTGTGGGGTTGTTTTTTTTTTCTATTTCTGTTTTCTTGCTACTTGTTTGTAGTGAAATATACAGTTTAAAAGTTATTTCATGTTATAATTATGAGTTTCTGTTCTCTCTTTGAGTTCTTTCTCTTATCTTGTAGCAAGAAATATTGAGGTCCCATGGGGCAAGGGCAATGTCTATTTTCTACTGTTATTCTTTTCTGAGGCTGTTATTCAATTTAAAGAATAAATTGCATTCTGTGTGAAATGCTGTAAGGCAAGGTTGACCAGATGACCCAGGTTTGTAAGACTTCTATTTTTTAAAGATATGCTTTTGGTTGCTGTCCTTTTGGAATAGAAATATCTTCCATGCTTCTAGTTTGCAATGGGTCATGTTAGCAGTGTCAGTTCCAGACCATAAAAACAGGAGATACAGAAAGCACAAAGTCAGAACTTGCAATATTTTCTCATGCTACTAAAGTTTCTTTTAAATTTTAGAGGCAAGTTGTGATTGTCCAGCTGAGAAATGGTGGTCCAAGAGTGATGGTTAGAATGGATTGAAGTAAATTGATTTTAGGGATATTTAGCTAATTAGGAAGTGGTTTTAAAAAGACTTGGAGAATAATTGGATAGGGAAGGATGAAGGGAGGGATAGCACTAAAAATAATAGGATTGTTTCTGTGATAGCAACCCTCAGAAACAAGTGATAGCAGTCCAATTCAAACTGGCATAGACCTAAAGGAAACTGATTGATTCAAGTGCAGGAAAATTAGCCTGGGAATAGATTGGATGCTTCAGACATGGCTGGATTCAGGAGTTTAGATGATGCCTTTAGGAATAAATATCTTCAATTCTTTATCTCTGGAGAGCTCTTTCCTCATAGTGGTAAGACAGCAGCTAGAAGTTCCAGGTTAATATCCTCAGAGGGTAACAACTCCAGCAGAATATAACTTCTCAATATTTTCAGGAAATATGCTTGAATTGAGAATCATTCACTTATTCTGGGTAACATGTCAAACCCTGGAGGCTAAAAGGCAGAGTATGTCCTACCTGGAGCAAACAGACCTATGATGGAGAAGGAAATTTGAAAAGCTATTAAAAAAAAGAAAAAAAATTAGAGGCAAAATTGAAAGCAGATTTGGTTATGCTGCCATAATTTTATTATTGTATTTACTTTTTAGAATAATTTACTCTATTAAAGGGAAAAGGCATTTTTCCTTCTTTTAAGAACTAAGAAATTAGACTTCCAGTCAAGATGGAGGCATAGATAGATATGCTTCAACTCCTTGCACAATCACAAGAATTATAACTAACCTCAAAACATAAAACACTCTGAACTGCCAGAAAATTGAACAGTATTGAAGTCTCTCAACCAAAGATTTAAAGAAGCCATATTCATTCAGATAGGTGGGAGGGACAAATCCATGGGGGCAGAGAGGATGTGGTATGGCTTGGAGAGGAGGTGGCAGCCATGGTGGAATAGGCAGTCCCACATTCACGTGTGGTAGATAAAAATCAGGAGGCATACCTTTTGGAGCAAGTGATCCCAGCCCCAGGCCAGACCACACAGCCCAGGGTTCTAGCACTGGGAAGATAAAGCCTTATAACTTCTGGCTATAAAAACCAGTGTGGACTGGGGCAGTAGAAGAAACTACCAGTTTCTCAGGAGAATCTGTTTAAAGAGCCTTCATGGACTTAGAATGTACACAAACCCATCCATTCTGGGAATCACCACCATGCAACAGCTAGAAGGGCACCAGGTACATATAGGAAGTAGGTGAGGTGACTGGATACAGGGCGAGTGCCAGGCAAACCTCCAGAAGCCAGGCAGTGGCATTGTTCCCTCTCTAACCCCTTCCCCACAGAGAGCCACAAAACACTGAAGCAGGTTGTACCACCCAGGAGAATTTCTAAGGCTCTTCCCCATACAACTTAACAGGTGCACTGAAACAGGGGATCAAAGCAGCTCTACCTAATAGGCAGAAACAAATACAGGGAAGCTTCCAATTTGAGGTGACGAAGAAATATGGCCCATATGAAAGAACAGAACAAAACTCCAGAAAAAGAATGAAACGAAATAGAGACAGCCAACTTATCAGGTGCAGAGTTCCAAACACTGGTGATCAGGATGCTCAGAGAACTCAGAGTATGGCAAAAATATAAGGGAATTAATGAAGGTTATGCTAAGTGAAATAAAGAAAAATCCACAGAGAACCAACAGTGAAGGGAAGGAAGCTGGGGTTCAAATCAATGCTTTGGAACATGAAGAAGAAATAAACAGTCAACTAGAACAGAAAGAAGAAGCAACAATTGAAAAAGAACAAGGACAGAATGAGAAGACTCTGGAATATCTCCAAACATGCCAATATCCAAATCACAGGGATATCAGAAGGACTAGAGGAAGAGCAAAAACTTGAGAACTTATTTGAAAAATGATGAAAGAAAACTTCCCTAATTTGGCAAATGATATAGGCATACAAGTCCAAGAAGCACAGAGAGTCCCAAACAAATTGAACCCAAAGAGGACCACACCAAGACACATCATAATTAAAATGCAAGGTTAAAGATAAAGAGAGAATCTTAAAAGCAACAACAACAACAAAAAAACCACAGAGTTACCTACAAAGGAGTTTCTATTAGACTGCCAGATGATTTCTCAAAAGAAACTCTGTAGTCTAGAAACGACTGGCAAAAAGTACTCAAAGTTATGAAAGCAAGGACTTACAACCAAGATTACTCTATCCAGCAAAGCTATCATTAAGAATGGAAGGGCAGATAAAGTGCTTTCCAGATAAGGTAAAGCTAAAGCAATTCATCATCACCAAGGCATTATTACATGAAATGTTAAAGGGACTATTTAAGAAAAGAAGATCAAAACTATGAACATTAAAACGACAATAAATTTACAACTCTTAAAAACTGAATCTAAAAAAACAAAAACCAAAACAAACTAAGCAAACAAGCAGAATAGGAACAGAATCATATTTATGGAAATCATATAGAAGGTTATCAGCTGGGAAGGGCATGGGGAGAAAGGGGAAAAGGTGCAGAGATTAAGAAACATAATTGGTAGGTACAAAATAGACAGAGGGATGTTAAGAATAGTATTGGAAATGGAGAAGCCAAAGAACTTGTATGCATGAAACATGGACATGAACTAAAGTGAGGATTGCTGGAGGGAAGGGGGGTAATGGGCAGAAGGGACAAAGAAAAAAAATTGGGACAACTGTAATAGCATAATCACTAAAATATACTTACAAGTTATTCTGAAAAAAAAAAGAACTAAGAAATTAAATAACTTAGAAAGCTGGTATGTGAATTTACTAAGATTTGTATATTAAACATAGATCTTTTCATTGCTGGTTCCAAGAGAAAATACAGTTGGGAGGAACCTTCAAACTTTAAAAATATTAATAGGATTCTATAATCATTATATGAATATTCATGTATGATTCAAAGATATTAGAGATATTTTTCTTTAATGAAAAGTCATCTCAATCTTCTGTAATTATTTTTGCATCTACTCTTTTCAGGAATGTTACCCTCTCATTGTCCACTGAGACTCTTGGTGTTGAGTATAAACTTGCCATAGTCTGAGAATAAAACCACGTTCAGATTTTTGGCAATTTTCTGAGTCATTTCATTTGCTTTCATTTAATTTGCTTTCTTTTCTATATAATATATTATTTTTATTTATATTGTGTGAAATATGTTTGAATTAAAGTTCTCAGGAAGGTCATAAACAACAAAAATTTTCATTTAATAAATCGCTTTTTCAATTATTTTAACATTAAATTGCTTATGTCTCTAAGTGACAATTGTATGTTGAAGGAAAGTATTTCAGGATACTATGCATTTAAATAAGAGGTGAAGTATCTGGAATGGAAGCCAATTTTTTCAAATAAAAAATACTACTGAAAAAAAGAAAATTTTGCTAGTTTTTAAATTTAGAAAGTTAATTGTCATAAACTATTTTCCTACTCCCAAATAGACATGCTCATATAATAAAGGGAGTAAGGAATCCTACTATTTCAGTTAACTAACCAAATTATATTGAATACATTAGCAATGTTTTGTTTGAAAATGAGAATAGTGTGATACTAGAGTTTGATTCATTATGTTAATTTTTAAAATTTATTTTAAATTCTTACCCAAGGATATGTTTATTGATTTTAGAGAGAGAGGAAGGAGGAAAGAGAGAGAGAAACATCACATCAATTGATTACCACCCATACATGCCTTAACTGGGGATCAAACCCAAAACCTACATATGTGCCCTGGCTGGGGATCGAACTTGCAACTGTTTGGTATGTGGGACAATGCTCCAACCAACTGAGCCACCCAGCATGGCATCTTCACATTTTTTTTTTATCACTATGACACAATATTTCAAGCTTTAACACATCAGTTTCACAATAATATAATTAGCTTTCAATGTGAGAGAATTTGTAGATGGTGCTGTAATGCTAATTTTATTTAAAAAAACAGACTTATAGTTGTCGCTGAATACATATAAGTAATGTGCAAAGCAGAAAAATAAACTGGCTGTCTAGATTCTATTTTTTAACTATATAAACACTGATCTTTAAATGATTTGTTTTATGGACTTTTTATTGCCAATTCATATAGAAAACCTAATAACTAATTTATTGCCAAGGAAGTGACAATGAAATATATAGACTTTAATAGTAATGGCACTGAACAGCAATTAGGGTCCTGCTGCCCACCACCACCATCTAGGCAAAATTCCAGAGGCAAAGATTTGGTGATAAAGGAAAGGAGTCTTTATTCAAAAGCTTCACAATTTTGGAATAACAGTTTTACACATGAATTAGTCACTCAAGCCTATCAATAAAGGCTAAACTTTTTAACACCCAAGTTCAATCATTCCCCCTTTTAGTTTTTAGTTATTTTATTTCTATAAGATTAGTTTACAAACTAAAATAACATAACATACAAAAACTACACAGTTTTGGAAGAATGGCAGGCTCCTGCCTCACAACTTGTCCCCTCTAGAACACCCAAAGGAGAATAACCCTGCCACCCTCTGCCAGGCCAGCCTGGTCCTAGGCTGCGCCAGGAGTTCCTTCCCATCCAAAATACTGTCCATTGGGAAATGTAGGCAGCTACAGCGCGATCATCCAGGCACCCTGAGGAACAGAGAGCCAGAGCCAGCCAGACCCAGAGCCCAAGAGATCGAGAGCCCTTCTTGAATTTCAGATCTTCTAGCCCATAATTCCATGTGCTAATGAGGCATTCAGCTTCTCAGCCAATCCCATCCTAGACTGTTTACCATTACCTGGGGCAGCCTCGTCCTATGGCCCCTTCCTACTCCTCCCCAGTGATCTGATCAGGTCTCCCCTTATCAGCAATAGATGTCTAAAACTTTTACCAAGGAAGATTCACTCAGCCTTCATCAGATAAAAATACATCTCAATTAGCTTTAACATTGAAGTGGGGAAAGAATCACAAGACAGAAAGAGTGAAATCCCTGGGAAATAAAATGATAACCTTTCCACAAGATTATCAACTTAATGTTTTTCAGTTTTGGCAAAGAGGGAGTATCGCAATATGTTGTTTTTAGGAGAGGCTAGTAATATAAAACACTGACCCAGGTTCCCATATTCTCATTCTATAAAACTGTGGGGAAATTACACTCCACTGGCAAAATTCTTCTACAGTCTGTAGAAGAATAACCACATTATTAGCTCCTTTTCTACTAGCTAAATTAATTCTCTGGTCATTTAAATAGAACAGTTTTTTTTAAACTATTCCACAGCAAAGTAAACTGAAGACAACTTATGTTTCCTTCACATCATTGGTTGGCACAGTCTTCCCCTTACTCTGTACTGTTGGGAACTGCCCTGCCTAGTTTCAGGAGCTGTAAACCCCACATGGCTAAGGCTGAGTGAGCGACCTTCAGACTGTAAGCCACTAAGGAGACAGAGCTTATCTCCCTGGCAGGAGCACTGCTTCTGCTTTATCCATAACTGGCCCCCAATGCTTGGTTGGTTAGTCAATGACGGGTAAGATTCCCTCAAGGGAGGGGTCACCTAAGGCAGGCACTATCACGTGGGAGGCCCTCAAGGAAGGACTTGGGGGGATACAGCAAAAGGGGGTGACGGACCCTTGCCCCCCAGCTATCCTGACATAGCCTGAATCCTCATTCCATCTGGGAAAAGTTTCCTTATCTTTTGGCTTCCTGGCTGTGCTCCATTTAAGTGTGAAGCATTGACAGAGGGTGGTGCGGTGCAGTGCTGTGCTGGATAGGGTGGGCTCCCCCAGTGATCAGGCATAAGAAAGAATTTGTAAAATCCTGTGAAACCTGATGAGCTTTACCTGTATTCCTGTGTAAAACAAACCTAATAAAAGCCATTGAGGAAGGGGCTCTTGGCCCTTCTCCTTTGAGAGATCGGCCACCTCTCCTCCCCAAGCAGATCATGTCTTGGTAGTCTTATTCTCATCCGTGGCGAATGGAGGGCTCTGTGGGCTGATCCCCCCCCCACCCCACACTGTGGTAGTTTTTACTATGCTCATTTCAGTTCCGAAAATGAAATTCCCATGTACTGGCAGAGGCCAACAATATAGCTCAATGAGACTGTATTGAGACTGAGTGTGGCACCTCTTTCCCCTGTAACAGTTTTACATCCAGAGAAGCTAAGCCACAGTCATCAATGCTCTTTCTAAGAAACAAACATACTAGATTATTGGATTTCAATTTTGTAAAATTAGAAGCTGCAAGCTTAATTCCGAAAGCCCCACATTTAAAAATACTCAATAACGTTGGAAATTTCTTCTTTCACACTTTTACTTGGTTGTTATAAATTCTCTTTGAGCAGTACTTTTGTTAATTTGAACAAGTAGGAAGAATATAGTGTTGGTAATTAGATTTGGTTCAAATCCTAGTTTTGCCACTAGCTGACCTTTCAACATTTTTGAATATGCTTAACTTCCTTGGGCTTAATAGTCTTCATCAGTAGAATAAGGAGGTTGGGTAAAAAGAACTTTTTTGGCTTCCACCTCCTGGGCTTACTGCACCTGCTATATTTGCTCCAATACTGAGGCTACCTGTCTTGAAAGATTTTAAAATTTCTGTAGAGAACTTATATTTTTAAGAATATATTCTGTATTCTTTTTCTAATTGTACAGTTTATGATATATACAAAATTCATATTTCTTATATAGTTACAGAAGCAGAAATCTGTGTCATTTATTTAACAAGTATGCAAAATTAACTTCATTTAACAAGTATATTAGGATACATCATTAAACAAAATTGGCAAAGATCACAGCTTATACAGAGTCAGGCACAAATAATGCCCCTTTTTATTACAAAATCTTTCATTACAAAATTATAAGCATGTAATTCTGTAACATAACAATATCACACTCAAGTATACCACATGTCATTTTAGGTGAAATATTCAAATTAAAAGTCTAAATTATTGCACCCTACCAACCACACTCAAGCAATCCTTACTTCTGCCAGACCCTATATTTTAGTAAAGAGAGAGATAGACAAGAAACAAAGAAACCCCACAATATATATATAAAAAAAAAACCAAACAAAAAAATGGCATATGGACCATTATGTCATATACATTATGGAAAAAGAAAAATAGAACAAATAACGGGATGATGGGCAGAGTGGGGGAAGTAGGGCTCATCGAGGAGAGGTCAAAACAAAAACTTGAAAGAAATGAAGGAGTTAGCCGAGCCCATATCTGGGAAGAGCTGTTCTAACAGAAGGAATAGCTAAGTTAAGATCCTAATGCAGGAATGGGTCTATTGTGTTCCTAGAACTGCAAGAAAATCAGTCTGGTTGGTGTTGTGTGAGCAAAAAAGAAGAATAGTAAAAAGTTAAAGAAGCATGAATGAGTGATTTCATTAATGGCCTCAATAATTTATGTCTTCCTATCACCATACTCTTTTATAGTGCTGCTCAATAGTGACTCTGGGTTTGAACATGTGACTTGCTTTGAGCAATGGGATGGCAGCAAACTTGATTCAAGAGAACTAGTAGAAAGCCTTTTTGCTTTCTCTTGGAAACTCGCCACTGTGGTCATGGAAAAAGCCCAGGCTAGCTTAGCCTAGGGAGGATGGAAGACCACATGGAGCAGAGATGAGGTATTTGCCTGAGGCCATCCTAGAACAGACAGCCCTGTGAACACTGACAATGAACACTGCACAAGTTACCCTCACATTGTCAAGTGTCAAGATTCATTCTCCAGTGTTGTTTTAAAATACACACGGCACCCTGACTGGTGTGGCTCAGTGGGTTGAGTGCTAACCTGTGAACCAAAGGGTCACCAGTTTGATTCCCAGTCATGGCACATGCTTGGGTTGTGGGCCAGGTCCTCAGTGGGGGCTGCATGAGAGGCAACCACTCGTTGATGTTTCTCTCCCTCTCTTTCTCCCTCCCTTCCCCTCTCTCTAAGATAAATAAAATCTTAAAAATACACATGGAAAAGAGAGCCTATATGCTTATAATGCACCTAGAGCTTTTTTATGATAACCTTCTTGTTTGTTTATGGTTTTGGATTCTTTAAATATATATTATCCTTCTTTAGTGTCCTCTTTAGCCAAAATCTCATTACTGCTTCATTTTTGTAATAACATTTAATTTAGGCACTTTCCATATACTGGCCCTGCTAAAATAGAATATAGCATCTTTCATATGGTAGGAACCAACAAGGACACTTCTCTTTAATTCCATTTTTACACTTAATGGTAAAGTAGCAGGGGAAAATGCACTTATAGATCATGTCCAGGCAAAATTGTGGAGCTAACAGCCAACATATTCCTACCTATGTGCAGTCTCTATATTTTACTAGAGATGGAAATCATGGCCTCTTGAAAAGAAAAAAAAGTCATCATTCCGCTTTTAGCTGTGTTCATATATTGCATTTCTGTATTTTTGTTTGTGTTGTAAAAAGTTTACATAATAAACAATGTCGTGATTTAAAAAATAAACAAGCAAAACAATGCAAGGTGGATTGTTTAGCTGTGGTAACTAGCTGATCCAAGAAGTTATGTCAGTCAGTGTGATAATGGAAATCAGGGTAAATAGTGTGGGATCCTGCTAGGATTATAAAAATTTTTGCTTTTACTAAATAAAAGGAGCAATTATGACATATTGGACAACTAGCAAAATCCCCATATTGGTTCTTTGATCTGTGGAATGGGGCTATTATGATGGAAAGGCCAGGGGAAGCCATTAAAACTACCTCTATCCAGGAAAGTAATAAACCAGAAGCAAGACTTTATTCCTGAAACTATTTTAGACATTAGTGCCATCACCAAAGATTTGAAAGATGCAGGGGTGGTGATTCTCACCATATCTCTATTCAACTTGCCTATTTGTCCTGTGCAGAAGACAGATTGACCTTGGAGAATGGCAGTGGATTATTGTAAATTTAACCAGGTGGTAAGTCCAGTTGCAGCTGCTGTACCAGATGTGATTTCTTTGCTTGAACAAATTAATGTACCCTCCAGTACCTCATATATAGCTATTTATCTGGCAAATAATTTATTTCTCCATCCCCATTGGTAAAGACTACCAGAAGCAGTTGGCTTTCATCTGGTAAAGCCAAAAATACACATTCACTGCCCTATGTTAGGGATAACCACTCTCCAGCCCTGTAATTTATTATAGTTCATAGGAATCTTGATCACTTTTCCCTTTCCCTTCCACATAATGTTACACTTGTCCATTATATTGATGGCATTATGCTGATTGGACCTAGTGAGAAAAAAGTAAGGACTACTTTAGACACATTGATAAAACATTTGCATGTCAGAGGGTGAGAAATGAATCCAACAGGAATTTAGTGGTCTTCTGCATTAATGAAATCTCTAGGGAATGAGCGGCGTGGGCCACATCACATAAGAAGTATAAGTTGTTACATATGACCCTTCCAACAGGATCAGAGGGGTGGGCGGGGAGAGGGAGAGAGAGAGAGAGAGAGAGAGAGAGAGAGAGAGAGAATATGTGTAGTGGGTCTCTTTGGAGTTGGAGGCAAACTGTTCTTCAATTGGTTGTCTCACTCCAGTCTATTTACGAAGTTACCAAAAAACTTCTTGTTATGATTGGGGCCCAGAATAAGAGAAGACTCTACCACAGGTCCAGTCTGCTATGCCAGCTGCTCTGCCACTTGGACCATATGATCTAGTAGACCCAATGGTGCTTGAATTTCAGTGTTTGGAGCCCTTCACCAGACATACAGATTAATAATAGCTCAGAACCTTCAGATTTTGGAGCAAACCCCTACAATCTTCTGTGGATAAGTACTCTCCTTTTCAGAAAAACATTTTTGTTTGCTATTGACTGGGCCTCAGTAGAGACTAACTGCTAGCTATGAACCACTAAATTAGCAGGCAACCTGAGGTGTCGATCATGAACTGGGTGTTGTCTGAAGCACCAAGCCATAGGCACAGTAGCACTCCATCATCAGATGCCAGTAGTGCATGTGGGACTGCAGTCAAGCATGCGCTGAGGGTGTTCCATGAAGTGGCCCAAATGCCCATGGTCCCCACTCCTGTCATGTTAACTTATCCCTCCCAGCCTTCACCTATGGCCTCATGGGGAGTTCTTTAGGATCAGTTGAAAGAAAAGAGAAAATCTGGACCTGGTTTATGGATGGGTCTATAAAATCGGAAGGCCCAACCAGGAAGTGGAGAGTTATAGCACTGGAGCTTGTTTCTGGGGCATCTTGAAGGGTAGTGGTGAGGGAGAAATTCTCCCAGTGGGCAGAACTTTGAGCAGTGCCTCTGTTTATTAATTTTTCTTGGAAATAGGAATGGCCAGATAAGTGATTGCATACCAATTAATAAGCTATTGCCAATGGATTGGCTAAAAGGTTAGGGACTTGGAAGGAAAAATGATTGAAAGATTAATGACAAGTAGATCTAGGGAAGAGGTATAGAACTGTGGAAAAGCTTCTCTGAATGGGTGAAAAATGAAAAGTATTTGTATTCTACTGAGACTGTTCACAAAAGAATGACCTCAATAGAGGAGGATATTAATAATCAAGTGTATAAGATGACCAATTCTGTGGCTACCAGTCAGCCTCAGCCTCTTTTCCTAACCACATCTGCCAGTGCCCCTAGAGGGGCATGGTGGCAGGTTTCACCCCCAAGAATCAATGCTGCTGTTAAGGGAAACTCCTGGTGGCAAATTGGACTCATATTTATAAATAGGGTCTAGCAGTCATTGCTAAATAAGAGACTCAAGTCTCCTATTGTTCTCTGCACTTGTGGGAAAAGCTGCATTGAGTTGCAAACCTCCTTCCTGAACTGTGCTCCTGCTGTCTGAATCAACACTTATAGAGGAGTTTCTGGAATCAATTTCAACCAATAAGACCTCATGAGACATTCCCTGTCCAATTGGAACTGCACTGCTGTATCCTCATTTGCATCTTCAGTTATTAATCCTAGTGGCTCAATTCTAACAAATACGGGCTGTGCCTTTTGGACCAATCAAACTGTGATTGTTTGGAGTCTTCATTTATATGAGGACAGAAAAATCAGGTACCAGGGACAGGTACTTCTCAGTATTATAAGTCAGCTCTGTTCTGGCTTGGGGAGCACACTTTTGGTTTTCATAGAGGAGTTTGTTTTCCTGTCTGGAGATTTAACACTGAAGCTGTCTCAGTAGAACATGGCAAAATGGAGTGGAGCTGTCTCTCTAGAGAAGGGATGCACTACAAAACCAGATCAGAGAAGAATGGAGCTGTCTTGCCAGTGTGGGATGAATTGGAGCCTTGCCCCAGAGTCGCCTCAGTGCCATGCTGTTCCTCAGCCATGGTGTATCATGATTGAGGTAGAACACTGTTGAGCTGTTCTGTAGTTGTGCTGTATCACTGTGGAGCTGTTTTCATGGAATAAAGTGTCTCCCTTTACTGCACACTAAACTCGGGACTCCTGTTGGAGTTGATTGGCAGTGATAGCCTTCAGTTGAGAGAGATAGAGATTATCAACGTGCCTACAGCCATTGATGAATATCTAATCCGCCAGCAGCAGAGACCAACACTAGATTCTGATAGTTCCTGTAGTGATCAGCCAGCTGCATGGGGCAAGGTGATTATATCGGATCAGTTTTACCGTAGAAGGGTCAGCATTTGTTCTTACTGGAATAGACATTTACTCTGGATACAGAGTTACCTTCCTTGCGTAGAATGCTTCTGCCAAAACTACTGTTTATGGACTCACAGAATGCTTTATTCACTTTCATGGTTCCACATGATTGTGATCAAGGAACCTATTTCACAGCAAATGGCATACATTAGTGGGCTCATACTCATGAAATTCACGGTTCTTTCCATGATCCAGCCATCCTGAATCATTTGGTCTGATGGATTGGTGGAAGCGACTTTTGAAAGATTCAGTTACAGTGCCAGCTAGGTGGCAATACCTCACAGAGCTGTGGCAAGGTTTTTCAGGGGTTTGTATATACTCTAAATCAGTGATCAATATATGATGTGGTTTCTCTCACAGTAGGATTCATGGATCCAGTAATTAAGGGGTAAAAATGAGAGTGGTACCATTTATTAGTACTATTATGCTGTAATAGTAAAATTTTTGCTTCCTGTCCACATGATCTTATGTTTTGATGGTCGGGAAGTCTCATTTCCAAAGGGGGTGTGCTTCCATGGGAGACACAAAAATATTTCCATTGAAGTGTTTCTGCCTGGCCACTTTGGATTCCTTATGCCTTTGAATCAACTAGAAAAGGAGGTATTTACTATAGTGATTGGATGATTGATCCTGATTGCCAAGGAGGAAATTGGACTACTACTCTGCTATGGAGGTAAGGAAGAATATGTATCTGGGATAGAGAAAATCGCTTAGAACATCTCTTAGTATTACTATGCCTGTGGTTAAAGTCAACAGAAAACTACAACCTAATTCAAGTAGAATTAATAATGACCCAGACCCCTCAGGAATGAAGATTTGGGGAATCCTACCAGGTAAAGAAAGAACCATGACCTGCTGATTGTGAAGGAATATGGGACAGATTATTGAAGAAGCATACAGAATACCTTCCATGATATGGGTGGGTCTCATCCAATCAGTTGAAGACCTTAACAGAAAACATTGAAGTTCCCTGAAAAGGAAAAAATTCTGCCCTGGTGGTGCCTTTGGACCCAAGAAGGCAACATCAACTCTTCCCTGGGCTTCTAGCCTGCTAAATTCCCTTGCAGATTTTGGGTTTCCAGCTCCCACAATTACATGAGATAATTAAAATAAATCTCTCTCTCTCTCTGCCTATAAATACACCCTATTGTTTCTGTTTTTGTGGTTAATCATGGCTAACAGAACTAGCAATGTCTGCCAGAGTAGACTTAGCAGTGTTTGGAATTTTTTTTGTATTAAATTTTTACATTTTACATCACACATTTATTTTCAATTATAATACACTTCAAAGGCAATTTATATGGGAAAATATCATTATTGTACAGCTGAAGAAGTTTAGACTCTGTATGGCTAAATGATTTTCTAAAGATGATATAAACATTCAAAGTCAGGTCCAGGACTGACACTCATAAACTAGGGCTACAAATATCACAGTGCCTTTCCAAGGGACGGTATTTACTTACACGTATTAGATTTGACTTGATCGAGATTATTCCTTATCCACAAAGTGAACATAATTGTATCTAAATCAAAAGATTGTTTGAAAATTGATTGAGATGTGCGTTTGAAGCATTCCAGACAGTGCCTGATTGCACCAGATAGTTAATAATTGATAGTTATTTCTTATTTAAAATAAACTTTTTGTGTATTAGATCCATGACTTTTATTTAAAAATCATCTTTATTTTACTAAAAGTTAAAATTATTTTATAATGAAATTCATGGTTTGAAAACCTTTTACTTTTAAGAGATTTTTAAATTATTAGACTTAATTGATAAATGTTTGACAGTAAAAGCTAGGTTATTGCAGACTTCAGTTTTGTAATCTTTCCTGGTGTGATGAGATATTGCCTGGGCCCCCTGAATTTCGGACAGGTCAGGTTGAGGGTGTAGTGATGAATAATACCAAGTATAAATTCATGCTCTTAAAGGTCTAAGAATGCCTTTAGATTTTTCTTAAAAAACAAAAACAAAAACAAAAACAAAACAACAAACCTCCAGTATTAACATTTAGAAAGTACTTAGGAAAGGTTTCATCTGCAACTTCCCCAAAAAACCCCTTTGGAAAATGATTGATTGATATTTGGCAGACATCCTATATTATGTGACAGTTTTGTTACAGTATTTTTAGTTTCAGTATGAGAGGAAAAAATTCAAAGCATGCACTTGTGTAACTATTCCCAAAGGTAGTGAGAGGATTAAATGCAATCAATTTTTTGTAGTCAGTCATAAATATGGTATTGAACATATGTTGAAACAGACTATAGTGTTTCAGAGAATGAAGAATGATCTAAGGATTTTTTACTTCAAAAATTTTTTTTCTATTCAGGAGCAAAAAGCATTTGGAGAATGCTAAAAGTTATAGACTTGGATTCAGCAGCCACAGATCTCAGAAATTTTGGCTATTGAAGTCCAATTCAGATATGTTACATGCATAGAATGATAATATCTTTATTAAAATCATAGTTTCAGAAGACATCAGAGTAGTCAAAAGCAGCTTTATATAATTTTTGATAAACCTTTTCAAAAAGCTCAGGAAACAAGCCTTTTCATTCAAAAGTTATGCTAGTAAACGACCCATAGAGAAAGCCAAATGGGGGTAGGATTGAAGGTAGGAGGTGGGGTGCATGGGGTGGAGGAAAAGGATGGCAGAAAAACGGAGACAACTGTACTTGAACAATAATTGTAAAAAAAGAGAAAAAAAGAGAAAGATATGGAATATTATTCAATCATGAAAAATAATGAAATTCTCCCATTTGCCACAACGTGGATGGATTTTGAGGACATCACACTAAGTGAAATAAGTCAGACAGAGGTAGACAAATATTGTGTGATCTTATATGGAATCTAAAAAAGAAACTCACAGAAATAGAGAACAGATTGGTGGTTGCCAGAGGAATGGGGTGGGATGTGGGGGAAATGGGTGGAACAAGGAATGGGCCAAATCTGGCCCTCCACCTTGTTTTATCTGGCCCAGCACCTTGCTTCTACCTAGCGGCAGTGCCAAGCTCTCACTTAACTGTTACATTTACACAGTCCTAAAATTACATTTGACCCTTTGAAGGCAACTGCGAGGCTGATGTGGCCCCCGGTGAAAATGAGTTTGATACCCCTGCTTTATAAGATAAAGAAGTTCTGGGAATATAATGTAAAGCATGGTGACTATAGTTAACAATATCGTATTGTATATTTGAAAGTCACTGAGGTAGTATATCTTAAAAGTTCTTATCACAAGAAAATAATTATAACTTTAAGAAGTAATGAATGTCAGCCAAACTTACTGAAGTAATAATTTTGTAATATATGCATATATCAGATCATTATGTTGTACGCCTTCAAGTAATACAATGTATGTCAATTATGTCTCAGTAAATCAAGGAAAAGATTAAAAAAAGAAAAAAGTAAAAGTTAAGCTAGTAGGTAGTTTTATCACCAGTTTCCAGAACTAAATGTCATTCCAGCTGTATATCTCTATTCTAACATTATCTGGCCCCCTTTACTGGTTAGCATCACTTAATATAGTTGCGCTCCTTCTAAATTGCCTTTTAACAGTTTACTTCCTGTACTGCACTCGATTACCTTTCTTCCTAACTCACTGGCTACTTATTCTCAATTGCCTCTCTCTTCATCCCTTCTCTCTTACTTGACCTTATTAACATTGGCATGCCCCAGAGCTTAGTTTTTGGACTTTTCTTTTTCAGTCGCAGATCCATGGTGATCTCACCCAGTCTCATAACTGTAAAGACTATTTATATGCTGATGAGTACCAAGTTTTCAAAAATCTCTTGGCCATACTGTGCTCCAGGACACTAGTTTCCTTGATGTTATGTGAACATACCACACATGTTCTTGTTTTAAGGTTTTTGCTCTCTGTGTTCTGAACATTCTTCTACTAGATAGTAGTTTGGCTAAACTTACCACCTTGTCTAATTATCTGACTACCACAATTAATACTATATTTCGACCCACCCACCCCACACATTCTCTACTGTTCCCCACTTCCAAATTGGACCTTCTGACTCTCTTTACCATCATCTTCAATTGTTTTAAAATTTTCCCATAGAATTATACACTTCGGACGCCTTTCCTCAACCAGAATATAAATTTCTTGGGAATCTTTTCTTCATCACAGATACAACCAAGCATCCAAACAGTGTTTGGCACTTCGTAGACATTTCAAACAGTTTTTGAATTAATGAATGAATACATTAATGTTAGGAAAGCTGTACCTTTTGGGCAAAATCTCATCTGCAGGAAAGCAAAACTAAGTAGACAGAGTGAGTTTGAAGGGAACAAAGTTTGAAAGAAAACACAGACTTTTCTTTGCAATCTAGCAAGTCCAGTTTATCTATATTATCTTTTACAAATTTAAAATTTTAATGCAAAAATATTTAACATTTTCAGGCTGTCTGTTATAGATAATAAAATTATAGTATTGACATAGTGAAGCAACAGGACAGCATAGAACTAATGGGTGCGTTGCTGTGGTCTGAGGAGCTGAGAGGACTTCAAAGACAACTTCAAAGCACCTGAGTCTTAAAACTGGGGATGATGTCTGGCGTGATCTGGCAGGTTTTGAAAGGATACCATTCTGTCTGAGTTATGATAAAACTTAATAAAGATTTATGTATTTCTTGAATCTAATGATTTGTATATTTCCTTCATCTTTCCCTTCATTTGTTATTACGAGTCCCAGCTGTTTTTTGTATGCATTTGTAAAGGATTGTGTGCTATATATTTTCCTGGTAGAGACCGTTTGGATTATTTCAATTTGCGAAATGTATTTATATTTTGAAAATTTCACAATAGAAAGGGAATCCTTAGAACATAGAAAAAATACAAACAAGTCATACCATATATTGTTAGTATCCTTAAGCCTGAGCAAAGCATAGGTCAATGTTTAACATAGCTATTTGAGTTTTACTCTTATATATTAATATGTTTAACTGGCAGAGGAAGTGAAACTAGAAATTAAAAAGGGATGAGAGAATTGAATCAAAAACAGTATAAATTTTTTGGGACCAGAGGGGGAAAACCTAAAACAGGAGAACATTGACACCAATATATATTTTTTTAATGTTGAAATGTTTGCATTATTCCTTTGAGAATTAGATATGATGTGTGTGTCAAGAATAAAATGTTCAAAGACATGCTTTGGGTTAACCTAAAGCAAATTGTTTGGTTAAATTGTTTTAATGATTAAACATTTCTGGTGCATGTTAAAATATCTAATTTTTTTGTGGAAAATGGGTTTAATTTATTCTTGTTACTTAACATACTGAAGGGCAATAATACGTTGTTTTTAAGCCATTGTGAAGCAATATTAAGCAGTCAGCATGGCTGTTAATTTTTGAAAAGTTGTGCTTGGAGTGTGACATCACTGCAGGGTGATGCGCACAGCAGGGGAAGGAGCCAGCATCCTGTGGACCATTTTCCTGGCTTTGATTATTTTCTACTCATGGAGTCACCATGAGCTTATGGGGATAAATCAAGTTGGTGTAAGATTGTTTCCATGGAGAACAATAGGATCCTTGGAAAAATACCATTATTAAAAGTGAAATTATTTATTTTTATTGTTTTGATTTATTTTTTGCTTATTTATTTATTTTATTTTTATTTGTTCAGTTGATGTTGAAGTACAGTTGTCTCCATTTTCCTCTCACCTCTCCCCCATCCCAGCCATCCCGACCTCCCACCCTTGATCCTGCCCTCATTTCGGCTTTGTCCATGTGTTCTTTTAATATTTACATGAATTTGTCTTTTCTCACAAAAACAAAATAGTATGAAAAAAATAGTATGAAAGTTTCTCATATAAATGCAGTTTTAATTTCTTTGTTATTTAAATTATGCTTAAATATAACCAACTGTAAAATGTGAACGTGTATGAAGTCCATTCAAAATCATTATTGAAAATGTCCATTTTTTTGAGAAATGTTTTATTTATTTATTTTAGAGAAAGAGAGAAAGGGAGGGAGAAAGAAAGGGAGAAAAACATCGATGTGAGAGAGAAATATCCTATGCACCCTCATCAAGGACCAAAGCAGCAATTGAGATGTGCGCCTGATCAGGACTTGAACTGGTGACCTTTTTGTGGGACAGTGCCCAAGAAACTGAGCATGCTGGTCAGGGCCAAAATGTCCAGCTTTTAATAGGCTATCTAAAATATGCCAAAGCAGAAAAACTTTAATTGATTTAAAAACAATGTAAAATTATATGTAATAAGACAGTTAAATTTTCATCTTATTATTTAAACTTTGTATTATTTTTATTTCTGAAAACATAATATTACAGTAGTAACAAAAATAATACTGTTTTCTCATGTGAAAAATACAAAGTATTACAAAATACTTACAGTGTGAAAAAACTAAGACTGCAGTGTGCTGTCTAAAGTGATTTATGATCTTCCAATGCTTATAGCAATGTCAAGTTTCAATGTTGAATCACACTATTATAACGTGTCAAACTATTTTAAAAGTACGCTAACAGTTGACTACACCTGTTTCCACTTTGCAAATCCTTTCAAGTTCATGGCACTTTGATCGAAGGGAAATATTTAACTTATGTCTTTCCTTTTCAATCTAAAAATGGAAAAAAATTTATTGTATTTGGTATGATATATTAATGTTAGTGAATAAGAAATTGTTAAGATTAGTAATTCTCTTTTATTTGATCTTTTATAAAAGTTTTCTTTCACATAGTTTCATTTGGGTTATTTCCAAGGAAATAAGTGGACCAAAATGTGGTAAAATTCTACTAAATTATATTATTACATCCTAATGAAAAAACTCTTTTAACACTTAGTCAAAATATTTTGGGTATGCATTTCTAAATTTGATACACACACATACATACATTCTGTATTTAAATATTTAATAGCATCTTGTGGTTAAGTCCAAAGTAAGTCACACTCATTATGTAGTTATTACTTGGCATTTATGCCAGATTACTTATTTTTGGCAGCTTGAAGGAGAATGTGGTTCTTAACACCTTTAGATGTCCTAATTGTCATTGGAATTTACCATTTCTTTGTTCAGTCACACCTGATAGGCTGAAACTGTGGAGATAAAATAAAGCCATCTTACTGTTATTTCCCTCATTCTTGGTACATGCATTTAACTAATTCTGGATTACATAAATAAGCATTCAGGGAAATAACAATGACAACATAAATGTTCATAATGAGAGACTGTGAAGCTTTCTGAAAAATATAATACTCATAGAGTGCTACTGGAAAACTTGACAATGTTAACTTAGTAGAATTTCAGTTTTTTCCTTATGACTTAGGTTTTATGGATCTTGATTCTATAACTTTTCAGATGCTCTCTAGTTTTGTGAGGAATTTTGAGAGATTTTTTTTTAGTGCACTTTTGAATTTCAATAAAGGACTTAACTATCTTTTTAAAAAAGATTTTATTTATTTATTTTTAGAGGGAGGGGAAGGAAGGGAGAAAAAGAGGAAGAGAAACATCAATATATGGATGCCTCTCATGTGCCCCACTGGGGACCTGGCCTGCCACCCAGGCATGTGCCCTGACTGGGAATCGAACTGGCAACCCTTTGGTTCTCAGGCCACACTTGATCCACTGAGCTACACCAGGGTAGGCTTCACAGTATCTTAATCCAAATAAGTTATAAATTAAATATGAAAGAATCACATATAGCCAAGAAATTCTCCTCAACAGAAATATCATTGTAACTACAAGGTAAGAATTGGATGAGAAATTTCAAGATATGTTATTAAAATGCCCAAGGAGAAATTTTAAGGATATAATGTAGTGTGCTATTTGTATGAATTCTTAAAGCTATAAAGTGCATTAAAAAAGGAAGACATTTATGTCTTCCGTAGCCCAATTTAAAAAAAAAAATCATGCATGAGAGTAGGAATCAATCATAGTTCTTACTGAAGAGTACCGTTTTAAGGGAAACCTCAATATTCCCATGATAGATTATTCAGATACTCATCAAGAATGGCTTTTGCATTAGTACTTGATGAGCTGTGTTTATTGTTACAGAGAAGTTAGGTTCTGAATAAAATCTGGAGATGCACAAATAGTTGTACATACTTTATAGAGCCAAATACTAAACAAAATGGGAAGATGTAAAAATATTTTTTCTTATTTATGGAACATGAGACCACCTTTAAAACTCCGGAGTACTTTCCAAAGAGAGGTAGATTTGCAAATTTACAAGATGGGGCTGGTAAGAAATCAACAATGGTTAGCAAAAGAAAGAAAAGATAAAATATTCCCAATATTGACCATGTTTTCTTTAGCAAAGTTAGCAGTAGCAAACTGAATAATGATATTTCTGAGGTTTGAAGATCATCTGTGGGAGACATTTAATATTCTGTCATACATATAATAAGCTTTTGAACAAGGGTATCTTAGGAAAAAGAGATAGAATGTTTCTGGATTCTCAAGGTTTTCCTTCAAAATCCTAATCATATTTGCTTCATCTTCATTTTCTTGGTCAAGATCAGCATTATACTCAATCACTTTTTCTGTTTTTATTCTTGGCCACACTACAGCACCTTCCTAAACATGTTGATGATCTGGAATAATGTTTATTTAAGATATCAAGTGCTAATTCTACATTTTACTTTCCTTCTAATTATCTTGAATTGAAGTGGGTTTCTTGACTTTCACAAATGACATTGTCACTAAGCATTTCATCCTAACTAGCCTCTTAGTGATCAAGAAAATAGCACAATATATTCTCTAGTTTATTAGAATACTCAATAAGGGAATGTGTTAATGATTAAAGGTCAAAAAATAAAGATAACCACAGTATCAAAATCAGAGTCAAGGTAGGGAGGATAAATACTTAAAAATAGCTACTGTGAGGTGGCAACCACCAAGACGGAAAATTGGCTCTGGGATAGAGAGATGAGATCAATTTTTCTCTCCCAGGAATGGCTGAGTACTTTTATATGTCTTTTGCTCAGGAATACCTAAAGAAAGGATTTATTAGAAAAACTGCTTTAGCCATATTTGAGAGACATATTTGAGAGACATATAATGTCTTTCAAATCCTATTTCATTTTAAATTAACCCAAAACACTATGCTCATCTCTTTGCTCTTTACTTTGATCATGGCTTCTATTCTGATTTTCATGTCCTATTGTCATATATTATTGGATGATCAATTAAATAATCAGGCTTAAATGCCACAACTTGTTTGTCTTTACTTTAGCTGTGATAAACATAAATAGTGTAACTAAAGAGAAGAGAAATAAATCTTTTCAAGAAATTATTTAGTAGCATAGAATTTAGCACATGGTATAATAGTGAATGCTACAGACTGCTCACTTTTAAATTTGATTTCTTTTGTCCACCTCGTTTGGTTAGCTGTATTTGATATGTACACAATACAGTTGTATATTTTAAAGTATATTATAATTTATTCACTGATTTCAAATAGTATTTCCATAAAAAACTTCACATAAAGGTTTTCCATAAAAACTTCACATTAAAACTTATAATGATAATTTTTAAAGTAAACTAGAGTGCTCATAATTTGGATTCCTGACCTGTTATCCATTATTCAGGATATTAAAACATTATCATTTCATTTGATAATCTTCATGCCATTGGCAGTTCCAACTCAATATTACAATTGTAGATCACATACTAGTTGTTTACTAACATGGTTTCCTCCTTGTCTCATTTTTCTTGGTAAATCATCTTGTTCATGATTTTTATGACTTGGTCTTTTTAAGTCATTCTTCCTATTTTGTCTTTTCCTTGACTACAAATCTATGATGCCTTTTGGATGTTATTTCTTTGACGTTGTTAAGCTGCATTAAGTTATGCTTGAAATCTTTAATTACATAATATGCCACTAGGCCTAAGGATGACTTTCCATCCTGGCCAACATGCTGAAGGGACCTGCCAGCACCACCCAGGCATGCATGCCATTTCAGAGTGTGCACTGCACTTAGCACTTTACCAAAGTACTCTTCAAAACTACTTATCTGTTGTAGCTCCTGATCTATGGCAAAAAGCTGAACATATCTAATTTTACCAAATGAGATCCCAAAAGCCAAAATGATAAAGAGGTACACATTTTGGATACGGTATTTTCTTTACACAAGGACCCTCTGAAATGCATACATTTAGCCACAGAAATAAGAATAATGGCAGATATTTCTAGTGCAGGGGAAAGCTGATGGGGACATACTTTGGGGGCTTACATGAGTTTTGAGAACTTTGAAGTAGTGTTTCATGGGTGGGATTTTATTGTATATTTCTTTGTCATTGTCTATAAGATCATTTAAGATGATCTTCATTATTCATGATAAAATATCCTGTTGGCTGGTTGTTTTGCAATTATCTCTTGTGAAAAACATGGATCTTTAAACTTTAGCGAGTGTATATTTTTGAAGGATGAAGAATGACAAGGATAAGTATCATTGTCCATATGACATTTATTATTGAGTTAAACTAAATAAGATCAGCATTGCTAAGCACCCACTGTGTGCAAAATAATATGCTTGTGCCATGTGTGTCTAAATGATTGTGCTAATTTTATGAGGAGAAACTTTTCACAGTGTACCTGAGAATCACAGGCTTTCTACCAAACCCCTCTGGACTATATTTTTCAAACTAATGAAGACATGGGATGGAGAACACATGCTTTCCAAGTATGAGAGCCAGCTTGGAGTAGGCATTTTTTAGGTGCAAATGTTGAAATTTCTGGAATATTTTAATGCTTGTTGAAAAATACTTGAAAGCTTGTACATATGGTAAGCATCATGCCTACTCAAGTATTTTTTCTTTCCACCCTGGCCCTTTGTAATTTTTGAAATGTGTGGGGTTAAGATGGGAATTACATAGGCATCTGGAACCTGCTTTTCCTTAATATGGAACAAAAGGTGTGAAATAAGGAACACTTCTGCATACTGGTGTGTTTACAAATCACTCTGGGTTTTCCCCAGGATTCAATCACAGTGTGATTGAAGGGTGACGATGTTTACAAATTTGGCTTGAGGCTGATGCATCTTCAGGAAAACAGTCCAGCAGCTGCTGCCTTGCTGATGAGCTGTAGGAATCAGGGACAGGCCGAAATAAAGGAAGTAAGGACAAGAGCAGATGAGCAGAGTGAAAGAATGAATGCTGACTCACACTTCAGGGCACAAACCCCCAGTACTGGTCAGTGGCAGGTTCTTTTAACACCCTGTTTGCACCAAAGACATCACATCAGATTTTTTTTCCAAGGCACGTTTCCCTAAATAAGATGCTCTGCCTTTAGCCAAAAGCTGATTCATGTTCTTAAAATGGAAGGAGCCTCTGCTGGAAGTTCTGATTGCTGTTTCAATGCTGAAAAATGGAATATGTATTAAAGCAAAGTTGTATGTGTGATTTGAAATATTTATTTATTTATTTAAAATAAATTTCTTGACTTTCTTCACAATAGGATTACTAAGATTCTACCTAGGCAAGTTGCTTAAGTCCTGCTTGTGTGAATCAGTTATAAATATCACAATAAAATAACAAAACAAAATTCTGTCTCCAGATGTCACATAACAATAGTTGATTTCTAAAAAGTAATTAATTCCTAACTTTAAAAAATTTGCAGTGTCAATAAATATTATATTAGAATTTCCCATTGCTTATAATTATTATTTAGTCCTATATTTCAAGCAGCTGCTGAGTTATTTTATTAATCCTTTAACTTTCTACCTAAACATCTAATGTTGATGACTTCATTAATTTAATAAAAACAATGATTGCTTAAAGTGAAATAATGCTGCCATTTTTATATTGTGGGAGCACTTAAAAATCCTATATAAAATTTGCCTACACTAATATCTGCACTGTACAAAATGTAATAATAATTGAATATAGTATTTGGATTTTCTATACATCTTGCTCTTTTCAGGATATAATGTTAATAACTCACACACTATGTAGCCAAATTTATATTATTCCACTTAGACAGGCATCTTGATTATAAATTCAGTCTTTCAACTTGCCCTGGGTGTGTAACATTCTTAAATATTACATTTTAAACTCAAAACTAATGATCCTGTTGAGAAGCATTTGTATGAGCTATTCTCAAAAAGTGAAAAAAAAAATCTAGCTGTCTTTTTTTTTAATCCCTTCTCCTTTGGGAATGCAAAGCTATTACACAGTTGTCTCAGCTGCTACCTGGCATTCAAACCAGATCCTTGAGCTGCCAGACATTTCTAAATCCCACTCTCTTCAATTTTCCCAAGTAGTTTATGTTTGCAGTACAGCACCCATGCGCTGCATCTCTCAAGGGAACATCCTGTTGTCAGCTGCAGGATCAGTCTTGACTCAATTGGAGTTTCTCTGTGGAGACCGTAGTACTCATAAGTTGACATGTATCCAGGCTTCTAACTCGTGGCCTTTTCAAAGGCCATTTTATATTCCAAATTTGGTCCTCTAAGGCATTCCTCTAGGGCAGAAATATTCCACATTTACAACCCAGCAATTTCAAGGCTCACAGTTTGTTGCATTATGTGTGGCAATAAATTGTTTTTTTCCAACATAAATGATGAAATGTCCATTTTAGTGCTTTAAATGTTTTGCAAAAGTTTCAAATCCATATGTATAAATAGTGATGACATTCTTTTTTCCTTCATTTAATCAAACTGTGTGTGTAAACACCAATGTCTGAGACGGAAAACCATGTTTAAAAACCTGCTATGTTGCGTTGAATGTTAATGTGACAAGGAACTTGTCTGAGATCTGTATGAACAGATAGGTTCATATGTAAGAAGGTAACGTTAATGCGCCCCTGGAGCTACTATTTAAATGACTTCAGCTTTATGATCTTTTAATGTGAGACCCTTCAGCCTGGAAATGAGGTGGATTTTCCATCCTCTGACTCAAATCTGCTCAGCAGGGTAGCTTCCCTGCTATCCTCTGAGCAGCTGTTAGCAGCAGCAGAAAAAGTGCACTGCAATAAAATTGATTGCTTCAGCCTACACTATTCTACAGCCCACCGCAGCTCCACTTTTTGTTGGCTCTGTTTGCACCTGCTTGCCAAACCTGCTTGCCAAAGCACCAGATCTTACTTATCGCCAACTGGTCTCAACGTAAAATTCCAAAAAGAGAATGGCTGCCCCTGTCCGGAAACACCATACAGTGCTTCTGTGAGAACTGTGAGGAATTGAGTGCCTGTTATTGCTGAGGTCTTCATGAAGATAACAGGAAAGGTCTGCCAAGGCAAGGGTTTTATTGTGATTAAGATCTTCGTTCTAAATCAAGATATGGCAGCCAGTATCCCTAAATCATTCCTGTGTAGACACTGGGGAGAAGGACAGAATGCATTAAGCGAATTTCCAGCAATATTGAGGTTACAAATTCCCCTGGCCTTCCTGGAAGCCTCACATGTGGACAAGTAACACCTTCTTGATATTTCCTTTCAGATTCCTGAGGATCAGTTGTCAGCCCTTTGAAATGTCCCTTTCAGTATAAGACAGGAGCAGCTATCGTCATAATTTGGTAACACAAAGGAAGTAGTTCAGCTGTAAGTGTCAAGAGTGATCAGTGTGATGGCAAAATTGTTCATCTTAATTTTAAAATGCCACAATACTTCATAGCAGCAATTAATAACTGTCACCATATCTTCATACATGAGATTCTTGTTGTGCCTTATTCCAATTTAATGCTGAAAAAATATTCAAATCAACTTTCAGGCAATTTTTCCTGATGAAATACTCTGAATTATTAATTCTTATCATAATGCAGTTTATGTGTGCTGTATCATGCTTGAAGACACAGAAGGTGATTTTCACATATTTTTTTTCTTTTTTTGTTCAGATCATAGCTTAGAATTTTATAACATTTGGAAAGCAGGGTAATTATAGTCATCATTTGTAACTTTTAAAGTAGTTTACCAATAATTTGAATATTGGAACAATTTATGCCATTGTAGTGAAATGTAGTTTTCAATTTTTTAAAAGAAAAGCATCCCCCAAATTTGAAATTAAAACAATTTATCTCAGAAAATAATCATTATGAAATACACAGTAGTTGGCCAAGTCAAATAATAGCAATACAATAATTAGTTGGAGAAATATGTATCTGTTTTCAGAATGGAAACATGGAGTTTATTTCCCCTTCAAAGAGAATTATTCATGTAAAACATTACAACAATTTTGCTACTTTGTAAAAATATAAAAACCATATGAGGGTTTTGATAGCAGTGATATAGAAACAGGATTTGGACACAGTTGTTAATATTACTCTGAGGGCATTCTGTTTGGGAGTTCCTTGAACATAACAGTGGGGTTTCTGAGAAGACAATTTGATCATTGACAGAATTATGTCACTCCCAAGAATGCCTGCTTTAGGAAGCCATTATTTGTCTCACAGTTCTTGCTTAACAGTAAAGTCAGCAGGCTTGCTTGCTCCAGATAATTTTTCGTTAACTTTGACTGAAATGTTTTTTTTAAATGGTGAATATGCTGATATAGTCAAATATAGAATTTTAAAATACAGATCATTCTCTATGTCTTTTTATCATGATATTAAAATAGTTTATGTAAGAAGACCACAGGTACATACAGATTCTGTGTTAAGGTCAGAAGAGAATATTCAGAGGTACGGAAATAAAATATCTTATTTGTGAATAAGAATTGAACGATCTGATTTCTGAGGAACAGATACTATTATTATAGAATTTTCTCATTAAAAACCATCAAATGGAATATGAGAAGTGAACTGACTTAAATCCACCTACACAAAAATGTTCTAGACTGTTATTCTAATCTGTCAGTTTGAATGGAAAGGAAATAAAGAGTAACAACATCAGTAAACTAAAGCGGGTAGAGGGAGTTGGGTTTGTTAAAGGGAGGAATTATGTAAATATTTCTTCATAATGATTCCATAATTTGGCACATGTCAGGCTATGTTTACTTCTGGACATTGTAGAATATGACCTCTTTGTTAAGGTCTGTAAGGGCAACTATTTCTAGTTATCTATTGGTATACAACAAATTATCCTAAAATTTTAAGATTGAAAACAACAAGCATTTGTTCTCTCCCAGTTTCTATGAGTCAAAAATTTGAAGATGGATTAGCTGGATGGTTCTGGGTCAGAGTTAAATCAAATTATTGGCTGGGGATATAGTCATATGAAAATTCTACCAGAGCTCTAAGATATACTTCCCCATGGCTCAGTTACATGACTATTGGCATAAAGCCTCAGTTCCTTGATGGTTTTTGGCAAGAGGCCTTAGTTCCTATATAACTTTATATAAACTCCTATATAAAATTATTGGACTAGCCCTGGCTGGTGTAGCTCAGTGGATTGAGTGCAGGCCTATGAACCAAAGAATCACGGTTCGATTCCCAGTCAGGGCACTTACCTGGGTTGCAGGCCAGTTCCCAACAGTGGACGCACGAGAGGCAACCATACATTGATATTTCTCTCCCTCTCTCCTTCTCTCCTTCCCTTCCCCTCTAAAGATAAATAAATAAAATGTTTAAACAAAAATAAAATAAAATTACTGGACTAATATGGCACCTGACTTCCCCCTGAGCACTTAATCCAAGAGAGAATAAAGTTTCAAAGTTTTCAATGATCAAATATTAAAAGTCACATGCTGTAACTTCTACCATTGTCATTTGATGAAGACAAGTCATCAAATCCAGCCCACACTCAGTGAGAGGGGAATTAATCTCTATGTCTGGAGGGGATAAAATATTTGTGGATGGCCCTGGCTGGTGTAGCTCAGTGGATTGAGTGCGGGCCTGCAAACCAAAGGATTGCGGTTTGATTCCCAGCCAGGGCACATGCCTGGGTTGCAGGCCAGTTCCTGATAGGGGATGCACGAGAAGCAACCACTCATTCATATTTCTCTCCCTCTCTCCTTCCCTTCCCCTCTAAAGATAAAATAAATAAAATCTTTAAAAAAATATTTGTGGATGTATTTGTGGAATATAAAATATTTGTGGATGTATTTGTAAACCACTGCTTTCTTCTTTCATTTTACTTAAAATTTGTAAAAAATTCTGTTGTATCTTGATATATTTTTAATGTTTTTGTCTTTAGTCATTGTTCCCAAATCTCAGATATGTCAGTACCTTTAAATGAGCTGAAAAAGTACAGTTTCAGGAGGATGACCTCTTATCTAAAGAAACAAAGTTTCTAATTAAAATGTCAAAGAAAGTTGAAATTTTGAAACATATCAGGTAACATACCTGATTCACCTGATATATAGATTACATAAATCATGGAATGTTGATTGTGAGCCCTCAGAAAAATCACAGCCTTAAAAAAGAAAACAATAGACTATAGAAACCAAACAGCATTTTAAACCCTTAAAGTGTTGTGTTGGATAATCTATAGTGTAAGATGTTTGAGTGATGTTTGAGTACAACTGCTTCTGCCATATGTCTTATTTTGCTTAGGACTCAGCCCTGCGCAAAAATCACTCAGTGTAATAGTGTTCAAAGGTATAAAAGGTGAATAATTCTAGAAGTCTTTCCCCACCAATTTAAAGGTTAGCAGGTAGTCCTTATATTCCCTGTTTTTTTAGGTTCTTCTTTAAAGATAGTAGGTTTTCACATTTTTTTTTGTCATTCAATGATGAACAGTGTCTGTGTGCTCCAAAATTTTAGAATCATGCAATGCTACTTAAATGAGACAATGCATGTAGAGATGTGATTAAGAAGTGTTTTTGTAAGATTGTAATTTAGTACACTAAGCTTTTTAAAATAATGTTTCACAGATTAATTGTTACCATAGTTGTATGAATAATTTCACCAAAGTTATACTGGCCAAAATTTTGTATTTTTAAGTGAAATTTCTATTGTTTTTTTATATCTAAACAAGAATTAAAGTTATGTTAAAAAAGTTAATGAAAAATATTTCAACAGTCATTAATATCACAGCCTATGTTTGTTGGTTAAGTTTTAGGGGCAATTTGGTAAGTAAAGAAAATGCAAAATATTAGAGATAATATGGAAATTCATTAAAAATATACTTTTGGGCTTATGGTCCAGACAAGATAGAATGTACTTACTTATTTTTGTCCTTCCCCACTATATTCATCTATATCTCATGGACATAATTCAAGAAACAATTCAAGGAAAATTCTAGAATGTCACAAGAAAAAAGCAAACTGGTTTGAGGTCTCAAAACTAGAGGAAACACACAGTGGCTGGACATCTGCCTCCTCCACAGAAGAAGTTCATCCAGTCCCAGTATTTTCTGGCCCTAACATAGCAACATAAGCAAGCCCATGTGGACTTGTTCCTCCTTTATATGTAAAGGGAGTGTTTCTTACAGCATTGGGTATAGTAGAAGCCACCAGGAAAAGCAATTGATGGAGAGCTCTACCAACAATAAGTGGTCCAAGACTCCTCGCCTCCATGAAGGGAAAATGAGGAAGCAGGAAGAACTGATAAGAGGGACACATATAGCAAATGATCTATCCTGGGAAGCCATTTTTTTCTCCTGATGCCCTGACTGTCCTCCCCACCCACAGACACGGAGCAGGTAGTCAGAATTGGCAAGAGGAACCCACTCACAACAAGCTGCCAGGCTGCAGAAGCCTCTTTGACCCAATGGGCCTTAGACTCCCTTCTCTGTTGACAGATACCAGGGCACCCTGGGGTCCTACCATACTTTTCATTCACTAGTCATCCTGGTTGCTAGGGAAACCCCTTTTAGCCCTGCAGGCAGTACCAATACAGACCAGTGGGAGTTTCAATAGCACCAGAAAAACCTAGCAAATCATAACAACACCGCAAAGATTTTAATTATACTGACATTGGAACCACAGCCCACTGGAGTGGGCCAAGACCTGTGTGTAAAATCTAAACAATGTGATTTGCTACTCAAATAAAAACACTTATAGAGGACCTAGAATCTCCTAACATAATAGACAAAATGTCTGTGGTAGAACTGGAAATCACTTGTCATACTAAGAACCAAGAAAATCACAACTTGAAATAGAAAAGACATTAACTCATGCCAAAACAGAGTTGAGTCAGATGCTGGAATTATTTGACAAACATTGTAAAGTAACATTTATAAAATGCTCTATTAATCAATTGCAAATTACTTTAAAACAAATAAAAAATGGAAAATTTCAGCAAAGAAATAGAAATTTCAGAAAAGAAACAAATGCAAAATATAACATTAAAAAATACAATAATAAAAATGATCATTTTTTTAAAAAACCTGCTGGAAGAAGGTTCAAAAGTAGATTTGATGACAAAGGAAAACCTAGAAAAATGTATAAAATGTACCAAATCTGAAAAATAGAGATAATATAGACTGAAAAAAATTGAACAGAGACTTGGACCTGTGAGATCATAGCAATCATGTCAAGAAAGAAGAAACAAAGTGAGGCTGAAAGAGTATTTGAAGAAATAATGCCCCATGTTTTGGTGATAGATAAAAACCTACTGAACCAAAAATCTGAGTAAATGCCAGACAAGACAAACTTCTTCCCTCACCCCCATGAAAAGAAATCCAGACCAGATACATCATAATGAAATCTTTGAAATCTGGAAACAAAGAAAAAGCCTTGAGAGCAGCCAAGTAGAAACATCTCTTGTAAGGGAACACCAATTTATATGGCAATGAATTTTTTCATCTGAAATCTTGAAGGCCAGAAGGAAGTTGTGCAACATATTTCAAACGGTGGAAGAAAAGAATTGTTAGTCCTGAATTTTATATCTAGTGAAACTATCCTTCAGGAATAAGAGGAAATGAAGACATTTAAAAATGAAAGAAAAATAAGACTTTGTCACTATCGGAACTATTCGTATAATTTCAAACAGAAAGGAAATGAAAAAAGAATCTTGGAGTATCAGAAAAGAAGAAAAAACAGGGGAAGTTACAAAAATATGTATACTTACAATAGACATTCTTTATGAATTTATAAATCATATATGATGATTAAAAAAAAACTATAATATCATCTGCTATCCCAGACAATGATATTAAAGATGGGAAAGCAGCTGTGTGAATGGAAATGAGGTTTCCACATTTCATTCAATGTGGTCAGATGTTGCTATAAGCAGACTGTCGTAAGTCCTACCTGTAATACCCAGAACAACCATTACAAAAACTATAGAAAGATATGAACACAAAAACACTATAAACAAGGGAAGATGGAATTCTGAAAAAAATATTCAAGTAACTTACAAGTAGCAAGAAGAGAGAAACAGAGGAATGGGAACCATAAGAAAGAAACAGAAAAATAAGCAGACATAAGCGCTAATAAGTAACTATCTAAAAATGTAAATGGTCAAAATCCAAAGACTGAGTGGATTAACAAAATAACCCAAATGTATGCTGTTTACATAAAAGTCATTTCTAATTTAATGATGAATGTTGGTTGAAAGTAAAATAATGGGAAATATATACCAAGCATATATTAATAAAATAAAAATGCAAGAATGGTTATAGTAATATTAATGTAGACTTCAGAGCAGGGAAATTACTGGGGAGAAAAAGGGATATTACATAATGATGATAAGAGGGGACACCAGTAATAGTGTAAACAATAAAAATAAAATTAAAAAAAGATTAATTCAGCCCTAACTGGTGTGGCTCAGTCGGTTGGGAATCATCCTAAAAAGTGAAAGGTAGCAGGTTTGATTCTTAGGGCACATGCCTGGGTTGCAGGTTCTGTCCCTGGATGGTATGCATACCAGAAACAATTGATGAATGTTTCTCTTCCTCTCTTTCTCCTTCCCTTCTGCGCTCTCTAAAAATATATAAATAGACTTAAAAAAGATTAATTCATCAGGAGGATGTAACGATCTTAAATGTCTATGTACCAAATAACAGAGCCTTAAACTATATGTAGCAGAATCTGATAGGGCTGAAAGGAGAAATATACACATGTACAGTTGGGGGCTTCAAGACCCCTCTCTCAGCTCCTGACAGAAGATCTGAACAAAGTCAACCAACAACAACTAACTGATATATTCAAAAGAGTTCATATAAAAACTGATAAAATTTATGTATTTTACAAGTATGCATGACACATTCATTAAAATAACTGGACCACAAAACAAGCCTCAAAATATTTTAAAGAATTGAAACAAAGTAGAGTGTTTTCTCTGACCAGAATATAATGAAACTAGAAATCAGTAACAGAAAGATACCAGGAAAATCTCTAAACACATAAACATCAAACATACTTCAAAATAACCCATGGGGCAAAAAAAGTATAAAGTATGTAAAAGTTAAGGAGAATAAAAATGTAATTTATCAAAATACAAAGAATGTAGCAAATGTAGTCCTGAGAAAAAAACTTACAGTACTAAGTGCTTACATGAGAAATGAGGAAAGATTTAAATCAATAACCTAAGGTCTTACCTCAAGAAACTAGAAAAAGGAGAAGAAATAAATCCAAAACAAGCAAAAGGAAGGAAATGATAATGAGCAGTAATCAATTAAATTAAAAATAGTGAAACAGGAAAATTAATAAAACAAAATGCTGGTCCTTTAAAAAAGTCAGTAATGTTGATAAACTTTGTCTATCAAGACTAACAAAAATAAAAAGTCAGAAGGAACAAAATCAATATCAGGAATAATACAGGGTGGGGCAAAAGTAGGCTTATAATTGTAAATATGCAAAACAGTTTATTCTTTTATTATTATTTGTTATGTATTATTTTCCATACAAATAACTGAAAACCTAATTTTGCCCTGCCCTGTATATGGGATCTTGCAGTCTTTAAAAAATTAAGAGGGCAGACTCTGAATCACTTTCTACTACTAAAATAGACAACTTAGAAGAAATAGAATATTTAGCAATAAAAAAGAATGAAGTATTGACATATGCAACAACTTGGATGAATCTCCAGAGAATTAAGCTGAATGAAAAAAAGCTAATCTTAAAAGGTTACATGTTCTATAATTCCATAATATTTTTGACATGACAAAATTTAGAAATGAGAAATTCAGTGGTTTTCAGGGAATAGGTTTGGTGGGGTATAAGTGGGTGTGATTGTAATAGAGCAACAGGAGAAATCCTTTTGGTGATGGAACTGTTCAGTTTCTTGACTATGGTGGTAGATACATGAATCTAAACATGTGAAATAATATAGGGAACTAAATACACATGTAAATGAATAAAGGTAAAATTGGTAAAAATTTGAATAAGTTAGGTGAATGGTATCAATATCACTAACATAATTATGATACTATAGTTTTTAAATATTACCATTGGTAGAAATATTTTTCCAATGGGTAGATTTTACATAAGATCTCTTGCTATTATTTTTTATAATAACATATCAATCTATAGTTTTCTCAAAATTTCAATAAAAAATATATTGTTGCTGGAATCTTTAAAATAGCCATTATCTTCAGAGATGCCACTTACATTTTGTTTTCATTCTGTTGCCATGATTTATACTTCTTTTTCTACCCAATTTCCCCCACTCTTTCTCTTCCCACCCACTTGTACTTTTGGTCCTATGTTATAATTTTTCTTTTTTCTCAAGAGTATAAAGACTATGCATGGATTCTTTTAAACTTCCAACTTGGAATCCCTTTATATTGCCAAGAAAACTTTGTAAAATACTATTGGCCAAGTCTTATAGCAGTGAGTTTCAGCTCTCATTACCTGTATGTTTACTTTCTTTGGGAAAAATTTTTATTAATGTCAACTCACTGACAAGTGACTGTTATTTATTGCTTATTTTAATACAAAAGGGAAAAGAACATTTCTTATGCAAGTTAAAAGAACCAGTATGGACATTCTGGCTTGGTAAAATTCCAGCTGTGACTGTTTTATTGTCATGACATACATAGAAAAAAAAGTTTGTGCTTCTATTTAATATTTTAGTCAATGGGGCGCTACTGATGGCTTTGGAAAAGTGATGTATCATAATTCATATTTGTAGGCTTCAGATGAATGGAGAGAGAGAGTCCACTTAAGAGGCTGTTGTGAAAGTACAGATGAGGTATGTTGCCAATATAAAAAAGACTATAGGAGTACAACTTCTAAATTTTGAAGGGGATAAGATCAAATTTATTTCCTAATTTTCATTTAAAACATTTTATTGTTCCTTGTTTACATGTTATGTAGTAGTTTGAGTAGTTGAAAATTATACTGCACTAATACTGATGTATAGGCTAAACAAAAATATAAAGGCTAAAATGCTTATTTCTTTGAGATTATTAGTGTGATTTGATCTTGGCTGGGTATCAGAGATTGACTTATATTAAAAGATTTATGGTTGTTTCTCAAAAGATCAATAATTTTATATCTTGTAACTCTTCTTTTGTAATGTCTAGGGAGCCCAAAAGCTCTGTGAAAATTTTCACCCTTTGCTTATGATGCCTGTTTGTAAGAGAACCATGGAAATTTCAGGGAGGCTTATAGCCTGCCCTTCTGGGGGATTTAGCATCATGGGAGAAAAGAGGACCCAACTTGCTTCCCATTCTCGTGCAAATGTCTCTTGTGGTTTTCCGTCTTCTCTGAAATCCAGGCAAGCTGGACTTTAATTCCACCTATTCAGATTTGGTAGTTCTAAGCCATCCCCAAATTCCCAGAGCTCTCTTCCTTGGGAAGTTTCATCATCTAATTTAATGGCCATGTCATGGTCATGGCAAAGCCTCCTTTATGTGTGATTCTCCATGGTCATCCTTTCAAGTGTTGTCCAGTTGCACATTTTGCCTTTTTTCTTCATGGTTGCAGGTTTCTTGGAAACCCCATCTTTTCAAACTTTTATCATATAGAAGCAAATATAGGGCTGCTTGGTTATATTCTCAATCACTTGATGTGTTGAAGGCATCAAATTCAATAGGCCTGCACACATTATATATCATTTCCCTGATCCTGCTTGATGGGGACAGAGGATTTGAAATTAGACATTTACCCGTCGTCTTCTATTTTAATGAAAAAATAATTATTTACAAACTTTATCAAGTCTCCAAATAATGTACTAAGTGGCATGGGCACAAAATTATTGACTGAATTGATCCAAAACAGACACATTGTTAACCATAAAGACACATTTGTAGTAGATGGTGCTGAAAATTTGGGAAGAATTTTGGGGCAACCAGAACCCTGATGCAGCAAGAACTGGATTGCATACCTGTGGTGCAGTCAGCAATTATTTACTTAGCCTCAGGGCCTCATTGGCTGACCTGTCCACTGACCTCACTCCCTCACGCTAACAGAGGTTAATATTAGCAACCAAAGTTCCGTGGTTCTCTAACATGGCAGCTGGTGATTGCAGGCTTGCTCCTGCTTGCCCATTAAATACTTTTCCACTATTGTAAGTTGTGGTGACAGATAACTAGAGGGAGCATAACTTCACAGAGATCAAGTCTTGGAATGTGGACCAATCTTGGTAGTCTGATCAAGAACACAGGGGAAAAGGTGGAGGAAACAGTGTGGTGCTCTAGAGTGGACCATGGATTTTGCAGCTAAACCAGCAGTTCAAATGCTAGTTCTGCCAGTATCTGTATCAACTTTGCACAAATTATTTACCTTCTTTATGACTCATTCTTGTCATTAATAAAGATATAATAGAAAGTAGCTCCATGATTATTGTGAGGATTAAAAGAGTTCACATGTATAAACCACTCAGGAACTTTGCCTGGCATATTTTAATCCCTATGTAAGTGTTTTCTATTATTATTTAATAGATGCACAATTTATCTTTTTTATTTTTCCACTTTTATTGCAGGATACACACATCATTTAAACACTATTTCACAATAATTCAAGCATCAATGGGTATTTTTGTAACCGATTTTTTTAAATCAGGGAAACCATCACATTGAATATTATTCTCTTTACCTCTCAAAGTGTTGTATTATTAGGGGATACTGTTATCCAAGATGGCAGCTCATAGTAGGCACAGATAACTTTTTCAGGTGATGGTGAAGCTGTGAGAAACGGAAATGCAGATATTCTCAATAATGTAAATTTTAAATTTAGTCAGCTACCAAATGTTTCTTTCTGTTCCCTTTTCCTAGACTCCGGAGTCTGTGCTGACTGAGCCCATCTGGGAAAGCATGTGCAGCAGATGGCCGTTGTGAACTGCTGTGGAGGTGCCGCAGCAGCGAGAGCAAGCTTCAGAAAAGAAAGCCCTTTGGGACACAATGAATACAGGCCTAATTTATATTTTAGGGTTTTAGAAGGAGATTAAGGCCAACAGTGGCACGATTTTAAACTGCAATGGGAGGTTTTTTTTTTTTTTTTTGTCTTTATGACAGAGAAGCTGAATTATAAGTTTGGGGAGCTTTGAAAGTGTGAAAAGATGCAATAAAAAGAAAAGGAGGCTGAGTAATTGTACGGCTGTGCAGACTACACACAGTATGTAAAGGATTGAGGTTAAAGAGCCTCATCAAAGCAATGCTCTCTTCAATCTGTGATTGTCACAGGGAATTACAACGTTAGGAGAGGCATAATCAGCAGGGCATGAAGGAGTGACATTCCCTCCTTTTTGTGTCAAAGTACTTAAACACTCCATAACAAGGGGTTAGAAACTAAAAGTATATTGTGCTTTCTTCTATTCAGACTAGCGTCAAGGTTGAAGGGACATGGCTCATGGACTTGAGAAACAGTGAGCTTGTTATGTAGCAGCCACAGACCTCATGTGTCTAGAGTTCTAGCAAATTCCACGATGATAAAAATTAGTTCTGATCTGACTTAATCAGTAAATCAGATACAGATACTCATCTGGCATTTCAGTCATGGATCTTAATCTTCCACTCATCTTTTCTGTATTAGATGGTATATATTAGATTTATTTGTTTTATTGAAGATCATTTTTCCCCATGAGAGATGTCTCATAAACACTGATGAAGGATTCTTGAACAATAAACTGAAGCTCAATCGACACTAGTGTAAATGAAAAATGCAGTTAATGTTTGTCATATTTTTCCATACTTGGTGACTCTAATTACAATCAACCCACCTTTTGCCATGTACAGTTGCTTCAGTTAGTTAGTTCATGACTGAATATATCAAGAGTATTAGTTAATTATTCATTCATTAATATTAGCAATGGGCTTAGAACCCATATATAGTAGGCGCAAAGGGATGCAAAGATGAACACTGTTCTTCCTTTCAGACATCTCACTGTCTAGCTGGTTGGATAGAAATATTTAAACATCATACAAAATGCTCAATGCAATAACAAAGGTGTTCAGTACTTTAAGATAACCATAGACACTATATTGTACAGATACAATATAGTGATTATTGGAGGAGGACTTAGAGTAGTAGCAGAGCTTGTGCAGTCTCCTAAACCTTCATGACTTCAAGTCTAGGGAGGGTATATTGATGGTCTGGGCATATAAAGGCCGATGATCCTATAGAGAGGGTCCTGCCTCTACCAATATGTAGAGAGCGCCCCAAGAGCATGAACAAACTATGCCACCGAACCTCATTACATTTCTGTAAGCTACCCTAGATGGATAGGGAATAGTACATTTCTCTAAATAATAAGAACTGTATCAAGGGGCTTCCTCCAGGAAGCAGGCCTGAGGGCTATGCGTATGGGATGACCAAGGTCTGCATATAGGGATTGTGGGAAGAGCCTCACATGCCGGGATGCTGACATCAGCCAAAGGCGATGCCAGTTCTCTGATAAACAAGTGATAGAGGGAGGGAAAGGAGTCTCCAGGGCCATCCAGAGGAGTCTCTTATTCTTAACATTATAAAAATATTTCTTTTTCTAATATTAATGCAAAAAATCAATATGTAATTACAAATAAAATTCCAGCAGGTTATTTTGAAGAATCCAATAACTTGTTATAAAATTAATAGAGTGCCACCTATTTTTTCTTAAAGAGAGGGAGCCTACAACCTAAATGATATGAAGATATACTATATAAAACATAGTAATAAAAATAATTTGTCACTGGGGCTGCCACAACTTACCAACCATTGGAACGGATTAGAGCAGGGTCCCTCAAGCTCAGCAGTCTTGATATTCTGCACCAGATAATTTATGGTTGGGGATGGGGCAGGGCTGTGTTTTGCATTGTAAGATGTTTGGGCCTTTACTCACTGGATTCCAGTAGCACCTACCTCTTCCCACCCCTCCCCCATTTTTGATAAGCAAAAAGTTCTCTATTTCCAAATGTCCTGTGTGTGTGTGTGTGGGGGGGGGGTGGATTGCTTCTAATTTAGAAATATTGGACTAGAGTGCTCAAAATAAAAGCTATGTATTATGAAAGGTCTTGCTTTAAAAAAAATAAAATTTGTACTACCAGCTCAGAAGGGAAAAGGTCAATAGACAGCATTAAGAAAACTGGCTCACATATAGCGTCAAGTAAGGCTGGATACTGTGGTGGGCTGAATAATGGCTGACTCAAAGATGTCTGCTTCGTAATCTATAGACAAAAGGGGTAGAGGACCTTGCATATCTTAAAGATTTTGCAATGAGATTTTCATTCTGGGTTATTAAATGAGTGGCTGTAATCAGAAGGGCCTTTATAAAAGAAAAGATGATGTTAAATGAAAACAGAGATTAAAACATTCTTTTACTGTCTTTGAAGATGGAGAAAGGGGTCATGAGCCAAGGAATGTGAGGAGTGCAGATCTAGAAGCTGAAAAAGGGAAGGAAATGGATTCTCCTCTGGAACCTGCAGAGGGAGCAAAGTCTCCACTGATACCTAGATTTCAGCCCTGGAAAATCCATTTTCAGATTTCTGTCTTTCAGAACTGTTAGAGAATAAATTGGTATTATTTTAAGTCACTAAATTCATGGTAGTTTTTTATAGCAGAAATAGTAAACTAAAATAGACAGCTAACCCTAACTGTATATAATGGTGAATGCTAGAAAGATTAAGACATGAACAAAATAATACATGGAATAAAACTAGTAGCAGAAATTTTTGGAAAATAATTCTTTGCACTTGGGTTGTGAAGAGTTTTTAACTAAGATCTCTAAAGTATAAACTCTTAAGTAAGAAATCCCAAATAGATGTAACTATACCTAAATATCACTCAAAGGACATTTAATGGAGAAACTATTTACAAAATCGGCAGAATTAAGGGACAAAAGTTGATGAAGCACCTGGGGTTAGCAATGGGTGCGTAGCCTTGAGCATTCATAAGCTTGAAGGAGTTGGAAAAAGGAATGGTTACCTGAAGGTGCTCAGAACTGCAGCTGTGGCAGAGGGATGTGGTGGGGGAATTCAGCCACTCCCAAATTAAAGTATGCAAGGGAGGAAGTTGGGGGAATAACTGTTTCCTTTATTTGTCTTTCCTTCTGCTACACAGTCTCATTTCTGTGCCTCCCATTGTCTGAGGCATGCCTGGAAACCAGAGGGTGGGAGAGACTGATTGAAGAAGTCCATCAAGGTCAAATTCTTGAGTCATAAAGGAGGAAGGAGAAAATATATAGTTGATCTACATGGCCATAAACAGATCATTCATCACCGTTGGAATTATGAGTTCAATTCCAAAAATTATACCTTAGAAAAATAACAGATGGATGAAAGATAAAAAAAAGTTACTTCAAAGTAAGAAATTAACAAGTAGTGACATCAGCAGGGGCTGCAGAATAAAGAGCTCAGAAAAGCCTCTTGTATATAAAAGCAACAAGACCACTGATAAAATGATCAGTTAACTTTTTCAGGACTTTGGAAATTAATCAAAGGCTAGCAACTAATCGAAGAGCACTGATTGTGAAGAAAAGGTTAAATTACAGAAGGAACAATGAATATCTCATTTTAACTTGCTGTATTACCATCTCCCCACCCCCAGCTCTGCAGTAGCCTTGAAAACCAACAGTTTCACAAGGTTAGTCACGGAATTAGTAGCCAAGCAGCCACTCCAGGGAGCAGAAGACATCTGGCGTTCCTGTAGAACTTTAGCCCCCTAGAACTGTCATTATGGGAATTGCCTGGCAATTCCCTGGAAATTCTCACTTGTGGGCTTGTCTTTATTTAACCTGGTTATAATTCAATCACCATAAACAGCTTTTTCTGTGAGGCATTTGTTAAAAAAATCAGTAGTAATTTTTTTAACATTGAAGTTGCCTGATGTGGTGATAACAGTTGGGATCAACAAGGAGCTGACCAGAAAGCTTAAAAGGAAGCACTGGGGAATGAGAAGGTCATAGAAGTATTTGAAAAGCTTTGAGAAAATCTTGGGAGTCTACAAAGCTACATATATATGTGCAGGGCTGTGAGTAGGTTCAAGAAATACTTGGGAGTCTCTGATTGCTCATCTTTGACTGACCTTGAAGCTCTGTGCATGCAGAAAGTAGTGGCTAAAGCAGAATTTTGTCTACTTGGTGGATCACTGAAGGTATGCCACAACACACAGTATAGCCCCTTAGTGAAATGCTTCAAGGAATTTAAGGAAATCTCTGTATAATCATTAGCTGACCACTAAACTAACCAAGCAGAGACTTCCGTGACTGTATGTGACAAAAAGTACATACTTTAGACATTTAGATCAAGAAAGTTACTGAACAAATAACAGCAACAACAACAAAAACAAACAATAACTATAAAACTGGGGAATGGGTGGGATCTGAATTGCCACATTATAGGGTCTATTTAAAGTGTCAGTATTTCATGAAAATGATAAAACTTGCAAGTAACTATGAAGTATAACCTCTTTATAGGGGTTGGATAGGAGGGAATGCAGACAGTAGCAGAGAAACTGTTCTAAAGAAGTCCAAACAACGGAGTTACTAGAAAAAACTGTCAGTTATTTGTAATATGTTCAAAGAACTCAAGGTAGCCACATTTAATGTATGAGGATGATACCTTACCAAATAGAGAATATCAATAAAGACATAGAAGTTATTTTTTAAAAAACAGGTAGAAAATCTGGAGTTGAAATCTGTAATAACTGAAATGAAAATTTCACTTGAGGGTGCAACAGCAGACTTGAACTGGCAGAAGAGAGAATCAGTAAGCTTCAGTATAGGTCAATGGACACCATCTAGTCGGAGGAACAGGAAGAAGAAAGAATAAAGAAAAATGAGTAGTGCCTCATAGACCTGAAGGAGAGCTTGAACTGGCTGTGCTCCTCCACCAAGTCCACCACTCCTCTCATGTTCAGCGTGGTTCTCTTTTCCCAGGTTTTTGCAATCACTCTGCACTTGTCCTTTTATCCTAGAGATTGTAGAAGCTCTGCTGCTTCTACTCTGGGCTACTGAGATAACCCTTGTGGTTCCCCTAAATCTTACCCACACCCTTTAAAAATAATCCATTTGTCAGTATTATCCCACACTTTGTCTTATTTGGGTAATAATTTTTATACATGTTTATTGATGCGGACACTGGCCAGCTGTGTCTGCGTCATTATGGATGAATTAAAACATACACGGACTACCGAGTCTGGTGGAGGAAAAAGGATGACAGCATGGCTTTTCTCTCAAGAGGGGCAAAAGTGGTGGCCTCCGCCATGACAGGCCTTTATTCTAATAATATCTCCTTCTTACATTACAAGATGGTTCTTCCTCACTATCCTGGTTACAACAAAGGAGTTAATGCCCCTCATACATCACAGAAGGAGGACATTAGCAAATGAATAGGCAGCTAGTTACACTGGGCTTTGCAAAGTACTTGCAGGGTGAGGGGGTTTCAGCAAAGAGCAAGCCTCAAAATAGCCTAAGTATATTGCAAATCTGATTACCCACGAAAGAACCTATCTGTGGGCGTGGGTCCTGCACATCTCTGAGTGGGAGCTGGGCCCACGCCACGCAGAAGGGTCAGCCACAGTTTGTTATAGTAGACTGATGGAGACCTTTTAGTTGTCTGTCATTAAAGGGATAAGTAAGAAAAACAATGATATATACCATGGAATACTATTCAACAGCTAGAAGTGATGAATGAAATATATTCATAGCCACATTCCTGTATCTTATAAACATGTCAAATGAAAAGAAAAACATAAAAGAAATGACATAAAATAAAGCACTTAGTACTAAAAACCAGTGGTTTTATGTACATTTAAATCACGTAGAATTCTACTATTTGTCAAAGATACATAGATATTTAATTACGTATACTATAATGAGTACCCACTGAAAAAAGAGGGCGATGGGACAGATATTAGGAATGAAGGGCAGTGTAAATTTGTATATGTGAGGGAACTTTCATGGACAAATAATCTATGTCATAAGCACAGGTTTTTGATTGACTGAACTCATGGGTAGATGTCCAGAAAATAAAAAATACATAAAAATAAAATTAGTGGTCTGGGTTAAATTATTGCAAAATGCTTTTTCTGTTATGAAATTTTTCTATAATTATGAATTTAAGATTTCCTAAGATAAATTGGGCAATCCATTCAAGTGGCATATTAATGACTATTTTGGTTATGGTGAGAACGTTCAATACCAAGTGGAAAATTCAACCTAGTGGAAGTTATCATTTTAACAAGTTAAGAAAGGATGAGGGAAGTGTCATGTGTAGATTAGGGACTATAGATGGATTGATAGTTAGAACTGTGGATATGTGAAGTAGAACTTTGGATGTGGGAATTATGAGATTTTCAGGGGCACAGTGAGGACACAGAGCTAGGGATGAGATGACACTCAAGAAAGGGGCAAAACACTTTCTTGCTCATTAATTGGCTGCAAATTTTTAGAAAGATAAATCATATTGTTCTTTTTTATTCTCTTTTTTTTTTATTGTTGTTCAAGTAAAGTTGTCTCTATTTTCTCCCCACCACTTCCCAACTACCCTAGGTATCCCTACCTGCTACCTTGATCCTACCCTCTACAGCTTTGTCCATGTGTCCTTTATACATGTTCCTTGATGACCTTCCTGCTTTCTTCCCCATTATCCCCTCTCACAGCCCCTCTGGTTGCTGTCAGTGTGTTCTGTACTTCAATGTCTCTGGTTATATTTTGCTTGCTTGTTTGTTTTGTTGATTAAGTTCCACTTATAGGTGAAATCGTATGGCATTTGTCTTTCACTGAGTGGTTTATTTCACTTAGAATAATACACTCCAGTTCCATCCATGCTGTTGTGAAGGATAGGAGCTCTTTTCTTTCTGCTGTATAGTATTCCATTGTGTAAATGTACCATAGTTTTTTGATCCATTCATCTACTGATGAGCACTTAGGCTGCTTCCAGCAGTTGGCTATTGTAAATTGTGCTGCTATGAACATTGGGGTGCATAGGTTCTTTTGAATTGGTGTTTCAGCATTCTTAGAGTATAATCCCAGCAGCAGAATTGCTGGGTCAAAAGGCAGCTCAATTTTAAGTTTTCTGAGGAAATTCCATACTGTTTTCCACAGTGGCTACACCAATCTGCATTTCCACTAATAGTGTACTAGGGTTCCCTTTTCTCCACAACCTCATGAGCACTTGTTTTTTGATTTCATTATGACGGCCATTCTTTGACTGGCTGGAAGTGGTATCACATTGTGGTTTTAATTTCTATCTCTCTGATGGCTAGTGATGCTGAACAGCCTTTCATATGTCTCTAGGCCCTCTGTATTTCCTCCCTGGAGAAGTGTCTGTTCAAGTCCATTGCCCATTTTTAATTGAGTTGTTTGTCTTCCTGGAGTGGAGTTGTGTGAGTTCTTTATATATTTTGGAAATCAAACCTTTGTCTGAGGTATAATATAGAAATATATGCTCCTATGCAGTTGATTTCCTTCTCATTTTGATGATGTTTTCTTTAGCTGTAGAGAAGCTTTTTATTTTGATGAAGTCCCATTTGTTTATTCTTTCCTTTATGTCCCTAGGGGGCATGTTAGTAAAAATATTGCTACATGGGATATCTGAGATTTCCCTGCCTATGTTCTCCTCTAGCACTTTTGGTGTTGCAACTTATATTTAAGTCTTTTATCCACCTTGAATTCATTTTTGTGTATGGTGTAAGCTGGTGGTCAAGTTTCATTTTTTTAGCATGTAGCTGTCTAGATATCCCAACACCATTTTTTGAAGAGGCTATTTTTATTCCAAGTTATGCTTCTTCCCCCTTTGTCAAATATTAATTGACCATAAAGACTTGGGTTTATTTCTGGGCTCTCTGTTCTATTCCATTGGTCTATGTCCCTGTTTTTATGCCAGTACCAGGCTCTTTTGATTACAGTGGCCTTGTAATACAGTTTGATATCAGGTATTGTGATCCCTCCTGCTTTGTTCTTCTTTCTCAAAATTGCTGCAACTATTTGGGGTCCTTTATGGTTCCATATAAATTTCTGAAATGTTTATTCAGTATCTGTGAAATATGTCATTGGTACTTTAATAAGGATTGCATTGAATCTATAAATTGTTTTGGGTAGTATGGACATTTTGATGATGTTAATTGTTCCAATCCATGAGCATGGTACATTTCCATTTGTTTGTGTCTTCCTTAATTTCTTTCTTCAGTGTTGTATAGTTTTCTCAGTACAGGTCTTTTACTTCCTTGGTTAGGTTGATTCTTAGGTACTTTATTTTCTTGTTGCTATATCAAATGGGATTTTTTTTTCTGATTTCTGTTTCTGATGTTCCATTGTCAGTGTGCAAAAATGTCTTTGATTTCTGAGTACTGACTTTCTATCTGGCTGTTTTGCCAAATTCATTTAATAGGTTGAGTAGTTTTTTGGCAGAGCCTATAGGATTTTCTATGTACACTATCACGTCATCAGCGAACAATGACAGGTTTACTTCCTCTCTTCCAATTTGGATGTCTTTTATTTCTTTTTCTTGTCTGATTGTTGTGGCTACGACTTCCAGTACTATGTTGAATAGGAGTGGTGAAAGCAGGCATCCTTGTCTTGTTCCTGATCTTAGTGGGAAAGCTCTAAGTTTTTGTCCATTGAGTATGATGTTGGCTGTAGGTCTCTTATATATGGCCTTTATTATGTTGAGGAATGCTCCCTCTATTCCCACTTTGCTAAGTGTTTTGATCATAAATGGGTGCTGTACCTTATCAAATGCTTTTTCCACATCTATTGATATGATCATGTGATTTTGCCTTTCATTTTGTTTATGTGGTATATTATGTTTATTTTTTGTTTTTTTTGTTTTGTTTTTAAATATATTTTATTGATTATGCTATTACAGTTGTCCCATTTTTCCTCATCATTCCCTTCCAACATGCACACCCCCTCCCACCTACATTCCCTCCCCCTTTAGTTCATGTCCATGTGTCATAAGTTCTTTAGCTTCTACATTTCCCACACTAGTCTTGCCCTCCCCCTATTTTCTACCTACCATCTATGCTACTTATTCTCTGTACCTTTCCTCACTCTTTCCTCCCACTCCCCTGTTGCTAACCCTCCATGTGATCTCCATTTCTGTTTTTCTGCTCCTGTTCTAGCTGTTCGCTTAGTTTGCTTTTGTTTTAGGTGTGGTGGTTATTACCTGTGAGTTTGCTGTCTTTTTACTGTTCATATTTTTTATCTTCTTTTTCTTAGATAAGTCCCTTTAACATTTCATATAATAAGGGCTTGGTGATGATGAACTCCTTTAACATGACATTATTTGAGAAGCACTTTAATTTCCCTTCCATTCTAAATGAAAGTTTTGCTGGATAGAACAATCTTGGATGGAGGTCCTTGACTTTCATGACTTGGAATACTTCTTTCCAGCCCCTTCTTGCCTGGAAGGTCTCTTTTGAGAAATCAGCTGACAGTCTGATGGGAACTCCTTTGTAGGTGACTGTCCCCTTATCCCTTGCTGCTTCTAGAATTCTCTCCTTCATTTTAGTCTTGGCTAATGTACTTATGATGTGCCTTGTTGTGTTTCTCCTTGGGTCCACCTTCTTTGGGACTCTCTGAGCTTCCTGGACTTCCTGGAAGTCTATTTCTTTAGCCAGATTGGGGAAGTTCTCCTTTATTATTTGTTCAAATAAGTTTTCCACCTGTTGCTCTTCCTCTTCCCCTCTGGTACCCCTATAATTTGGATGTTAGGACAATTAAAGATGTCCTGGAGGTTCCTAAGCCTCTCCTCATTTTTTTGAATTCTTGTTTCTTCCTTGTTTTCTGTTTGTTTGTTTGTTTCTTCCTTCTGGTCCACTCCATTGATTTGAGTCCCAGTTTTCCTCCCATCTCTGTTGGTTCCCTGTGCGTTTCTCTTCATTTCACTTATTGTAGCCTCCAGTTTTTCATCTAATTTGTGAGCAAAATCAACCAATTCTGTGAGCATCCTGATCACTAGGGCTTTGAACTGTGCATCTGATAGGCTGGCTATCTCTTCGTTGCTTAGATGAATTGGCTCCGGGGCTTTGATTTGTTCTCTGGTTTGAGCCATTTTTGTTCTTGTTTCTGTTTTTGTTTTTTTTTTTTTTTTGGGGGGGGTGGGTGTCTAGTCGCGGCTGTTACGTGGTTAGGGGTGGAGACTTAGGTGTTCCCCAGGGCGGGGCAGCCCAGTCGCTGGGTAGTGACGCTGTATGTGGGGGTGGGGTCTGAGAGGGAACAATGTCGTTCGCTCTGCTCTTTCTCGGATTCCAGTCCCTTCTGCTGCTTCCCCTTCGTCTGGATTATCTGCACACGAATGTGGGACCACCTGGTCAGCAAGCCACCTTGCGCAGCCTCACTGGGTCTGCACCAGTTGCCACCCAGTGCCCGGGGGCCGCTAGCCACCGCCTGTGCACCTGGGGTTTGCCAGCCGCTGCTGCCTGCGTACCCCGTCCACACCTCCACGTTTTCCTGCCGCCGCCCCTCTTACCGGTCTGGATGAATAGTTGGACTTCCGTACAGTTCAATTTTCTGTGAGTTCTGGTTGTTTTCTTGTTTCTAAATCTTTGTTGTCCTTAATTTTGGTTGTGAGAGGAGGCAGAGTGTGTCCACCTGTTACAGAAAATAATTCGGAAAATAATGACTCTGGCGCGATTTGGGGTAATGGAGTGAGGCTTTATTACACGCACGGACCCAGAGGAGGCAGTCTCCAAATTCTGGGCCCTGAACCTTGGCTGAGCAGGGCTTTTTATTGCTCTCCGGATGCGCTATCCTATGTGGCAGAAGTAGGAGGTACAGAAGCTGATGCAAAAATAACTCTAGGGTTGAGGTGTCCTTGAGGTGTCCTTATCAGAAGCTGGGTGTTCAGAAGCCAAAGCGGGAGTTAGCTGCTATGTACAGAAGCCAAAAACGGGAGTTAGCTGCTACAGACCTACGCCTCCATCTTGGCCAGAAGTCATATTATGTTTATTGATGTGTGAATATTGTACCATCCTTGCATCCATGGGATGAATCCCACTTGATCATGGTGTATGATCATTTTAATGTATTACTGGATACGGTTTGCCAATATTTTGTTGAGAATTTTAGCATCTATGTTCATCAGCAATATTGTCCTGAAGTTTTCTTTCTTTGTTATATCTTTATCTGGTTTTGGGATTAGTATGATGCTGGCTTCATAGAAAGAGTTTGGGAGTCTTCCATCTTCCTGAATTTTTTGGAATAATCTGTGAAGGATGGGGGTTAGCTCTCCCTTAAACGCTTTGTAAAATTCTCCTGTGAAACTGTCTAGTCCAGGGTTTTAGTGTGTCAGAAGCTTTTTGATTACTGTTTCAATTTCATCAGCTGTTATTTGTTTGTTCAGTCTTTCCGCTTCTTCTTCATTGAATTTTGGAAGATTATGTTTTTCGAGAAATTTCTCCATTTCACCTAGGTTTTCAAATTTCTTGGCATATAATTCTTCATAGTAATTTCTTACAATCCTTTGTATTTCTGTGGTGTCAGTTGTAATCTCTCTTTTTTCATTTATGATTTTGTTTATTTGGGTCCTCTCTTTTTTTTTCTTGATGAGTCTGCTTAAAGTCTTGTCAATTTTGTTTATATTTTCAAAGAACCAACTCCTGGATTCATTAATTCTTAGAATTGTTTTTTTAGTCTCTATGTGGTTTAATTCTACTCTGATTTTGTTTATTTCATTCCTTCTATTTGCTCTGGGCTGTCTTTGTTGTTGTTCCTCCAGTTTCTGTAGATGTAGGGTTAGGTTGTTTATTTGAAATGTTTCCATCTTTTTTTAGGTAGTCTTGTACTACTATGAACTTCCCTCTTAGGACTGCCTTTACTGTGTCCCATAAGTTTTTAACTGTTGTGAATTCATTTTCATTTGTTTCCAGAAACTTTTTAATTCCTTCCTTGGTCTCATTCTTAACCCATTTATTGTTTAATAGCATACTATTCAATCTCCATGAATTTGAGTGTTTTTGAGTTTTTTCCTTGAGGTTGTTTTCTAGTTTCAGGCCTTTGTATTCTAAGAATTATATATCGATTTTCTTGAATTTGTTGATGTTTGTTTTGTGTCCTATCATGTGGCCTATCTTTGAAAATGTTCCATGTGCATAAATTATATTGTTCTTCATGCTGCAGGACAGTGTATTGTTATATTAGGTTACATCCAATAGTTCCTGATTTTAAATGATATTGAAATAACATACATTTTATCTTTTTAAATTTTAATTGTTGTTCAAGTACAGTTTTCTGCCTTTTCCTTTTTATCTTTTAATAGTTTAAATTAACAGAAATGAGAGAAACCACTCGTCATTGATGGAAAGGATAAAAAAAGGGCAGATTTGAATGTCTGGTAAAGGAGTGGTCTTAGAGGAGGTGGTGAGGAAAGAGAAATGCCAGATGTCACTCTATTCAGAAAGAAGAGATGGTGTTATTTTGATTAACATTGAATGTGCCTGTCAGGCAAACCCAAATAATTTAGGTGTGGGAAAATGTGGCCTGTGTAAGATTTATTTGGCTTAATAAGTGTGGGAAGGAGATTTGACAGGAAGATTCTAAAGATTGTAAATAGACAATTTTTAAAAGAAAATTGTTTTGCTTATGACAATGATTTAACTAATAAAAGTAGGAATTGTTTAATGCTAGTCACTTCCTCACTTGGGGATATTATTGAATTTTTTTAAACAATGATAATTTAACTTAAAAGTACCTGTGTATTCCTAGTGGACTGGTTTGAGTAAAACTATCCCAAGAAAATGACAACCCATAAGTAGCACAAGAATGTCTTCCTCATTGAATGCTTTTGGAAAAGGAATCTACATATATAATTGCATGTGGTATATGATCAGAGATTAAATGTTTATTCTATGGAACAAAAGGGCCAGCTGGATTCCTGTGTTGCCATTCCCTAACCAGAGACGATCTCCACCAGGTCTAGTTAATCTTTTTTTCCCCATGGAAGAGATGTTCTCAGAGATAACTATAATCATTGAATTGAAATTTTGGGTAGTTTCATTAAGGGAACTGTTTATTCACAGAAAAGGTGAAGGGGAAAGAGAAATGCATCCTCTTGTACTGAGAAAATGGTTTGGAATCCAGTCTTGCCAGACGATTACACACTTGGCAGTCAAAAGCTCTGTAAGATTTTTAAGACTCAGACTTGGTTGTCTTTGGTGCAACAGCTGTTTCACATGCATGCTCCAGCCCCCGAATCACAATAGCGAACATTTCAGCTGTTTTGTTTTCCCAGCCTGTTGTTATTTGTGCTCAACTATGCAAGAAGCATGCCTTCTGATTGATTTAAGTTTCTGGGCAAACAGAAGAGCAGGTGGGGATACCCAGTGATTCTGCAAGCTTTCAGAATCTCACAGCACCCCTCCCCCCACCTCTTATCTCCGAGCTGGGAAGTGCTTTCTGAAGTGCTGTGAACATTCACCAGACCTCTGCGTGGCTTTGAAGTGCTCGTGTTTCCCAGCAGTTCTGACTGATCTTTAGGGGGAAGTGGAATTCTCTAAGCTTGGTGCCTTACGGAGAGTGGAGAGTGGCTGGTGTACAGCTGGTTTTAAGAGGGTAGAAGCCGAAGCCAGGGACAGTTCTCTCTTCCCCGAAAGTTTAAATGCTCTGTAGGCTTGTAATGAAAGCACCACAAGCCATTGGCTGATTGACTTCTCTGCTTCCCTTATGATTTAGCTCCTGAGACATGAGGGGGGCACCAACTCCTTGTGGTGTGCACTGCCATGGGGAATCCCACACTGACTGATGCCCTTGTTCTCTTGAATATTTATTGCCTGTCAACTGGAAAAACAAGGACATTGAATTATCACTGAGCTGTGGATGTTACCAATAAAAAAGCCACAAAAGCTGCCTGAGTATTTTTTATAAGGCTAACGGAATATTTTCTTTGAGTCCTTTGATATCCTCAGGTTTGAATGATACAACTTATGTGTACTTCCATAATCTAACATTTTGTGCATTTCATTTTCAAAATGGTTATAGATGTATCAAAAATAAATATTAGAGGTTAAAGTGCAAGCTGTTTATAAATGGGTGAGGGGATTCTTTTGTAAAGTGTGGAGGAGTACTGCAGTATAGAGTATTTTTTATAATTAGCCATTAAAGTTTTATAAGAGATTTAAGGGAAGCAGTTCTCTAATTGGACTGGAGTAGATAACTTAGATGGGCATGATGATTAGAGGGCACTTTTGTGTGTTAGCTACAGGAATCTTGGTAAACTATAAGTGAGCCCATGCCACTCCTCTGCTTAAAACCCTCTGATAGCTTGCTGTGTTACTCAGAATATGTTACTGAATTACTATTACTATCAGTGGCCTGCGTGGCCCACTTCCTGTGCCACCCACTGAATCCCACCAGCACCTCAACTCTGTGACTGCTTGTGTCACACACCACCTTTCTCACTCCATTCCAGTTACAGTGGCCTCTTTGGTGTTCCTCTAACACAGCAGTTTTCAACATTTTCATCTCATGGCATACATAAACTAGTTACTAAAATCTTGCAGCACAAAGGGATAGAAAAATATTTTTGCACATCTGTCAAAAAATAGGTATAATTTTGATTCATTCACACCAGACTATTGTTGTGTTGGCTGTCGTCATTTTTTCATTTGACAATTTAAGGGAAAAGAGTCAGGGAGCCTGACTTAATAGTCAGGTATTGCATGTTTTAAAAATTTGTGTGGCCTTGGTGGGTGGCTCAGTTGGTTGGAGCAGTGTCTGATACACCAAATGTTTGTGGGTTTGAATCTAGGTCGGGGTATGTACCTAGGCTGTGGGTTCAATCCGGTTGGGGAGTGTATGGAAGCCAACTAATTGATATTTCTCTCTCATACTGATTTTTCTCTGTTGGTCTGTCTGTCTCTACTTTCCTCTCTCTCTGAAATCAATAGTAGAATATCCTTGGGTAAGAAAAATAATTCTTGCCTCACACCTGTTAAAAATCGCTGCTCGAACAGATTAAGCTTCTCCCACATGGCCTTTGCACTTGCAGTTTCCTCTGCCTAGAGAACTTTCCTCCCCAGAAAGCTTCATGGTTTGCTCTCGTTTCCTCTAAGTCTTTTCTCAAATATGCCACCTTCTCAGTCATGCTTCCCTAGCCATTCTGTCTAAAGTTGCATCCCTCACTCTTAAACTTCTTGGCTCTCCTCTATACAGTAGTTTTTACAAATAGAGTATATAGTTTATGCATTGTTTATTATCCATCTTCCCATTAGAATGTAATCTTCACGAAGGAGGCTATTTTAATTTCTTGTGTTCACTACTGTCTTTCAAGCAACTAGAACAATACCTGAACCAAAGTAGTCACTCCGCAAATATAGGGTCAGAAATAAATAGCTGACATTCATTCCGGCTTCTGCTATTCTGTGTACTCTTTGACTGCTTCATACATATATCATTTACTACTGACAAGAATACAGTAAAAGGAGTGGCCCTGCTTTTCTTCATTTTACTCAAGGGAACTGTTGCAGAGTTTGAATAACTTCGAGACGATATTGGTAGAAAGCCACAGCATAGAATTTCAACTCTGATAACACTAAATTTACAATCAAACTGCTGGTTCTATTCACTCTATTCAGCATAATAATTCTTTTCCTACCTGAAACCTACATTTTATTATGACTTAAGGGGAGGGGGCATTTAAATATTTTTCTTAAGGGTAATTTAATTTAATTTTAGTTAAGATTTTAATTTACTTATTAAATTTATTGGGGTGACATTGGTTAATAATATTATAAAGGTCTCAGGTATACATTTCTATTATGCATCATTCATGCATTGTGTTGTGTGTTCATGACCCCAAGTCAAGTCTCCTTCCGTCATTATCTTTCCCTCCCTTTACCCTCTTCTATCTCCACCAAACCCCCTTCCCCCTGGTAATAACCATGGTGTTCTCTGTGTCTATGAGTTTGGTTTTATTTTGTTTGTTTAATCCTTTCAACTTTTTCACTCCGCCCCCAACTCCCACCCTCTCTGACAGCTTTCAGCCTGTTCTTTGTATCTATGAGCATGTTTCTATTTTGATTGTTAGTTTATTTGGTTCATTAGATTCCATATATAAGTGAAATCATATGATACTCGTCCTTCTCTGAGTGGCTTATTTTACTTAACATATCTCCAGGTCTGTCCAAAAGCCACAAAAGATAAGATTTCCTTCTATTTTCTTTTTATGGCCAAGTATTATTCATTGAGTAAATGTACCACCCCTTTTTTATCCACTCATCTACAGATGGACACTTGGCCTACTTTCAAATCTTGACTATTGTAAATAACACTGCAATGTGTGTAGGGGTGAATATATTCTTTTGAATTAATGTTTTGGGTTTCTTCAATACATTCCCAGGAGTGTTATTGCTAGGTAATAAGGCAGTTCTATTATTAATTTTTTGAGGAAATTCCATACTGTTTTCTACACTGGCTGCATCAATCTGCATTCTCACCAACAGTGCAAAAGAATTCCCCTTTCTCCATATTGTTTGTTGATTTATTGATGATAACTATTCTGACAGGTATGAGGTGATATCTCATTGTGGTTTTAATTTGCATGTTTCTGATGATTAGTGACATTGAACATCTTTTCATATACGTATTAACCATCTGTATGTCCTCTTTTTAAAGACATTTTAAAAATATTTTATTTATTTGATGTTTTAGAGCGGGAAGGGAGAGGGAAAGAGAGGGAGAGAAACATCGATCTGTGGTTGCCTCTCATGTGCCCTCTACTGGGGACCTTGTCTGCAGCCCAGGTATGTGCCCTGACTAGGAATCAAACCGGTGACCTTTTGATTTGCAGTCCGGCACTCAACCACTGAGCCAAACCAGCCCAGGCTGTATGTTCTCTTTGGGGAATTGTCTATTCAGATCCTTTTCCCATTTTTCAGTTGGGTTGTTTGTTTTTTTTGATGTTGAGTTGTGTGAGTTCTCTATAGATTTTGTATATTAACCTGTTATCAGATGTATCATTGGTGAATATGTTCTCCCATTCAGTGGGTTGTCTTTCCATTTTGTTGATGATTTCCTTTGCTAAGAAAATACTTTTTAGTTTGATGTAGTCCCATTTGTTTATTGTTTCTTTTGTTTTCCTTGCCCAAGGCAATATACCAGGGAAAGTATAGCTGAGATGTCTGAGATTTCACTGCCCATGTTTTCTTCTAGGATTTTTATGGTTTCAAGTCTAAGTTTTAGGTCTTTAACCCATTCTGAGTTTACTTTTGTGTATGGTATCAAAAGGTGGTCTAGTTTCATATTTTTGCATATATCTGTCCAATTTTCCCAACACCATGCATTGAATAGACTATCTTTATCCCATTGTATGCTCTTGCCTACTTTCTCAAATAATAATTGACCATAAAGGTATTGGTTTATTTCTGGGCTGTCTATTCTGTTCCATTGATTGTTATGTCTGTTTTTATGCCAGTACCATGCTCTTTTGATTACTATAGCCTTGTAGTACAGGTTGCTCTCAGGTAGTGTAATTCCTTCAACTTTGTACTTCTTTCTCAAGATAGCTTTGGCTCTTCAGGGTATTTTGTGGTTCCATACTAATTTTTGGAATACTTGTTCTATTCTGTGAAATACATCATTGGTGTCTTGATAGGAACTGTGTTGAATCTGTAGATTGATTTGGGTAACATGGACATTTTAATGATGTTAATTCTTCCTGTCTATGAGCACAGTATATACTTACACTTATTTGTATCTTCTTCAATTTCTTTTGTCAGTGTCATGATTTTTCACAAGCAGATCTTTTACATCCTTGGTTAAATTTATTTCTTGGTATTTTATTTTATTTATTATTCTATCTTTATTTTATTTTATTTTTGATGCAGTTGTAAATTAGATTTTTTTTTTATTTTTCCTTTCATTTTTGGTGTATAAAATTAGAACTAATTTCTGGATATTTTTATCTTGCTACTTTTCTGAATTCATTGACAAGTTCTAATAGTTTTTTGGTGCAATCTTTAGGTTTCTCTATGTACAGTATCATGTCATCTGCAAATAATGACAGTGTTACTTCTTCCTTTCCAATATGGATACCTTTCTTTCTTCTTCTGGTCTGATTGCTGTGGGTATGACTTCCAGTAGTAGGTTGAATTGGTGCAGTCAAAGTGGATATCCTTGTCTTGTTCCCAATCTTAAGGGAAATACTTGAAGTTTTTGCCCATTGAATATGATGTTGGCTGTGAGTTTGTCATATATGGCTTTTATTACATCAAAGGATGTTCCCTATATTCCCACTTTGCTGAAAATTTTTAACATAAATGATGCTTGACTTTATCAAATACTTTTTCTGCATTTATTGATAGGATCATGGGGTTGTTAGCTTTCATTTTATGTGGTATATCACATTCTTTGACTAGTGGATATTGTGCCAACTTTGCAACCCTGGAATAAATCACACTTGATCATGGTGTTTGATCTTTTGAATTTATTGCTGCATCCAGTTTGCTAATTTTTTGTTGAAGATTTTAGTATATATGTTCTATATATGTTCATTGGGGATATTGGCCTATAATTTCCTTTCTTTGCAGTTTCTTTATCTGGTTTTGTAATTAGGATAATGCTGAACTCATACAATGAGCTTGTAAGTCTTCTTTCCTCTTGAAATTTTGGAATAATTGGAGGATAGTTGTTCATTCTTTCTTGAATATTTGGTAAAATTCATTTCGGAAGTCATCCAGTCTAGGACTTTTATTTATTGGGAGTTTTTTGATTAGTACTTCAATTTTACTAGTTGTAGTCTGTCTATTCAGATTCTATGATTCTTTCTGATTCAGTTTAAGAAGACTGTATTTTATTAGGAATTTATCCATCTCTTCAAGATTATTCAATTTTGTTAGCAAACAATTGTTTGTAATTGTTTCTTACTGACAGTTCTTTCTTCTGCTCTTGCTTGTCTGATTGTATGTATTTGGGTCCTCTCTCTTTTTCTCATTATGAGTCTGGTTAAACATTTATCAATCTTATTTATCTTTTCAAAGAACAAATGCTTGGTTTCATTAATCTTTTATAATTTTTTACACTCTAATTTATTTTTGCTCTGTGTTTTAAAATTTCCTTTCTTCTACTCACTTTGGGCTTTGTTTGTTGTTTTTCAAGTTTTAAGTGTAAAGTTAGATAGCTTATTTTTCTTGTTTTGTGAAGTCGTCCTTTAATGTTACGAATGTCCCACATAGGATCGCTTTAGTTGTATCCCACAGATTTTGAGTTGTTGCATTTTCATTTTTATTTGTTTCAAGATATCTTTTGATTTCTTTCTTGATCTCATTGGTAACCCATTCGTTGTTTGGTAACATGGTATTTAGCTTCCATGTCTTTGTGTGTTTTTCAGTATTTTTCTTGTGATTGATTTCTAATTTTATGCCATTATAGTCAGAAAAAATGATTGATATGATTTCAATCTTCTTTAATTGATTGAGACTTGTTTTATATCTTAACATGTCATCTATACTAGAAAATGTTCTATGTGCACTTGAATAGAATGTATATTCTGTTGGTCTGGGATGAAGTGCTCTGAATATATCACTTAAATTCATCGGATCTAGTGTGCCATTTAAGGCCATTGTTGCTTGTTGATTTTCTGTCTGGATTCATTGATATCGATGTTGTATTAAAGTTCCCTGCTATGACTCTTTTACTGTTGATCTCTCCCTTTATGTCTACCAAGATTTTCTTTATATATTTATGTGTTCCTATGCTAGATGCATAAATGTTTACAAGGATTATATCCTCTTGTTGGATTGCTCCCTTTATCACTATGTAGTGTCCTTTTCCTTTATCTCTTATATAGCCTGTGTTTGAAAGTCTCCTTTTTCAGGTATAAGTACTTCTACCTCAGCATTTTTTCCTTTCCATTTGCATGGAATATATTTTCATCCCTTTACTTTTAGTTTGTGTATCTTTCATTTTGAGGTGAGTCTCTTGTACACAGCATATACGTGGGTCTTATTTTCCTTTCCATTCAGCAACCCTATGTCTTTTTATTAGAGCATTTACATCACTTACCTTTAAAGTGATTATTGATAGGTACTTATTTATTGCCATATTATTCTTTAGCTATGTTTCTCTGTATTGCTGTTCTTCTTAAAGAAGGCCCTTTAACATTTCTTGTAATACTGGATCGACGAGAACAAACTCCTTTAGCTTTTTCTTGTCTGAAAAGCTCTTTATTTCTCCTTCAATTTTAAATGATAGCTTTCCTGGATAGATTAATCTTGGTTGTAGGTGCTTGCTTTTCATCACTTTGAATATTTCATGCCAATCCCTCTGGCCTTAAATGCTTCTGTTGAGAAATTCGCTGTCAATCTTATGGAAGCTCCCTTGTAGGTAACTGTTTTTCTCTTGCTGCTTTTTATGATTCTCTTTGTCTTTAACCTTTGCCATTTTATTTTTATTATCATTTACACATTTATTCATTGATTTTTAGAGAAAGAGGAAAGGAAAGAAGGAGTGAAACATCAATTGGTTTTTCTACTTATTTATGTATTTATTGGTTACTTCTTCTATGTGCCCTGACAGGAGACTGAACCCTTAACCTTGGTGTATTGGAATGATGCTCCAACTATGTTACCTGGCCAGGGCCTAAAGTTTGCCATTTTATTTATAATGTGTCTTGGTGTAGTCCACTTTGGGCTCATTTGTTTGGGAAACTCTGCACTTCCTGGACTTTTGTGTCTTTTTGCTTTACCAGGTTAAGGAATTTTCCAATCGTTATTTCCTCAAATAGGTTCTCAATTTGTTGCTCTCTTTAGACTTCTCCCTCTGGTATTCCTATGATGTGGATATTGTTATGCCTTATGTTGTCCCAAAGGTCCCTTAAACTATCCTCATTCTTTTTAATTTTTTTTCGCTGCTCTGATTTGATGTTTTTTTCCTACCTTGTCTACCAAATCACTGATGTGATCCTCTTCTTCATCCAACCTACTGTTTATTCCTTCCTGTATATCCTTCATTTGAGATACTGTATTCTTCATTTCTGACTCATTCTTTTTTATGGTTTCTATATTCTTTTTTATGGCTTCTACATTCTTTTTCATGCTGTTGTAGTTCTCACTAAGTTCCTTGAGAATCCTGATAACTATTTTTCTGAACTCTATATCTAAAAAATTGCTTGTTTCTATCTCATTTATCTTCTCCTATGGATATCTCCTCTCTTCTTTCATTTGGGGCATATTTCTTTGTCTCTCCATTTTGGCTGCTTGTTTTTGTTTATTTCTATGTATTAGATAGATCTTCTATGGTTGCCAGGGTGAGGCCGGCAGAGTTTATCAGGCTCAGGCAACCAAGATTTGGCCATGTGAAGTGAGGGCTCTGCACCAATTGGGGGTGCAAGGGAAAAAAGGCCCCTGTACTAGGGCCACACATCTCACTATGTCCCAGATTATGCCCAGAACCTGATCTCAGCAAGGTAAGGTTCCTGGGAGACAGGAGGTGAGCCAATGATCTCTCATGTTGGGAAGATGTTGGTCAGGCTTGAGGAAAGGTAGGGGGAGTGGCTCTTGCCCCAAAGCCACACAACTGTCTGTCCCAGATTCTGCTAAATCATTGGCAAGTGTAGCCACCAGGAATTGGGAGGGTAGAGCCACCAGCATCCTGCAGAGTAGCTGTTAGGTAAATTCCTATGAGGGGATGGCACCATGAGGTTCACAGGGATATCAGGGGAATGGCCTCTAGCTTAAAGTCACACAACTGAGTCACTAACTCTCCTTGGTCCCACCCAAACTTTTACAGTTTTTCCCAGACAGCTGATTCTTCATCAGGATGCAAGCTCCACAGGGTTGGGTGGTAGAGAGTCCAGAGGGTGAGGGCTATTGTATTTCCCCAGGCTGATGCTACATGGGAGGAAGTGCTCCACCCAAGAAAGAAGGCACCTGGGGTGTGGGAGCAGAACTCAGCTCAAGAATCCTGAAAGCTGTCCCTTCAGCTCTTTCCCCAGAGCCACAAACCTCGGTCTCTCTTCATGTGACTCCAGTTCATACTTTCCTCTGCCAGAGTCCAAAATGAGTGGTTGCAAATGAGATATTGTTCATTTGCCCTTTAAGTGGGCACCTGTATCTCTAGCAGACTCCCACCTCTTCCTGGCAGATAGAATCACTGCTGAATTTCATAGCTAGATATTTTGTGGGTGTTTCCTCCAAGCATTGGTGCTCTGGTATGGGGAGCCTGGTTCTGGGTTAAGAACCCATTTTTCTCAGGGAGAGGCTTGGCAGCTGGGATATACACCCAAAACCTCTGATGCCGCCTGTGGGCACAAGGTCAGCCCTTTTGGTGTGTCCACCCTTCCTACCAGTCTTCATGTGGCTTCTTCTGTAAACCCTTGGTTATGTCTTGTTTTCAGCTAGTCTTCAGTTGGTCATTTAGAATGATTATCTTATAATTTAGTTGTAATTCCAGTTTGGTCCTGAGAAGGGCGAGTGTACTTTGCACCTACTCCACTGCCATCTTTGTTCCTAAGTTAAATTTTAAAAAATTCCCAAAATTATGTCTTAGGAAAAATTTATTTGGGGCATGAGAAATTGCAAATGTCATTTATTATTTGCTCCAACACCAGAATACATAAACCTTTGAACTTGTCAGTAACATTTTGCACACTGTGACACTGAGACAGGAAACAAATACACTCAAAGCACAACACCTCACCTCTCTCTTCTTTTTATTTTTAGATATTAATTACAGATGCTTTAAAATATATTTAATATTCTACTTTTAAAGAAAAAATAATGACTGGTTATATGTTGTTATAAATTATAGGATTATTCACGCTGTTCTGTTAGAATACAGATGAGAAAATTAATTCTCATAGTGACTGCTAAACCAAAATAACTCCTAGCAGTAAAACTTTGTTTGATGACTCAGAAAAGACATATTATCTCCTTTAAACTGAAGTTAGTTGTTTATGTTTATTTTTATTGTAAATAAGGAATGCCTAAAACAAATCTAAATTATAAATTTAAATATTTAACATCTAAGAGAAAAGACAAAGTGTGTATATGTGTGTGTGTATATATGTGTTAAAATATATTTAGTTATCATTTAGATTAGTCTTCCATGACTTTAAGTAATTTTCATTTGTCTTTACATGTGTAAATGTTATATTTACCTTTGCATACTAGGTTCAATAAAGGCATACATATTTCTGGTTTTTTATGCTGGATATAAATTGACTAAACTAAATTCTAAAATCTTTTTCCCCAAGTTTTCAGATAGTTTTCAGATAATATACTAAGAGAGCATCAATATATGCCCTAACCTTTTATATTCAAGAGAAAATTGCTAAATTGGTTAAACGCGGTTCCCCCAACTCACCAAATGATATGACACTTGTTTCCATCATATTTGGTGTTCAGAATGCATTACTTTAGAGAACACTGAGATAGAGACATTTTCCAAATGAGAGGATGCTCCCCATTTATTACCATCAATGACAGCATAGGCATTATTCCAATTTGTTCTGTGTGTCTAGTGAAAGTCCAACCTGGTTTTCAGGATAGGAGATGGAGAATAGAGGAAAATGGGGAAAGGAAGGCAAGAGCAAAGAGAAAAAGAGATGAAAAATTGGCTTTCTTTGTTTCATATTCTGAAGAAAGCTTACCATTTAAGGAGCTTTCATTCACATCTTAGGAGACTTTGGGATATGCTTCCCCCATTAAAGCAGCCACTAGCTACAGAAACACATTTCTGCTCCGGAACCAGAGGAATGTGGCTCAGTGATAGAATTCTCAAAATAGAATAAATGAGAGTCCTGTCATTATAGGATTACAAGGCAGTTTCCTTAGCACAATGGGAAGAATTTTCACCTTCATATTTTAGGCAATAGATACATTGACGTAACTCATTTCTTTTATAACTTTCGAGCACCTGTCTAATGTGATGCAGTACATTGAGTTTGTTACTTGGCATAAGGATAGTATTAATAATGCTCTGCTATTTCACTTTTTATTTTCCCCTTTCTCTTCTAAAATGGAGGAGGCGAACTTCTGAATCACAGCCTTACTACCCTGCTTCCACTCCTCAAACACCTGCCTCCCGTTCTCCGCCTGCCTCTGCACAATGACCTTGTGTTAATTTTGAAGGAGATCATGTTGCTTGTCCTTCAGGTAGACAGCTCTTGTGCCGTCTGCTCCTCAACTGTGATCAGACCACCTTGTTACTTTCCCTCTCTTCCAGGGTCCCATCTTGACTTGGTTCCTGTCTTGTGTAAACTCCATGGGTAAGCCTTGGTGAGATTTAATTTGGAAACTTGGCTTGGAATCTGTGGAGCAACAAGAACAGCTGGTGCTGCTGCTGTTCAGTTTTTCTTGGCAGATGGGTGTAGAGGAAATTAAGAACGGGGAAATTTGCCTCAGCTTTGGCTTCTATTTCCTACAGAAATGTTATGTTTACCAGCTCTTTCTCTTCTACCACTCTAACACTAGGGCTCAATACTTTAATACATTCTCTTAAATTCATGGTCCAGAGCTTCCTGGGTAGCTTTTGTTCTGAATTTCATACTCTAGTAGTCCTCTGGCCACTTGAGCACAATGTGAAGCAGTTTCAGTTATACTTAAGCAGTTTGAAGTATACCGTAAGTAAATGTTATTCCACATCCCCAATAATTATATGTATTGGTTTGTCTATGTCTTTATTAAAATAAGCTTCACTGAGTGTCAGTTTGTTCAGGCGGCTATAACAAAATACCATAGGCTGATGGCTTAAACAACAGACATATTTTTACAGTTCTGTAGAAGTCCAAAGTCAAGGTGCTAGCCAATGCAGTTCCTGGTAAGGGCACTATTCCTGGCTGTCAGCCAGCCATTTTCTTGTTCTATCCTCATATGGCAGAGGGAAGGCAAGCTCTGTGTTCCTAACTCTTCTTATAAGGGCACTAATCTCATCGTGGGGGCTGCACTCTCATGAACTCGCCCAAACCTAATTACCTCCCAAAGGCCCTGCTTCCTCTTACCATGACATTAGGGGTTTGGGCTTCAATGTATGAATATTGGGGGACACAATCAGAACATAATAGTGAGATATAATCTATGTACCATAGAACTTTATAATTTTAAGAGCAAAAATTAATGTGGTTTGATCCACCAGCATGATCATGATATTAGAACATAATCATTACCCCAAATCTACTTCTGCTCCTGGGCAGGTAATTCTGTTATGTACTCCCAGGTCAGCCTCTGCAAATTTTATCCATATTTATAGGATAATTTGTCTTAGTATTGTAAGAGTTATTTGTATTTTATGAATACCGGCTCTTTATTAGACATATGTTATGCCAATATTTTTTTCCAGCCTGTGGATTGCCTTTCATTTCCTTAACAGTGTTTTTAAAGGGAAAAAAACTTTACTTTTAATATTTCATTAATATTTTATTTTATGAATAGGGCTTTTAGTCCTACCTAACACTTCTTTACTAACCCCAAGGTCAAAGGTTTTGATCTATTTTCTTCACTGTACTTTCTGATACTATAGTTTGCCTTTTTTAGAATGTCATTTAAATCGAATTATATAATGTGTACATAATCTTCACTGTCTGTCTTCTTTAATTAAGCTTGATGATTTAAAATTTACCCATGCTCTATTGTGTATCATTAGTTCTCTCCTTTTTATTTTTGAGTTTACTCATTTTCCAGTTGATGGCCTTGCAGCTTGTCTCCAGCGTATGCCTGTGGTGAACATCAGAGGGCAAGTCTTTGTAGGGGCATAAGCTCTCATTCTCTGCAGTAAATGTCTGGGAGTGGAACTAGGTGGTATAATAAGTGTAGGTTTAATCTGACTAGAAAGTGTCACCCTGTTTTCAAATTGCATGCCTTTTTGGATTTTCTCCTGCAGTCTGTGAGTTCCAGTTGCTCTACATCCTCGCCAGCACTTGTTGGTCTTTTAAAATTTTAACAATTCTAGTGGGTATGTAGTGCATTTCTCTATTGACTAGCCATAGTGAAGATTTTCACCATGATTATTTGCTATTTATATATCATATTTGGAAAATTTTCCATTCAAACATTTTATCTAATATTTTATAGGATAATTTGTCTTAGTATTGTAAGAGTTATTTGTATTTTTTGAATACTAGCTCAATACTAGATATATGTTATGCAAATATTATTCCCTCTATGTGGATTGCATTTTCATTTTCTGAACAGTGTTTTTAAAGAAAAAAACTCTTTACTTTTGATATTTCATTAGTATTTTATTTTATGCACAGGGCTTTTAGTCCTATCTAATACTTCTTTACTAACCCTAAGGTCACAAAGGTTTTGTTCTATTTTCTTCCAGAAACTGTATAATTTGAGGACTTCATTTACATTTATAATCCATTTTTTACTAGTTAATACTTTTTATGGTGTATGGTAAAAATTTGTAGATCGTTATTTGTATTTGGATATTCAGTTTTTCTAGCAACATTTATTGGATTCAGTCCCCATTATTCTGAGATGTCCACGAGTGTGGTTTTGATAGAAAAATCTCCTCAGTGTGGCGTTGGTAGAAAAATAAATATAAAAATGACAATACCATTCAAAAGAGTTTTTTAAAAACTGCTTTAGGAAAGGGATCCTAGGCACAGTGTGTATAATGTAGTTCTAATTTAATATGATTATATTAAAAAAACAAGTGAGTATGCTTTACTTTTATGACTTCCCATTTAGTAGAATCACAAATGAGAAGTAAAAATTCTGTTACTGTAGATCTCTGAATTATAAATTTAGAAAATATGGTCAGCGTATTTACTCACTGGGCTTTTTCTATTGATTATTCTCTAAAGCTTTGATATAAGCATATTATGAATTTAAATATTGCCTTTATAAATGGCAACTGTATTTTTTCCTTATAGAACCCTTCCTAATAATTTTTCAACACAAGTACACATCAGAACATAATCTTCTACTTTTTCAAATGGTATAACTGTTAGTTTTTCCAGCATAGAAATGTTTACCATCTTTGTCCAAATGGAAGTAATGTTAAGAGTTACTTTGGAACTGGAGAGCATTATGCTAAGCGAAATAAGCCAGGAGGTGAAAGACAAATACCATATGATCTCACCTTTAACAGGAACCTAATCAACAGAACAAACAAACAAGCATAATATAACCAAAGACACTGAAATTGAGAACAGGCTGACAGTCATCAGAGAGGAGAGGGGAAGGAATTTCAAGGGAAAAGGGGAAGGGTTTAGAGCAACAAGTATAAAAGACACATGGACAAAAGCTAGGGGAGGGTGGAAATGGGGGGAAGGTGGGGAGGGCTGGGGCGGTGGGCTGGGATGGGAGTAGAAGACAGAAAACTGTACAAGAACAACAATTAAAATACAATTTAAAAAAATGAAAGAAACAAAGAGTTACTTTGGATTGCTCAATTAGGTTGATATAAAAAAGATGATAGAAGGTGTATGTTTTCCATAACCTTAAGGTAGATACATCATCTTTTTTTCATGTTTTGCTTTTGTCATAATTACAAAAGTGTTTTCATTTTGTTTTAATCATAAATTGTTTATATAATAAATCAACATGTAAAGGCTTCTGCCTTTCTGTTACACAACTTGAACTTGATTTGTTGACATTTTTAGGGTGGGTAAGCTCTGTGCACACATCACAATAATCGGATGACTTACACATAAATTTAATTCTATTCTTTAAACAACCAAAGGGCTTGAGAGACCTGAGGCGTTCATGTAGGTCTTTCTTATGTGGTAGAGAGGTGATACACACTAAGTCTATTTTAAATTCTGCCTTATGCAGCTTCACAGCAAAATTTCACACATGCGGATGAGAGTGGGTAAAAAAAAGCCTACTGAAAAAAATTTGTTGGCTTAATTTAAGCAGCATTGTGATGTGAACCAATTTTGTATTTTAATGCCAAATTAACAAAATAATTACTCTAAACTTGTGTTAATATTCATCTTTGCATTATAAATGTTACAGTAGTTAAAACAGTACTTGGTACATAGTAAATATTTAATAACTGTTATTATTGCCATTCTCCGGTGGAAAGACGAAGAGACCCACAAACTTGGGTTTAGGGTTGCTCATAATGAGACGAGATATGGTACCTGGAATAGTTTGAAGAGTATCAACATTAATTATTAAATGAAAGTATTAATCAGTTGCAACTAGGAAATGAAAGATGGTTAAGAGTACACAACCAAAGGTACCTAGAAGAAGATGAATCTGATCATTGTATGATTTATATATAATCAAATGTTTATGTTTAATTCTGTATATTTAAAAACTAACAATTTTATTGCAATAATAAATTTGTAGAAAATGTGGATCTTATCAAATTCTCATCTAAATTTTCTTCTGTGCTTTGAAATAGACTGGTTGGTATAATGTCCAAAACAATTTCTTTTATTTTTGCTCTTTAAATGATGTAAACATTCCTCCTGCCTTTCCGGAACCTATTTCCTGTGGTAGGATAGACTCTGCTTCCACAAGCCCTTCCTTAATTGGGCACATGAATAGGAACAGTGAATGGTCAATCAGGGTATCCTGTTTTCTCTGACAACAATCACTATTCAACTTTTGGCATTTAAATCCCCTTCCACCAAAGCATATGCAATTTGATCTTTTTTTCTACTTTTTTGGTGTGCAGTGATGACTCACTATTTCTAGTAAAGTAGGGCTTGCTGGGGTAGGCCTCCTACTATGATTAGTGGACAGTGTCCTAAATAATAGAAAAGTAGTTCTATTCAAAATGTGAAAATGATTGATGGGCAGCTTTTCTCAAACACAGATAGGGTGGGGATTTTAGACACACTGGTGAATATTCTTCCCAGATATGTTAGCTGTAAGTTGTAGTACTAGGCGTAACTCCTGCTTCTAGTCAGTTTGTGAGAGTTTGAATAATGCCCCTCACAGTGTTCTTTTCCTTGTCTGGGTTATGTCCCAAATAGGAGTCCTAGTCTTAGACTAAGTATTGGGGATTTTTTTGGTTTGTTTTTGTTTTTCTCTTTATGTCTCAACTCCATCTCTGGTAAAACAGAATTAATTCCACATTTTATCTCATGGAAATTCTTATATGTCATGTTAGAGCATTTTAGAACTTGTATGCATATATGCATGCATATATGTGCATGTACACATGTACATGTGTGTGCATGTGTGTAGATATCTGGAAGGTAATGAATACCTTTGAAGAGTGAAATAGCAAGATATAATCTATTTCTCAAGGCAACAAGGCTGAAGGTAGCAAGAAAATGGAAAAGAAGAGATACACATTGGAGGCTGGTGGCAAGAGGACTCTTTAAGAAAGGAAAAAAATATAAAAGATATTTTGGAGCATAGAGTTGACATGTTTAAAATGCTTAGTAGGAATGAACTCAACCTTGGTGAGTGTTGTAATGGTGAGGCTTTATTTTCTATATTGACTAATACGATTATTACAGCAGACCACATTGGAAGGTGACTTTTGGTTCACAATTTACATCATTGTTTTTATGTACTTTTACTAGTTTTACTCATATTTTTGTACTGAAAATATATAAATGTATCTTGAAGTTGGAAAACTTGGTTTTTGAGATGAAGAACTAGTAAAGTTTGTTTATTGACAGGAAGAAAGCCAAGGTGAGGAAGTGAGAAGTATTAAAGCTCTCCTTGAAATTTCTAGCAGGAATTGGCTAGAAGTCAATGGAATGGTACAGATAGAAACAGACTAAAAGAATAAATTTCATCCTGGCTGGTGTGGCTCAGTGGACTGAGTGCCGACCTGTGAACCAAAGTGTTGTCGGTTCAATTCCCAGTCAGGGCACATGTTTGGATTGCCAGCCAGATCCCCAGTAGGTGGTGCGTAAGATGCAACCACACATTGATGTTTCTCTCCCTCTTTTTCTCCCTTCCTTCCCCTCTGTCTAGAATAATAAACAAACAAACAAACAAACAAACAAATAAATCTTTAAAAAAGGATACATTTTTAGACCTATGTATTTTAATAATTTCTAGTGTATATTGGCTTTCAGGATCTTAATTTCTTATTTAAAATGATTGTGATGAACCAAATATTGACAAATACTATATGATGTCACTTATAAGTAAAATCTAAAATTATATAAAATTATACTCTTTGGTGGAGAGATCCTTGGGATTTTACAAAGTTTTAGTAATTCAAACAAATATTTTTTGTTGTCATTTTTACAGCAATTTTACAATTGGATCTGCCAGTAAGTATAGTGCCCAAGTCACACATGGAACATCAGATCATTAAAATGTTTTCTGGTGATTTTTGTAGTTTTTCTTTATTATACCCCTTATCTGACTGATCTGCAATCAGTGCAGTTTTTCTTTGTTTCATTTGTTGCTACACTGGTTGGGTTTGTGTAAGTATTCTTTTTACATTATTAAATTTTGAGATATTTAAAAAACATGGAAAATTGCAAAAGCTAATATATGGACTTTCTATAATTAAAATTGTTAGCACAATCTCACTGTTGTTTTATATTCTTTCTTTCTGTTATTTTCAAAGAAGTTGAACTCTAAATAAAAAGTGACAACCACTTCTTGCATTTGCAAATGGAAAAACTATAGGATTCAACATATTCCCCTGAGCCACACAGGTAATCAGTGTCAATGTGAGTCCTACAGTATGGGTCTCTAGACCCTTGATATGCTCTTCCATTCATTCACAGGACCATTGATTTAATTATTGGCTGAATTAAAAAGGAAATAATTTAACTAGATATCATACTTCTATGACATCAAATTAAACAAAACCAAATGGCACTTTTGTTTTAGTTTATATTTAGAAAGTGGTAAGACCCCTGACTGGTGTGGCTCAGTGGGTCATGTGTCGTTGTTCAAATCAAAAGGTTCCTGGTTTGATTCCAGTCAGGGCTCATGCCTGGGTGGTGGACCACGTCCCTGGTTGGGAGCACATGAGAGTCAATCAATTGATCTTTCTCTCTCACATTGTTTCTCTCCCTCTCTTTCTCCATCCCTTCCCCTCTCCTGAAAAATAAATAAATAAAATCTTAAAATGAATATCTTACACTGAAAAAACACATGAGTAAAACAAAAGATTTATTTATTTCCCAATTTATTGATAATGGAATCTCAGAAAGAGAGGAGAGAATGGGGAAGAAAAGATATTTGAAAACATAAAAATCAAGAACTTTGCAAAGTTGATAAACTATCAACCCACTCTACCAGAAATCTTAGTGACTTTGAAACTGGATAATACAAAAAAATTACACCTCACCTCAGGATAGTCAAGTGGCTAAATATCAAAACTAAAGATAATATCCAAAAGTAGCTAGTGCAGCAAAAAGAATGAATGTACAAATCATGGCTGACATGTTTCCAGAACCACTATTGGCTGGAAGAATATAAAATATCACTAAAGTGCTCTGGGAAACCAATAGAACATAACAAGCCACACATACACAAAAGTAAGAAACCAAAAAGAAAAGTTGTTTTTCAACCCTATATTTTGTATGCAGTAAAAAAAAAAATCTTGAAAATTAAAGGTGAAATGAAAATGTTATTTAACAAGTTACTTTTTAGACACAAACAATACCAATATATTGTGTGACTTATAATCCATGTAATAGCAAAATATTGTATAAGAGAAGAGGTGGGGAGATGTTTAAATAGAGTTGTACTGTTGTAAGGTGTTCATGCTGATCATGAATTAGTGTAATATTTGAAGGCAATTATGATAGCCTAAAGAAACATTTTATAATCCTTAGAACAGACACACACACATAACCCATAAAGAGGTATTGCTAAAATGTCAACACGGGAGATAAAATATGGGTTTGAAAATAAGTGGTTCACCCAAGAAAGAAATGAAGACAAACAACAGAGGGACAAATAGAAAATAAATAGCATGTGGATATTTTTGAAAAACCCAAATTATCAATAATTACATTTAGTGTAATAGGAGTAAACACTAGAATTAATAGATGTTGTTAGATTGAATAAAAAAAGCAAGACATATTTTATTGTGTTTACCAGAAAGAAGCACTAATTATGAAGGGAACCCTCAAAATGAAATTTATGTATAAAAAGTTGTGTATTTATTCTTATATGTTTAATTGTCAGTCACCTTCAAAGTTTCTCCACTTGATACAATGCACTTATTGAGACATTTTTTCCACTGCTCAAAACAGTTTTTGAACTTATTGATTTTGATGCCTTTTAGTGCTTTTGCCATTTTTTGTTTCACCTCTTCCACATTGGCAAAATGTTTCCCTTTGAGGACTTTTTTCATTCAGGGATACAAAAAAAGTTGTTTGGGGTAAAATTGGATGAATAGGGAAGGTGGGAGTCATGTCATTTTTGGTCACAAATTGCTGAACACTCAGTGTGTGTGGGCAGGTATGCTTGTAAATCATCCACCATGAAATGTGTGGAGTCTCCAGAAAAATTTCAGTGAAGCTTAACGCAGCCTCTCACAACAACACCAGCTGGTACACTGATACAAATGGGTTCATAGAACACCCACCTGGTGTGGGAACCCTGAACTACAAGGGGCCTACCCTGCAAAAGATAATTTCATTTTTGGGGGGACCCTGTCGTATAAGGACATTTGCAGGTTAAAAGCAAAAAGATGGAAAAAGATACACCACTCAACAGTAAGGCACTATGATGATATCTGACAAAACACATTTTAAGACAAAGAATGTGCAAGAAAAAATGGAGACATTTTGTAATGATGAAAGGTTTAATTTATTAACAATGCTTAATAATTCCAACTGTAATGGCACTGAACACAGAGCTTCAAAATACATGAAGCCAAAATTGACCAAAGAAAGGGAGAAATAGGCAAATCAACAATTACACTTGCATGTTCAAATGCTCTTCTGTCTACAATTGACTGATCAGGGAGACAAAAATTATTATCATAAATATATAAAAGATGCGTATAACACTATCAACCAAATTGATTTAATTGACATTCACAGAACATTGTGTTTATTGAAAGATACTTCTCAATGTTTTTGTTTGTTTGTTTGTTTGCTACATTTCTACGACTTACTAGCAAAGGCACTGCCTACCTTTGTTCTGGAATTTTTATACAAAAATGTTTGTATAGCATATTAGGAGAATAGATAGAGTGTCCACCTCTGGAGCAAAAGGCAGTCATGCTAATTACCCATTATAAAAAAAATTCAGATTCCTTATGCTCAGAGTTTCTTTTCTATAACACACCGTGGGGCATGTGACTTTTCAAGTACCCCCATGGGAACTGGGGATCAGGAAACTGGTACACTGGCTATACATTTGCTATGATTAATAAACTAAAATTTTCTCTGACAGGAGAATCTCTTGCTTTCTGCCAGCACCCACAAATCTGTGGCATGCTTGTTACTTTAGAAGGAGGATAAAATCTCAGATACTTCACAGTTCTTGGCACATTTAAAATTGCAGAATATACACTATTTTTAAGTGCCCATAGAACCCTTATCATGATAGACAATCTTCTGGATGTTGAAAGTAGTTGCAGTATAATAGTACAACTTAACACATACAGAATATATTCTCTCACAACAGTTATGTTAAACTGGAAATCAATAACAATAAGATATCTTGAACTTTTACAAATATGGGGGAATTGATCAACATATTAATTTATAAGCCATGGATCACAATAAATAACAAGGGAAGTTAGAATATTTTTCTAAAGGACTAAAAAGCACAATATAATAAGGTTTTTTTTGGATGCAATAAAAGCTGTATTAGAAGGTATTTACAGTTTCTATAAACATGTCTATGCATATAGAAAGAAAGATGTTTTATCAATGATATAATATCCCACTCAAAATAAAAAAATAAGAACAAATAAGTAGTCCCCAAATATATGGAAGATAAAAAATCAAAACATTCAAGCAGGCATCAATGATACAGAATATGGCCTAGAAATAGGAAAAACCAATAAAGCCAGTAAGTTCTTGTTCTAATTATTATTTAGTGCATTTACTGTACTTGACCTTTCTGGATCACTTCTTGGAAGGGGCAGTAACAGTGTGTTTTGTGGGGGGGAGCGGGGAGGATATTCTTTCTGTATGAGATGGAGAACACAATGATCCAACTGAGAAAATTATTTAATGGTCAAATTGAAAACCTAACACCAGGTTGTGGCAAACTAATATACTAGGTGTCATTTGTGATGGACATAACATTAGAGATAGTATCAATCTTATTCTTGTAATTTGGTCATCTAAAATATAACTACTTATATATGCTGAGGCAGTAAATGTGAGTTAGGCCTGTATGCAAGCTTTCTCTTTATTTTATGTATTGTATATTTATACTAGTGTGAAATTTGTGTCTCCCTCCAGATTTTTATGTTGAAATCCCAACCCCAATTTGATATTATGTGAGGGGGCTTTGGTAGGTGATTAGGTCATGAGGACCAAGCCATTATGAATGGAATTAGTAACCTTATAAAAGAGATCTGGAGAGCTCCCTCATCTTCTGCCATGTGAGGACATAGCGAGAGGGTAGCCATTTATGAATCAGAAAACAGGCTCTCACCAGATACCAAATATGCCAGCACTTTGGTCTTCCTAGGCTCCAGAAGTATGAGAAACAAATTCTGTTGTTTGTAAGCCCCATCTCTATGGCATTACATTATAGCAGCCCAAATGGACCAAGGCATATATGTTTATGTATATGTGTGTGTATGTGTGTATACTCCATACACATATATGTTTTCTTACACTGTACCATAGTTAGTTGTCTAAAAACAACTGAGACAGAAACCCAGGGTCCATAACATCATCTATTCTAATATCTAAATATTAAAGAGACTACATTATGACTAGATGATCATTTGGACCATCTTATAGAGATGGAGGGGCACATTCTTAAAAATAGATCAGTGCAATTTGTAAATCCTTGCACATTCTTAATACTTGCTGACTCCACTCTTTGTTATAATTTTACATTAGTGTTTATTTTGGAAGAAAACATTTATTTTCATGTCAAGAAGTTATCATTACTATTCAGCTGTCACTGGAAAATATTTGCTGAAAAATGAGGACTTTTATATTTTTCATGGGATAAGAAGCCCAAGAATTGGTTATTTAGGGATAACATTTCATAATTCCAATGTGTTCCTTCTCACTTCCTGTTCAGGGATATTTCTTATGTGTGTGGTTTATAATGAATGGCAGGAAGGCTCAACCAAGACTGTCTATGCTTCAGGCAGGAAAAGGAGACACAGGGTAGAAGGCACATACCCTTTGAAACTGCCCCTTTCATGGATGTTCCACTGAAAAAGTTTTTTCTTTGACTGGCAATGTGTTTCATGATCCCTGATATGTATAAAGGAAATAGGGAAATATAAAACTTTGGCCAGGAAGTTTTGCCATATTTAACAAAGTGGAAATTCTCTCAGCAAGGGAGAAAAGTTAAATATCTTTGGGCAATTGGCAATTTCTCACTAGCAATCTCTGCCATAGCTATTGTTAGTAATTTTGACTTTTCAGTGAAAGATAGGTATTATGGGAATCACAATTTTTTAAAATTTCTGCAGTTGTAATTGACTAAATTAGCAAATCATAGTAGGTAGAAGTGTATTGATTATAAGTAATAGAATAAAGGCAGCAAGAATTTTAAAGGCAGGTAGCAGTGGATGTTTTGTCTGAAGTGAATTAGAAGAAGCAACCTATTATCTAGAGAGAAGGGAGAATAATACAATTCAAGTTATAGGATTTTCAATAAAGTACTAGTCAGCAGTCTAATATGAGTAAAAATGAAGCTCACCAACAAATTTTGAACACAGGTGAAAGAGGCTATCTCAGAAACCATCAATGTCCTGTCACTGGAAGTGATCAGGGTTGGCTAATGACCAGCTGAAATGGAACTCAGGCCTCAGAGGTATTAAGATAATCATTGTTATACTACTCTCAATTTAAGATTCTTTGATTTCTGAGAAAGAGGACACAAGATGCTAATCAGCCAAGTATGTAAGTTAAAACACAATAGCCTTTGCCTTTAACCTTTTAAGCAAGTTAATAACATTATCTTCTCTTTAATTGCTCATCAAATAATCTAAAATAATCTAATTAAACTGTATAAATCATGAGGCACAATATTTCTAGCTACAGAAATATTTGTTATGATTATACTTTATGGCTGACTTGTATAAAAGCTATCTCAGGATAATTTAAATTATAAAGGGATTTACTTATATAGTTTAAAAATTTCAGAGAAATAACATGTTTAGGCATGGCTTGATGAAGTCTCTGGCCCACTCTGTTTCAGTTTTGTCTTCAAATTGGTGTCTCTCAGGGTGGCAAACTAATGGCATAGCCACAAATTACATCATTGGGAGAGGATGGGCATCCCATTCCAGAATCCTTTTTATGAATACCGTAGCTTTTGTGATGACTGGCTAACCTTTAACTATCTCAGTGGCCAGAAAAATGCTATGCATTGATTGAATTGGTCTTAGATTGCCAGAACTGTTTGCTATGTGAATTGCCTTAACAGTATGTGTAGTAAGAAACTTGAGATTATCCCAAAAGATGTGGATTCCTCAAGGTCCACAGGATCCCACCCAACTTGCACAGCAGCTTTGTGATGGAGAATTTTTGGAATGGTTGCTGAGGGGATAACCACAATATTGATTGCTGAAGTGAAAAACATTCCAAATGGTTTGAAATATATGGGAAAAGACATGACTTTATGGTTTCAACTTCAGAGGTTATAAAAGATACCAAAGCTCAGAAATTGGAACTGTCAGTTCTACAAATGGAGTTGCCAACCAGCTTATAATTACAACTTTCGCAAAACTTTTATTTTCAATGATAGAGGTAACTGACACATTTATTGAGTGTTGGTGAACAGAGGTTACAAATTCCATTGTGCCTTTAAAATAAGTTATAAAGTTACCAAAGACAGTCTAACATTGCACACCTTGGAAAAAATAGATTCAGCTGTCCACTTCTACAGCCACAATGGCTGTCAAATGAGCTACTGAAAAAATGTTTTTTTTTTTTTTTAACAGGAATAATCCTCAGATAAAGCTTTATTAATCCTTAAAGATAGATATCTTCTTTGGGATTTCTGTCAGTACAGACCATCAGCTTAATCTAAAATGAATGATTTTAACTGACACATGCTTTCAATACTCTCGGTCTTTTCCACATATCTTGAAGAAATAACTACCATCATTTCTCACTCTATCTTTCTTGGGTCTCACACAAATTGCTGCCAAATGACAAAAGAGAAATAACAGGAACTCAATCATCTTTGTATTGAATACGTGTTCTATATAAATTGGTTTTGGAGAATGAGTTATTATACCCAATTCCAGTAAAAGCACAGAAAGTTTAACTTTCATTATCAAATGGCAGAAAGCCATAAATTGTGTACTATGATGAAAAAGTTATTAGAAGGGTTTTCAATATAAATCTGTGTTAGTCTAATGGTTTGAAATTTACAAACATATAGTTGTATTACTTCAGAGTGTTATTTGTACTCTTCCCAATAGTTAAAATAGTTATTTAAATGATTATGCATTACATATATGTGCTATATATACATATTTCGGATATCACATATGAAAGAGTTGATGTAGTAGAAAAGTCAAGGAAGCTCTAGATTAGATCTTAGCTCTAGCATTTAATGTCAGGCAAACTTGAGTATAAGTCATTGTGAAATCTGAGGCTTCTCATGTTTAAAATGGGGCAATTCTACGTATGCATAGAATTTCTGTGAACAACAATGAGATAAATCATAAAACATGGTGGCTAGTAATATTCACCATATTAATTCTACTTGACATAACTTAAAGGGTTCTTAGAAGAATAGAAGAAACTATATCAGTAAGAATATTATGAAGATAATTATATTGTTAATATTGCTTTATTTACTACAATAGAGGGTGAATCTATCTGGAAAATGTAGTTTTAGAATTCATGTATGGTTTTGCAATATACTGAAACTGGAGAGAAGAAATCTTGCATATTGATTCTTAAATTTTAAATTTTTTCAATTTTTTGAAGATCAAAATCATTGAATACATAAGAGCACACATTTGTATCATAAACAACAGGATGAAGAGGAATGAAATAAAATATATACACATACTCAGATACCTAGTTTTAGTTCCACATAAAAGGAAATACTCATTTCTGGCTATAGGGGAAGGGTTTAGAGAGATTTAAGAGAGGAAAGAGAATTCAGTGCAGAGCTCTTTAAAAAAAATTATTTTTGTCTGTCTCCCTCAACACCACCACCAGTCTCCAATCACCCAATAAAGAGGAAGGAATATCCTAGATGGGAGAGTTTGTGAAGAGATGTATTTTGCCTCAGATAATGTCTGGAGCTCTGCAAAAATGACGAGATAAGAAAACATACTGCAAATGAAAGAACAGAACAAAATTCCAGTAAAAGAACATGAAATGGAGATAATCAATCTACCACATGCAGAGTTCAAAACACTGGTTATAGAATGTTCAGTAATCTCAAAGACAACTTTAACAAAGAGATAAAATATAAAAATGGAGATAGAAAACAAGAAATAACAACTAAGAAATGAGGAATAAGACTTCCAGCCAAGATGGAGGCATAGGTGGACACACTATGCCTCCTCACACAACCAAAATTAAGGACAATAAAGATGTGGAAACAAGAAAACAACCAGAACTGATAGAAAATTGAACTGTACGGAAGTCCAACAACCATTCATCCAGACTGGTAGAGGGGCGAAGTCATGGCAGGAAAAAGTGGAGGGTGGTGGACTTGGGTGCACCAGCAGCGGCTGGAAGACCCCAGGTGCACAGGTGGTGGCTAGTGGACCCTGGGCATGGGGTGGCAATGGGCAGACCCAGTGAGGCTGCCCAAGGTGGCTGGCTCACCAGGCGGTCCCACATTCGCATGCAGATAATCCAGGCGAAAACGGGGAGCGAGACAGATCTTGCAACCCAGGGCCCCAGTGCCAGGAAATAAAACCTAAAAGCATGGATTGAAAACACTTGTGGGGGTTGAAGTGCCAGGAGAGACTCCCAGCATCACAGGAGAGTTCATGGGAGAAACCCACAGGGTCCTAGAACATACACAAGCCCACCCATATGGTAATCAGCACCAGAAGGGCCCAATTTGCTTGGGGAAAGTGGCGGAAGGGGCTAGAATTCAAGAGAGAGTGGAGTAAGCACCATTGTTCCCTCTCAGACCCCACCCCCACATACAGCTTCACAACCCAGCAACTGGGCTGTGCCACCCTGGGGAACACCTAAGGCTCCACCCCTCATATGTACAGCTGTGACCAGACCAAAAAATTTTAAAAAAGAAAGAAAGAAAGAAAGAAAGAAAGAAAGAAAGAAAGAAAAGAAAACCAAAAATGGCTCAAATGTGAGAACAGATCAAAGCCCCAGAGCTAAGTGACCAAGAGATAGCCAACCTATCAGATGAACAGTTCAAAGCACTGGTGATCAGGATGCTCACAGAATTGGTTGATTTTGCTCACAAATTAGATGAACAAATGAAGGCTACAATAAGTGAAATGAAGGAAAATGCAATAGTGCATTTTCCTTCATTCAGGGAATCAATAGTGATGGGAGGAAAGCTGGGACTCAAATCAATGGAGTGGACTAGAAGGAAGAAAGAAACAAACAGAAAAGAATGAAGAAAGAAGAACTCAAAAAAATGAGGAGAGGCTTAGGAACCTCCAGGACATCTTTAAACATCCCATCATCCAAATTATAGGGGTACCAGAAGGGGGAGAAGAAGAGCAACAAGTGGAAAACTTATTTGAACAAATAATAAAGGAGAACTTCCCCAATCTGGCAAAGGAAATAGACTTCCAGGAAGTCCAGGAAGCTCAGAGAGTCCCAAAGAAGTTAGACCCAAGGAGGAACACACCAAGGCACATCATAATTACATTAGCCAAGATTAAAATGAAGGAGAGAATTCTAGAAGCAGCAAGGGAAAGGGGACAGTCACTCACAAAGGAGTTCCCATCAGACTGTCAGCTGATTTCTCAAAAGAGACCTTCTAGGCAAGAAGGGGCTGGAAAGAAGTATTCCAAGTCATGAAGGGCAAGGACCTACATCCAAAATTGCTCTATCCAGCAAAGCTTTCATTTAGAATGGAAGGGAAGATAATGCACTTCTCAGATAAGGTCAAGTTAAAGGAGTTCATCATCACCAAGCCCTTATTATATGAAATGTTAAAGGGACTTATCTAAGAAAAAGAAGATAAAAAATAGGACAGTTAGAAGACAGCAAATTCACAGATATTAACAACCACACCTAAAACAAAAGCAAACTAAGCAAACCACTACAACAGGAGCAGAAACACAGAAATGGAGATCACATGGAGGGTTAGCAACAGGGGAGTGGGAGGAGGAGAGAGGGGGAAAAGGTACGAAGAATAAGTAGCATAGATGTTGGGTAGAAAATAGACAGGGGGAGGGCAAGAATAGTGTGGGAAAAGTAGAGGCTAAAGAAGTTATGACACATGGACATGGACTAAAGGGGGAGAATGTGGGTGGGAGAGGGTGTGCAGGGTGGGGAGGAATGATAGGGAGAAATGGGACAACTGTAATAGCATAATCAATAAAGTATATTAAAAAAAGAAAAAGAATGTAGTACTCAAATGAAGTATATATTAAAAAAATAATGGATTACATAAAGCAGAGGATTAAATCAGCAAAATGGGAGGCAAGGTAGCAGAAAACACCTAATCAGAACAGCAAAAATAAAAAAAATCCAAAAAAATGAAATTAGTAAGGGACCTCAGGGACAATATCAAGTATAGCATTTGAATCATATAGGTACCAGAATGGAACTGAAAACCTATTTGAAAATTAATAACAGAAAACTTCCCTAACCTGGTAAAGGAATTAAACATACAAGTCAGGAAGCACAGAGAATTTCAAACAAGATGAACCCAAGGAGGCTCACACCAAGTCACATTGTAATTAAAATGCAAAAGCTTAAAGATAAAGAATCTTAAAAGCAGCAGGAGAAGCAGTTAGTTACCTACCAAGAAGCTCCCATAAGCTTGTCAGCTGGTTTTCAACAGAAACTTTGCAGGCCAGACGAGATTGTCAAAAAATATTCAAAATGTTGAATGGCAAGGAACTACAACCGAGATTACTCTATGCAGCAAGGCTATCATTTAGAATAAGAAGACAGATAAAAAGCTTCCCAGATAAGAGAAAGCCAAAGAAGTTCATCACCACAAAGCTGGTATTATATGAAAAGTTAAGGGGACTTCTTTAAGAAGAAGAAAGAAAAGATAAAAACTATGAATAACAAAATTTTAGTAACTATATACCTATCAATAATTACATATAAATGGATTAAAGATTTTAATCAAAGGAGATAGGCTGGCTCAATGGATAAGAAAGCAAGACCCATACATATGCTGCCTACAAGAGGCCCACTTCAAATTGCCAATTTTAAAAATAGTTATGAGGATGTGAAGTACAGAAAACAGAGTATAGTCGATAATGTGATGACTGTATGGTGTCAGATGGGTGTTGCCTTATTCGAGTGATCACTTTGTGAATTGTGTGCAGTACACCTGAAATTGGTATGGTATTTTATGCCAACTTTAATCAAAAATATAAATTATTTAAAAAATAATCTATTTTTTAAAATTTTGTAAGTGAGGGAGTAACTTGGGCAATGTCATGTAATTAGGAATAGTGGTTTCATTTAACATTGGCCTTGCTTGAATAAGAAAATAAGGAAGTTATGAAACAAACAAATAAAACAAAACAAGGGAATTGGGGAACTAAGGGAAACTGGATAGAATATCCATAACTGGAGGAATAAAGAAGATGGTAGACATTTCTCCTTATTGATGTGAACAAGTGACGAAATGAGTTAAGACAGGGTTTAGGCAGAAGGTGTAGCAGAAGAATCCTAAGAAAAATAATGTCCTGTAGTTTTTAGACTCCATTTCTATTTTGGATACTGAGTTCTCCCTCATTTATTCTTAACCATTGAGTATCTGTACATGTAATGGCCTTGTATCATTGGCTTCTTGGAGAATGGAGGAGAAGGGACTAGTGACCAAAAAGTGGAAAGCAACTGTTAGCGGCTGCGTACCAGCGCAGAGCGGTGACTAAGAGAATGACTGCGATTCCTCAGGGGAGTCGTGAAAAATCTTGGGGTTTTGAATGTACCTCAATGTGTGGGACATGAATTTGATTTATTTGAGATATTTATGAAAACAAACCAGAAGAATAGAAGATTTGGGGAAAAACAAATTAAATGTATTTTCCCTTATAATTCTACTTTAAATTGATTTTATTCCTTTTGGAAGATTTGAAAAAGGGATTTATGTATAGCATAACTAAGAGGATAAAACTGTATATTTCTGAGAGAGGTCTTGAAATTTATTAGCCATTTATACTGCCATGTGTAATTAAAGTAATACTTAAAGTAGATTGTCTCCATTCATTCATCAGGAAGGTTCAGCTAACAGGGGTGTTTAGCTCATAACAGTGAACAGAATTGCGCCCTGAGACAATATCCCACAGGCTAGATAAAATCTGCAAACATATGATATTTGTTCTGTTTAGAGCTTTAAAATACTAAAAAAAATTACTTTCTAATATTTAAAGACTGGGAGATTTCACAGAATAATCTGAAATTTTGGCTTTCTCTGAAAAATAGTGAACACTACTAAAGGGGGTTCAAATTCGCAGAGCACAGCAAGCAGCTGGGGCTGATGAGCCAGCCACTGCCCACCCTCGATGGGGCATGATTTCCCTAGTTCTCTGTGGTGCAATCCACTCATTTGTGCCCCTGGTTTGTCTCCTGTTTAACCCTGTAGGTATTAGAGTTATTTTAAAGAAAAGAACTCTCTCTCTCTCTCTCTCTTTCTGTTTAGCTCAAGATCTTAACAGACTATTTTGGTCATGGAGGTGTTGCTCTCTTCTATGGCATGTTAGGCACCAGGAAATGGCTGGGGAAGCCAATAGTGACACAGTGACAACAGAATGTCTCACATCCATCACAAGTTTAAGAGCTGGGAGGAGCAGAGCAGGAGCTGGGAAGAAGAAGATGGGATTCCAGAGATGAAGCAGAAGAGACAAGTAGTAAAATTCTCTGCTGGTGAGAATAGTTGGGGGATTTTAATAAATGATACCTAACCTTAAATTTTAAGGTATTTTCTGTGTTTCACTAGAGATATAACACTCTATTTTGTTCTAAACCTTGTATAAATTCCCTATGCACAAAGCCTCAGGTTGTTGGACCTTGGGAAATTAAGTAATGGAATGCTTAACTTTGATGAGCAAGTAAATTTAAATGTTGGAGGCATAAGAAGAGAACAAAATGAAAATTCAGCAGAGGAAGAAAGTAGAGATGACCAGGGTCTGCTCCCACCTGGCCCTTTCTGTATATGGGGATATAAATAGGGATCCCTGCATTCTTTGAAGTGGTGACTCCAGATTATTTTCCTTTAAATACAACGTAGCTTCTGAAAACCAGAGGGAACACAGATATCCAAGAGTCTGACAAACAAGTTACACTAGTTAAAACATTCTGTTTAAATCTAAAACATCAGGGGGCTTCTTTATTTTCAGAGTTTGTTTAAAAAATTTGTTCTTTTCCAATCTTAACAGCAAGCATTTTGTCAGGAATGATTTCTGTTGAGATGCAAATGTAAGCAGCAACAATTCTGAGTACTTTAAGGTGAAAGCAAAATATGGTAGACTAATATGTAATGAGAAAATTCAACTCTAAAGTAAGGACATGAAAAAAAAATCACATACATTTAAAATTATCCTGGAAAAGTTCCTTCACTGCCCTTAAGTCATCACGATGGGGTTATTTTCATTTAATATGTAGCCCACACCTGGGGAGATGGATGACAAGAGTAATCAAGGGATCTTTTCTGACTCCTCCCACCCACTCCTGCCCCTGTCAGTGCGAGCACTCAGGATAAAAACTTGAGTGCCTGTCAGTGCCACTCTACAAGATACCCAATACTTGATTTTGAGAATTCTGTGTTAGTATGATCTCTGGTACTGTTTTAAAGTGCTCTTTAGTTTTGATATTTTTTTCATCATACTGTTCCTAAAATTTAAATGAAAGAACAATTCTGTAAGGCATTTTATAAATATGATTTACTTTACCACCTCATTGTTTTGGATAATCATGAACATTTTTTTGAAGGGGCATGCTGTGTCATATCTAAATATGGAACAATGATATTGTGATCCTTAATGCAATGGTTACTCTTTATATATGGGATGTGTTAATGTGTTTATAACAGCGTGATGAAACATGCTACATGGCCTCAATTTTGCTTTTAAGCTTGCGTTTACAAGAGGCCAAATCCATCCAAAGGAGGATCAATCAGCCCCGTTGCTGCCTACACATTACTACACATCTCTTCACAATGTGTGAGATACTAGTAATTCTTCTGTTTTTAAGCCAAACAAGGCAGCTGTTTTCCCACACTTTTAAACAGTGTTGAGCAAAGGATGGAGAAAGGCACATAGCTGTTGAAGTTTTATGACTTAAAAACATTAAGATTGACTTGATTCTAAGACCTGCAACTTCCTCTTACATTTTCTTCTCCCATATACTTAGATTTTTTTCTTCCTATAATTTATACATACTTCTTATCTATGGCCTTGTTAACATAAAATAAATCATGAAAATAGCTAGGATTTAGCTAAAACATTATTGTTTTCATTGGGATTTTGAAACAAAACTTTTTGAAGAATTTATAAATATTTTGAATAGAGCTAATCTCAACACATCTGTTTTGGTTTAGTGACAACTTTTAAGGTGTGGTTGGGGACAGGATTCATCCATCTTTGGGTTCACTCAACTTTGTCAAACTAGAGCTTAAATACCAACCTGTCTGTGTTTCTATGAAATTTTTGTAATGTCAGCTTGACTCTGGGAAAAGTTTTTCCCCAGATTATACACTATTTTACCACTGCTGGTCCAACAAAGATTGAACAATATTGTAAAGTACATGTCTGGAGTGCATTTCTTTTTTAAGGAAAGGCTGGGATAGAATCAACCCAAAATAAACTTAATTTGTTAAAATATCTTATTCTCAAGGGTATGACAAATTTAGTCTGAGCTTATAGTATAGCTGAATACTGTACAAAAAGTAATCTAAATAAACAGATGATTTTCATTTGTCACACTATTATATGCGATTTAAAAAAAAATCTATGACAGCTATTGAACATTGAATGTGTGGTCCCAAGAAATATCACAATAAACTGACCAGGTTGTTTCTGTTCACTTGGAAGATTTATGTGACATGTGCAAAAAGCCATGATAACTCAATGAATAACTTTGCCACCTGCTTACTGAGTACTTCCAATCCTTTATCCATGCAACAAATCCTTTAAATGATTGTATTTGCATTTCAGTCCAGAAATCATCAAACACGGATGTTCACTGCCTATTATTTCAGCCATCTCAGAATAAGGAATTTTAGAAAAAGTTCAGCTTATATATTATGGTGCCAATGAAGTTACATGAGCTAAAAAGAAGCTACATTAGCAAATATTTACATCTATATTATTGCTGAATTATAGACAGAAACTAGAACTATTCAATATTATCTATTCTCTTTACATTTAACTCCAAATGGGCAATTTATTGGGCTCCATAGAAAGTGCAAAGTTAGTATCAATAGTTCATTCCTTTGTATTACTGAGTAGTATTCCTTTGTGCAGGTATATCACAATTATTTAACCATTGATATTTGGCTTGATGGACATTTGGGTTGTTTCTGGTGCTGAATGAATGAAGCCTGTCAAAAAAGAGAACACACTGAATGATTCTACTTACATAAAATTCTAGAAAATACAAACAACTCTAGAGCGACACAAAGTAGATCAATGGCTGACTGGAGATAAGGGTGGGAGGAAGGAGGGAGAGAAGGATTACTAAGGCACACAAAGAACTTTTGGAAGGTGATGTGTTCATTTTCTTATTGTAGTGATAGACTGATAGGTATATATGTATGTCAATAATATTCAGGTTGTACAGTTTAAATACGTGTTTACTGCACAGTAATTATACCTCAATAAAGTTGTAAGAATTTTTTTAAAAGTACAAAATGATATTACTCAGTATTCTCCATACTGTTATCTCTAATGCTATGTATAATTAAAATAGTCTATCTGCTTTTAACCTTGTATTCATGAGTACTTTTGGATTCTAATCAGAATTGTGGGCATTTAAATATATTACTTAAAAAAAGATTTTATTTATTATTTTTACAGAGAGGGGAAGCGAGGGAGGAAGAGTAACATCAACCAGTTGCCTCTGACACATACCCCAGCTGGGGACCAAACCCGCAGCGCAGGCATGTTCCCTGACTGGGAATGAACCTGCAACCATTTGCTTTGTGGGAAGATGCCCAACCAATTGAGCTACATTGGTCAGGGCTCAATGTATTATCTTTATTGTAGCTAACGGCCAAGTGTTTTATGTAACTATTGTGCCATTAATATTGCTAATACTTTTTCTTTAGTGACAAGGAATGGATGGTAAAATAAAAATGATTAAAAGCTGTTCATCAAGTAAAACAAGCCAAAATGCATGGTCCTCCTATGCAGTGGGTTATGTAAGTCTGACTAGGAAAGGATTTCTTAGCCAGGGCATTTGTTTCCATTCTATTATGAATATCTTGGCTATTGCTGAGCGATAGAGTGGTACTGGGAGGGATGGCATAGAACTAGCAGATCAACCTTGGAGGGCTCAGAGTTACCTACTGAGGTACTCATTTGAAATTTATTTGTGGCTGATTTCACTTAGAAAGCTGGGAAATCTTGCTATTCTGGTAAACTCTTGCACTGTGTAAGTTTCACTTCCCTTTCTCTCTCTCTCACACCCACACACGCCTCCCAAAACACACATATCACACATACCCACACACAACAATGCACACACATAGCATTTCCTTTTACATTATAAAGTTATCCTTTCAAATTATTTCACCATTGTCAGCTTAGCCTATGAATCTGAAAGCATAAATTCACAATGGTGAGAAGGATGCTTATGTTAAAACCATTAATATGAAATGTTATGAACAGACGTTTCTTTGGGCAACAGGAAATGAACCAGTTTATGGTTGGGTTTGAAGTTTATATCATTTCCAGGGATATGGAGACTCTTTTATGAATAGAAACTGATTGGACTGTAGGTTTCCTTGTCAATTCCTCACATTCATGATTTATGAAGCTTTATTCTGACAGCAGAATATTAACTCACTCTGCTGTCTGCTTTCCCACAGTGCTCCCTCCACAGCTCTATACCAGCGGTTGTTGTAGTGAGAGAGTGAGCGTGGGTTTGCTTCATGGTGAGTTGGCCTTGTCTCCCAGGAGGGTGAGGAATCTGATATGGGGAAGGCTAGCCAGGATGGAAGTATTTCTCTTTATTTCAGTAGTTGGTGGCAAAATTTTATGTAGAGACTTTTATCCATATAGAGACGACATGGACTTTGTTTGCTTTATCTGTCTAAGAGGGAAAGACTAAGCAGTTTAATGATCATTTCCTTGCTAATTAAAGTTTAGGGTAAAGTTATTTCCCCCCTTATCAAGGCCAGTGGGAACATGTATGGCAGGAAATTTTTGGCTCAAAGCCCAGTAAAAGATGTAGTGCAGAAATACTTTCCAACCCTGGGGGGTGGGCATTTGATGGTCACTAGACAAACACTAGAACACTATCTTGATCTCAAATTGAAATGCTTGAGAAGGTAAAATTTTTTAACACTGAGTAATGTGCTATTATTTACACATTTGGGAAGATTACAAATGGCTCAGGGTCACCAGGAGCTAGGAAGGTCTATGAAGAAAAAATACATTATTTGTGAGGAATGATTTTCACATTCTTTATGATTTCTGGGAAGTTTGATTGTTTTGATAAATTTGATATCAGTTTGTAAGAACTATGCACAGAATAAGTAAGTAAACAAGGATTTTAGCTTTCTTTGAAAGTTTTATAATGTAGAGTGTCACTTCTTGGATCCTTTCCATTCCCCTGTTGGATAACATGAAGATTCTTGGTTTGGAGCCTAGCAGAAAGAGACTAATTATTGATACAAGAAAATTCACTAAGTACAGATCATTACTTCATACATAATGACACATATTTTCCTATCTAAGCCTCTCTAGTGGAGGTTGGTTATGTGACAGAATGGGACTTTTTAGGAATCTGGGTAGTTAATCTGAAAAAAAATTAGCTATAAGCACATAATCTTTAGAAATGCCATATTATGTTATTTTTTTGGCAACTTTGCAGTTTTTATACCTCTCACTGGGCTTTTAATGAACAATAATAATATAACAAGAAAGAAAAACAATTTTCTTGTTTCATTGATTTTCTTATAATTATTCAATCATTCACTTTGTGTATTATATATGCTTATCCATATTGCACATATAGTTATGCACATCTATAATCTCTGGTTTGTGACAAAAATATACTTTTTAATGGGAGAAAGTTGGATTTTGTTTATTTTGTACAGATTTTATTTTAAAAGTAATATCAAGGCACTACAGGGCTTTAAGAAGTGCTATGCCATCAGTCACATGCTAAATGGAAAATGTGTTGAATATGGATTAGGGTAGAGAAGCAAAGATACCAGTTAGGAGGCTACAGCTGAAATCTAAGTAAGAAAAGTTGTGGCCTGGACTAAAGGGTGTACTTCAGATGCAGAGACATAAGCAAGCTGTATTTGCACTATGATGTCAACTTGACTTGCTGGTAAACTGATGTGGAACGTGAAGGAGAGAGAGGAATCTAGGTAATTTCTTTGATTTTTATCTAAGTAACTTCCTATGTAGGGTTGCCATTTGCTGAGATGGCAAGACTAGAAAGAAATGACTTGCAGGTTGGAAAAAAAAAGCTTGTTTTTGCTATGCTATATTTTAGCTGCCTTGTTTTATATTTTTAATGATCATCATTAAATGGCCCCTAGATTTTTAAACACAGTCTTCCATGTAGAGTGTGAAAATTAATAAAGGAGACCTCAAACAAGATCAGAGTTGGGAGGGCCTGCAAAGGGTGCTTTCATGCCCCATCACTCGTCATGGTTCCCTAACAGTAACAGACATGCTCTGCATCTCTAACAGGGAGATGTTTTCTATTCTCCTCCCCAGACAACAACCTAGTCAGGAAGAGAGCATCACCATTCAGTCAAAGAAAAATCACCACATTTTGAACTCCCAGTTTCTATTAATGGACTAACTTGCTTATAACTGTCTTTCCAACTTTCTTTTTCCTCTAGAAAAGGACATTCTTCTTCTTTGTTTTCCACACTTGCCAATGGTTTTGTCGTAGCTTGCATGTCCAAAATTGCAATTCTCTGCTATTCCCAAATAAACTCATTTTTGCTTTATAATAACTGATTTATTTTAAGGTCAACAAGAGTCAGGGGCCTAAGTTATGAGTTTACTTCTACATTTACGTTTTACTTGAAGTCATGTGAGGATGAAGTGTGTGAAATAGAGAAGAAAAAGAATACAAGACCAAGCTCTTGGCTACCATAATATTTAGGTTGGGAAAAAGAGCAAACAAGGCAGAGAAAGAACACTCAATGTGCCAGGAAATAAACCAGGAGAGGGTGGTTTTCCGAAAGCTAAGAGACAAGAAATTTCTAAGAGGCAAGTAATGATCAACAGTGAAAATGTTACTTGACTAAGAGTGAATTATGTGAGAAATATGAGGCTATAAAAACATTTATCTAATCTTGCAAGATGGAGGTTATTGTTAGCCAGGAGAGAATATTGGCATAGTAGGAATTGCAGTCTGTCTGAGGGTAGGTTCAAGAGAGCGTGGGAGAGGAAGAAAGAAATATGCTGATTTAGAGAAGAAGAGGAACAGACAAATGAGGCCATCAAGGAAAAGGAATGTGTGACCAAATGAAGGATTTCTGAGATGAGAAATATATTGGCTTGTTTGTCTGTTTATGGCATGATGCAATGAAGAGGATGGAACGAGGGTGTAGATAGGAGCAGGGGATTGTAGGAGAGAAGTCACTGGGTGCATGAGCAGTTGATGCTGGGGGTCTGGGGGCATTCTTGTCTTACCATTTCCATTTTCTTAATTAATTAATTAGCAATATTTCCAGCCAAAAGGGGAAAGCAGGGTGTTGGAGTTCAGAAGAGATAGTATGAAATAATCTGATCAGGAAAAGGGAAATTGAATTATGAGAGGAATGTGTTAATGGTAAAGCTGTTAGGTATGGTAGCAGATCTTGGTGCTTGAGAAATTAATTGTTTGAAGGATTTTAGGATGTATTAGATGGTATCTCATTTTACACAAAGGTATGAAGTAGTTGGTATTTGTCCTTCATATGCAAAGATACGAATTTATGTCACATGAAAAAAATGAATATATATCACCTAGGTAGAAAATAAAACTTCATAATAATTCTTTAACAAAATTCAAAAAGAACAATTAACAATAAAATCAAACTTATTTTCTTTTCATATTACTCCTAAAAATATGGCGTTGAGTTTGAAAGTAAAGCTAATATCTGGGAGTCTAAAAGACTAGTGGTTCTTATCCCGATAGCAGAAATTTTAGGTTCATCAGAGAGTGCAATGTTTATTTTAGTGAAGACTTGGGCCAGCGATGTGAGCAAACATACCCCTGCTTTCTGTGCAAATGAGATAAAGTATGACTGGAATGTTCTAGTCAACGCTCCAACTAATCACATGAGGGTATTCTCAGGAAACATGTGGCTTAACTAAGCTGTGAATTGAGAGAAAACCAAGAGCCTGGACAAATATTCCTAGTTAGCAGAGTCACAAGGTCTTGGAATGCATCCCTCACTACATCGAGGATTTACTTCACCCTCTGGGCCACAATTTTCATGCTCCTTCTACTTCTGGTTATATTATGGGCTTGTAAACCCTAGTGATAATCACTAAATTACTCTCTCATTATCATTCTGAATAAGTAGAAAAAACTGTTTTTCTTTTATATTATTGAATGCATTTAAATATAGTGACCAGCATTTGTTTCATGTTTTCCTTTGAAAATTAGTTTCAAATTTATGTATGTCATACTATCCTCAAATCAACCTTATTAAGTAAACATTATTTATTATTATTATTAATGAAGTGTAAAAAGATTGGGTGATATATCTGAGTTCATATACCTGGGGAAGAGACAAAGATAATACTAGAACCCTAGTTTTCAGATTCCAAAATTGCCCACTGCTTACTACAATGTGCAGCTTTCCAAAACGTTAATAATGACTATAAATCTAGCATTTTTTATTATGCTTTTCTTAACGAGGAGGTTTCTTAGCTAAGTTCTGTGCTTAATTCTGATGTTTACTTGCTTAAAATCTTACTTGTATGTGTGGCAAAATAAGGTTTGTAATTTGGGGAAACTTCGAAAACAATAAATGATAAATAAATAAAAATATTTTATATCTCTGAGAGAGAAGCCCTTACAAGTCATCCAGTCCACATACCACCTTTAAGTATTACAAAACCGAGTCCTGGGAAAGTTGAGACGTGCTTAAGGTCATTGAACTGGTTAATAGGATTACAGCTGGGATTATATTTCTTGACAACTATCTCAATGTGTTTTTCATTGTGTTACACTGTCTCGAGAAATTTAACTGCAAAACCACTAAATCTGAGAGCTGGGAGGGACTCTAGAGATTGACTTCAAACCTCTCATTTTATGGAGAAAATACAGTTCCAGAAAATTAGATTTTGTTGTTGCAACGTTATGTAGCGGGTGTAATAGGAAGTTAGTAGGGGACTGTGCCTCAGTTGAAACCTGCAGCACCATGAGGAAACATATCAGACAGCAGAGTGTGTGCAGGCAGCACTGTCCCCATATGGTAATTTTTAAAAATTAAAAGATTTTATTTATTTATATGTTTTTTAAATGTTTTATTTTTTATTTTTTAACATTTTATTTCTTTATCTTTAGAGGGGAAAGGAAGGAGAGAGGGAGAGAAATATCAATGTATGGTTGCCTCTCGTGCGTCCCTTGCCAGAAACTGGCCTGCAGCCCAGGCATGTGCCCTGACTGGAAAGTGAACCGCGATCCTTTGGTTCACAGGCCCGTGCTCAATCCACTGAGTTACACCAGCCAGGGCTTATTTATTTATATTTTTAGAGAGAGGGGAAGGGAGGGAGAAAGAGGGGGAAAGAAACATTGACATGCAAGAGAAGTATTGATCAGTTGTCCTTTGCACACCCCCAGCTGGGGGCCTGGCTGGCAACCCAGGCATGTGCCCTGACCAAGAATCAAACCAATGACCTTTGGATTTGCAGGCCATGCTCAGTAAACTGGGCTACACCAGCCAGGGCCTTATGTGTTGCTTTTTAGAGGAAATTGCATACAGAGAGACATACAAAACCCCAAAACATGACTCTTGCATGCGTCTGCTAGAAGAAGGACTTAAAAAATATCAGAGACAGTGGTAAAAGGAAGAGATGGGTAAGGAGAATTCTTTGGAGAAAGCTGGTATTTTGCTTTGAATTCCCAAGCTTTGGGGGAAATTTTGAGATAGGCTAATTTCTAAGCCCAAGGCTGATGAGTGAGTCTCTGAGAGAACCATTTGATACACCACCTCCATCTTTATTGTAAGAGTCAGGAGAGCATTGTATTGGGATTGCTTGAACTCTCACATTTTGCATAGAATATGACGTTTTTATGGATCAGATGTAGGCCATTTAAAGTGAAAGAGCCCATATGAGACTTTTGTGTCCTATCTCACAGTGCTGCCTCAAGCGGCAAGGAGATCTCAGCAGAAAAATGAAGAAGATGCACTGTGGAATGCCCCGAGGCTAAGGTTTCAGCCTCACACTATCACCCAGAGAAGAGATTTATTCTCCAGGGTTAAGGGATCCTCAGGAAACAGGCAGGTAGGAGGGAAGCTGCAGGGAACAAGAGAAAAAAGTTGACTTTTTATCATCCCTCAGTGCCAAAGAGTACCGTCAACAGGTGATGCACATCTACTCTCTTCACCGCAAATGGTGTGAGTGATGAAGATCTTGGCCAGGACAAGTGGAGGGCAGAGTGACGACTGTGCGCTTCCAGACTTCAGCAACCCTGGCTTGGAGAAGGAGAGAAGATTTCATGACTGCCAAGGTCAGAATCGTTAAATGTACATTCTACATACTTGAGTGAGCTTGTTTTGGGCTTACACAGATTGTAAAATGTTGGATTACCTAGGAGTAAGAGGCAACAAAAGCCACGTGAGCTGTGAGCCCTAACCAGGGGTAGGGAAGATTACCACCGGAGGGAGATAGAACTGAAGCTGCATTTTGTTCACAGTCTGTGGGTCAATAGGCCCAGCACATTGGTTATAGGAATCATCACAGAATCTCATCTAAGATTTCTTCCCCTGCACTCTACTGTCTCAAAATAAAAGGTATGAGAATTGAAAGGAAAAATTTATTTGGTTTCTATCTCTGTTTGCTAGGGAAAAATTAAGAAAATATTCATATCTTGAAAGTTCAAAAAACCTCATTGCGTAGTGAATTTCGGGTAATGTCTGGCGAACAAATGAATGGATGAAATAAGCACAGCCTTCCCTGAGAGGCACGAGACGGGGAATCATTACCATCAGACACAGGCGTGAACAGCTGAGGACACTGATGCCAATCAGAAGGAAAACTAATGTCTGGGCACCAAGGGAAGAAAAACACAAGGCTTGTGTTATGCTCCAAGACTGGCCACCAGGCCCGTCCTGATGGTGTTTAGGACACCAGCAGTGAGATGTAAACACGGGTCAGCTGAGTTATTTTACTTGGGCCAAGTTATATACACAGTGTGTGTCCATGCTTTCAATCAGGAAAAGAACACATGGAGCTTGCTGGCCTGTTTTGAAGGATATGAGACTCAATAAATATTGTTCTTTCCACCTCCGAAGAATCAACAGGGGCAGCAGGAGCCTTGCGTTTCCTCCACCACAGTTGACACTAGCATATGCTCAAAGTCCTCATCTCTGACTCATACTCCTGTGACTGAACTGCAGCCCCCGGGGACCATCCTCCAGCGGTCATGTACAATTACAGCTTTTCTGCCAACATGAAGGACTGGAGGACTGAAATGAGTGACTCTCAGCCAAGTGCCAAGTGTTGCCAGACTGTTCTGTCTCGCACACTGGAGAAGAATCTGGTTATGGATGCAGGCTTTGATTTTTAGGCTAACGTCAGTGTCCTGATAGCAGAGGCAATATTAATGCTGCATCCTCAGAGCCATGGTGTTTCTTCATGGTACAATTGGGCAGAAACATATAGAAAAGACATGACAAGGAGCCATCAAGAAGGTAACCAGCCATGTTGTTGGAATGGCAATAAAGTAAATTACAAAAGGAAACTTTTTTTTATGCATTTATAGATTAGACACAGGATATTTGATGCTAACAGCACATGATCTGAAATCTAAGAACAAAGAGGAGCCCAAAGAATAGTGACATTTCAAATGAGTACTGTGAAATTTTCTTGGAACTCTCCAATCATATGGATTATCTTTTTTCAATTTAATTTTATTTTATAGATTATACTATTACAGTTGTCCCATTCCCCCCTTCATTCCCCTCCACCCTGCAACCCCCTCCCACCTGCATTCCCCCACTTTAGTTTATGTCCATGTATCATAAGTTCTTTAGCTTCTACATTTCCCATACTATTCTTGCCTTCCCCCTGTCTATTTTCTACCCACCGTCTATGCTACTTATTCTATGTACCTTTTCCCCTCTCTCCTCTTCCCACTCCCCTGTTGCTAACCTTCCATGTGATCTCCATTTCTGTGGTTCTGTTCCTGTTCTAGTGTTTGCTTAGTTTGCTTTTGTTTTAGGCGTGGTTGTCAATAACTGTGAGTTTACTTGACTTTTTACTGTCCTATTTTTTATCTTCTTTTTCTTAGATAAGTCCCTTTAACATTTCATATAATAAGGGCTTGGTGATGATGAACTCCTTTAACTTGACCTTACCTGAGAAGCACTTTATCTGCCCTTCCATTCTTAATGAAAGCTTCGCTGGATAGAGCAATCTTGGATGTAGGGCCTTGACTTTCATGACTTCAAGTACTTCTTTGCAACCCCTTCTTGCCTGTAAGGTCTCTTTTGAGAAATCACTGACAGTCTGATGGGAACTCCTTTGTAGGTGACTGTGCCCTTATCCCTTGCTGCTTCTAGAATTCTCTCCTTCATTTTAATCTTGGCTAATGTAATTATGATGTGCCTTGGTGTGTTCCTCCTCAGGTCCACCTTCTTTGGGACTCTCTGAGCTTCCTGGACTTCCTGGAAGTCTATTTCCTTTGCCAGATTGGGGAAGTTCTCTTTTATTATTTGTTCAAATAAGTTTTGCACTTGTTGCTCTTCCTCTTCCCCTTCTGGTACCCTTGTAAGTCAGATATTGGGACGTTTAAAGATGTCCTGGAGGTTCCTAAGCCTCTCCTCATTTTTTGAATTCTTGTTCCTTCCTTGTTTTCTGTTTGGTTGTTTCTTTCTTCCTTCTGGTCCACTCCATTGATTTGAGTCCCAGTTTTCCTCCCATCACCATTGATTCCCTGTGCATTTTCCTTCATTTCACTTATTGTAGCCTCCATTTGTTCATCTAATTTGTGAGCAAAATCAACCAATTCTGTGAGCATCCTGATCACCAGGGCTTTGAACTATGCATCTAATAGGTTGGCTGTCTCTTGGTCACTTAGAATTATTGGCTTTGGTGCTTTGATCTGTCCTTAGCTTGAGCCATATTTGTGTGTGTACGTGTGTGTGTGTGTGTGTGTGTGGTCACGCCTGTTATGTATAAGGGGCAGAGACTTAGGTATTCCTCAGGGCAGGGCAGCCCAGTTGCTGGGTTGTGATACTGTATGTGGGGGCAGGGTCCTAGAGGGAACAGTGGCACTTGCTCTGCTCACTCTCGTATTTCAGTCCCTTCGGCCATTTCCCACAAGCAAATTGGGCCCATATGGTGCTGCCTCCCCGGTAGATGGGCCTGTGTATGCTCTCGGACCCTGTGGGTCTCTCCAATGTACTTTCCTGTGATGCTGGGAGTCTCTCCCAGCACCTCAACCCCCACAAGTGTTTTCAATCCATGCTTTTAGGTTTTATTTCCTGGTGTTGGGGCCCTGGGTTGCATAGTCTGTCTCCCTGTTTTCCCCTGGTTTATCTGTGCACATATGTGTGGTCAGCCAGTCACTTTGCATGCCTGGGGTTTGCTAGCCTCCACCTGTGCACCTGGGACTGCCAACTACCCCTTTCTCCTGCCATGATCCCTCTCCGAGGGACACCGACTGCACCCCTCCTACTGGTCTGCATGAATGGTTGTCAAACTTCCTTACAGTTCAATATTCTGTCAGATCTGGCTTTTTTTTTGTTTCTAAATCTTTGTTGTCCTTCATCTTGGTTGTGCGAGGAGGCACAGTGTGTCCGCCTATGCCTCCATCTTGGCCAGGAGGTCCATAAGGATTATCTTGTAAAAGTAATATTTTTTCTTTTCCTAATTAACTTGACCAAGCCATAACTATGTTTCTAGTATACCCTAGTTAATATACCTTCAGTTGGCCAATGCCCCTCTTGTCACACTGCAAGTCATGTTAAGTTTTGTCATATTGTGTTATATAGTACCATAAAGGATATATAATGAAAAAATGTGGAAATTCACAGTGCTATTTGAAATATTTTCCCAATCCTCTGGTGTAGTAGCTTACAAAAATGGCCACAATTCTCTACCTGTTCCTGTGTCCAGGAACTTGGCAATGTGACTTACAGCATCTATTTCCTCATTTCTTAGGCCTGAGCTGACTCTGTTGCTTTGGCCAATATGATGCAGAATAAATCACGTTGTGCCTGTTCTGAACCTGGGTCTCAGAGGTTTTCTTGGTCTCCTCAGGGCCTTTGAACTCTATGAGTAGGGTAGCCTTTTGATGGATTAGATATATATGGTATGGTCATTTGTATCACTCTGGCCAAAACTATACCAACTGGCACACAACTGAGGAAGTCCATCCTAGATTAGTGAGTACCCCACCTACCTGCTAACTATAGAAGCATAAGTGATCCCAATGCAGATCAGCTAATTAATCATCCACCTAACCCACAGAACTGTGAATCCAAACAGAAACAAAAAAAATGTTATTGCTTCAAACCACTAAGTGTTGGGTGGTTTATTATATAGCAATAATTCATTGATCTGCTTGCTTATATCATTATGGAGTTCTTTTGACTTTATCATCCTTACAAGATTACATTCCATGCCAGGTAACTTTAAGATTGTCTAAAGTTTTACAAATGGATGAGAACACAGCTAGTGGTACAGACTGTCTCTGTATGCCATAGTTTTGATTTACTATAACTTTGGGAAACTTCTGCCTCATAAATATTATTATTTTCACAAACACAAGAGAGAAAGGAAAGAGTAGAAAAAGATCTCCTGTCCCACGGCTTTCCAGCTCTAATGTTATTGGTCACCAGGGTCACTGATATGAGTGCACCATCCAACCTGATTGGGGGTCATGAGCCTTCAGTGTAGGACTTAGGTCTTTTCAATATTGTATTCCATACAGGCCTTCCCTGTTTTAACATGCCATAGTGGCTCAAATACAATGACGGCAACTTAAGTTGAATTGATATGAACTCCTAAATGTTATAAGGGAAGGCATGCTACCTTCGTCACCCAGCATTTGGTTCAGGTTTCACACACACTACACAGCTTTCTGAATAGTATTGAAATACTTAGGACTGCCTGGAGATTTTGTCAGGATTTTTGTGTGAAAGCCATCAGTTGTCATGGAACAATCAATCTAAATTTAGGGAAATCTCTAGGATTCAAGAGAATTACATCTGCAGGTATTATGAATAGACCCAGATGGACCTGTAGGGGTCTTGGAAGGGTCTAAATGGAAGAAGAAACCTTCCAGACAATGTCTAATTTCTTAAGCCCTAAGTGCATGGGTTAAAATTCTTCAGGTACAGGCTGTGATCTGAGAACTGATTACTCCCCAGGCCTTATTCCATGAACTGAGCATCCTAGAGTAGACAACTTTTCCGGGCTTGCACGTGAGAGCTACTTCAAACACAGAAATATACTATAATATCCAATATGTCTTTTCAGGAAGTTGCCCACAAGTTCCCCTGATGAGAGCCCTGCCTACCTCATCATTCATCACTGTGACCTCCATATACTCCTATGATCCTGAGCACTTCCTTCTGTTTCCTGCTTCTGTGCCTTGTGAATCTTCTTCTTCCTGACCGAATTTTGTACTTCTCTTTGTATGTTCTCCAAGTGACTACATTTTCAGCCTCTGAAATGCAACTTAGATACCTCCTCTTCCACAAAATTCTTTTCAACTGCCTCCCTCCACACTATTCTCTAAGTAGATTTCTCCATTTTATCACTATTGGGTGTGTATGTGGGTGTGCACATGTGCAATATTTTATTGTTGCCTTTATGGGGCAGTTTTGCCAGATTTTATTACTAGATATTCATCTCTTTAAGGGGAGTAACCATTATTCATCAATTTTTATACCTTATTTAGTGGAATACATGTGGTATAAATTAGTGATGTCCATATACAATATTCAGTGAACATCTACTGAATGTGTAAATAAATATTATTATATGGTTTAACACTTGCTTTTAGAAGAAATGCTTAAAATCATTCTGAACATATGATTTTTCAAGTTTGATGGATTTAAATGCATATTATTTCATTATGATTTGTTATTTAATATCTCTATAGTGGATGGACAAACTCTCATGAGTAGCAATATTTTATAGTATCTAAGGGAAGTATATTTCCCTTTTTAGTCATAGGTTTGTGTTATAGGCTAATCATAAAACAGAAGATCATTTATATTGCAGATTCATGCTATATTCACTTAGAATTTTCTATATATAAGAAACTATGAGCAATGTGTAAGCAATACATATAATTATGAACACATATAAAACTAATAAGCAGGTATAAATAATACTTTCTACATCATCTATATAGGAAAATAATTTATTTAAAAAGAAAATTGAATCAGGAAAAAATATACCATATGGCTTATATCAGCAAATGAGTAAGTCACTGTGACAAGATTTAAATTCTATTCATTTGTTTTTTCAAATGTAAAAAAAAAATAAGGTCAATGATATATAACTCTGCTTTTTCAGGGATTGTAAATCATGAGAAACAAATAGAGTAAGCATTTTGATCACTAAGAAAATAGCAAGCAACACATATAGGAGAGATATATGTAGCCAACAAAATATAAATAATATATTTTAACTTGCAAATCAATGTGCAATGAATTGAGCTGAAGTGGTGGCATTAATATTTCAGGATATCTCAAAACCCATCATGGATATGATCCATGTAATAAAATCTGATTCATTCTTACTTGTTGACAAACTTGAGGAATGTGCCAGTAATTTAAATAGAGAGTAAAGGAAATGACCCAAATGTTTTAGGAATAAAAACATGCCCATGAGAAAAAAGAAAAAAAATTGTCTCTGAAATATTGAGATTGGTTTTCAGCATTGGTCAGATTTCCTGAGTACCTTTTCATCTCCTACTACATTTATATTAATATGTACATCAATGCATAGGACTGGTCAAAGGGGATGACCACTGGAGGGTGGGATGGAGGATGGGATGATGGGAGAAGGCAAGTCATTCTTCTCCCCTCCCCTCAGCTTCCACAGACAGGATTTTCTGTAATATCTACACCATCTTACAGCTCCTTTTGGACCAATTCAACTGTATGAATCCTTGCAAGTACCACCTACCTGATGGATCACTGGATGTGAACTCAGTTATAAGAACTTAAATTTATTTTTAATTCACTAGGATCAAGTAAAAAGCAAATGGTTTCTCTTCTTGCCAACCAAGCATATTCCATGTTCTTTAAGCTGATAATAATTCTATGCACATTTAACTTTCCTGCTACAAATTTTAGTGTATAAAATCAGTTTACTGCTGAGATTCTTACAAGATAGGGGATATTCTCTTATAATTCCAGTATTTAGGGAATACATTTTTTATCTCTTTCTAAATTGAGGTGAAAGAAGCAAAAACACTCTATACTATCACAGCAGTACATCCTTCAATTTTAAACAGTGCAGTGCAGAAAGCAGTAATTATCATGTGTGGAGAGGTAAAATACTCAGAGGTTAAAAATAATAACATGTCACAAATAATTACAATGAAAAGAATAGTGTAACAATGATTTAGACTCTGATACCTCAGTTGAACTTAAGAAAGATACTGTTGTCAGATTCTTTAGGAGCCTTCCTCAACCATGGCCCCACGAAGAAGATCCAGCAAGTTCTGAGAAAGGTTAACTTTTTATAGGGTTGAGAATAACAAGCAATATGAGAAGTTCAGGAAAAATTATTAGATAATTTCTGGCTTTTGCCACATACATAATAAATTGCATATAAATCAGTATAATTGCATTTAAGCAAAAGTTAATTATAATGCCTGCTAGGTCATTTTAAAGAATAGCATTTTTTATTTAATTGTTAACAATCCACAAGCTCTTGAATTATGCCTTTTAAATATACCCAAAAGAGACTCCATCCCACTAAAATATTTTTTCATGTGATTATTTTTCCATGAAAATGGGAACCATTGAGCATAAAAATTTTTGTACTCACTATAGGCCCCCTTCTTTCTCAGGATACTGCTTCTCAGAAGATGAAAATTGTACTCCAGTTCTGCTGACCAGCAAATCTTCTGTGTTGATTCTTGATCTGCAAAACAGAAATACTAGTTAATTATTAAAGAGGATCATCTCAAGTTCATTGGCACTCAATACTTCTCAGTAGATCAACAACAAGATTATTCACAATGTGTTGCTTTATGCTTATTGTGCATTTTATCTCCAAACCTGCACTTTCCCATAGAGTAGCTAGCAGACCCATGTGGCTATTGAACACTTGGAATGTGGCAAGTTCAAACTGAACTGTGCTCTAGGTATTAAACACACACCAGATTTCAAATAGTACTGATAAAAAGATGTCAAACAGCTTATTGGTAATTTTATATTGTTTGATTTTAGGTTGAATTGACAGTAGTTTAGTTATATTAGGTTAAATAAAATATATTAAAGTTACTTTCACCTATTTTTTAATGAACAATTATAAAATTTAAAAATACCTATGAGCAAATTTGTGATATTTCTATTGAATGTTATTATTCTAGAACAGATTCTTTAGAGCAGGGATGTCCAAACTTTTGGCATCTCTGGGCCACAATGGAAGAAGAAGAGTTGTTGTCTTGGGCTACACATTAAATATATTGCACACATGATCACACAAAAAAAATCTCACAAAGTTTTAAGTAAATTTACGATTTTGCGTTGGGCTGTGTACATGGCCATCCTCGGCTGCCTGTGGCCTGCGGGCCATGGATTGGACCTTGCTAGAGTGTCAGACACCTAAAATCAAGTAACAGTTATGCACACAGTGAGAACACACTCCTGTGAGTCCAGCCCGTGGCCTGCAGGTTCACATTCCTGCTCCAGAAAATTTACAATCTACTTTTGAATTACATTAAAACCAAATACCATGCTTACATTATTTTGCTATCCTAACTCAATAACTAAAATTTGCTTTTGTGAACTGCATTTGGTGGTAATTCCACAGACTTTGATTTCAGAATGATATAAGAAGTGTTCCGAGTTCCTTATTGCATTTACCAAGGGTGGTGTTAGGATGTTGTTTATTACATCACAAAACTCCAGAGACATACCCTATTTCATATTACAAATGCTTTCCTGAAAAGATATGGGCAAGTAATCTGGTAAATTTAAGTAGGTTTTCACTTGACAAGCTACTATATAAAGGTAACTTCTAATAAATTCTTTAATAAATTAAATGATACAATTAATTAATTACTTTGTTATTTGACCAAGATGTTCATTTAATCTCTAGGAAAAAAATCAGGATGATTCCCAAATATTTGAAATACAATACACCATTAAAAAAAAGAGTTAACTTTAATTAATTACTCATCCCAATTCCTTTCTATTCAAGTCAGAATGCTGAAACAAAGTCCTCAGATTTCATTGGTTTCTATTTCTTCTTCTATATAAATAGCCAACTGTATTCAATGATTTTTGAAGTCCTTGTTTATCTCTAATTTTCTGTGAGATTTTCTTTTTATTCATATATTGTATCAAATATCCCTAAAACAAAATGTATAATAGTTGCTGTTTGTGATTCAAGACTAAAGTATTCTCGTAAGTATTGTTTCTCTGTTGTATTATAGTAACTGTGTAATCCTCTTCAGTTTTAAAGAGTGATTGGTTTTAAATTGTATTTATTTTCTCTACAGAAAATATCTGTAGAGTTAGCAGAAGTTACTTAAGTTTTAAAAGTGAGGATTTTAAAGCTATTGGTGATTAAACTCTACTTTTTTTGCTTCTTATTTTTCTTTTTTTCTTGTTCTCTTTTCCATTTATGAATTCTGATTCTTCTCAAGGAATTGGTTTAAAATTCTAGAAATATAGAAGCATCTGACTTGTAGATTATTTGCTGCTTTCAAAAGAAGAGTGAGTAAAATCCTTCTTAAGAGTAGAGTGATCATTATAAAATGTATTTAAAAGCTTTTTAAAAGTGCTCTATTTGGAAAAAATACACAACAAATAGTAGTGTCTTTTGTTTATTGTAAATCTTGAAGCATTTACTTACAGTCTCATTTCCTTAACCAATATGTGTAGTAAATCCTGAAGTTGCCAGGGTTAGTGGTGAGGACAGTGGTGGCAATTGCAATTCCTCTAGTTTCAGAAATCCCTCAGGGTTTTTACCAGGCTATGCAGAGACTGTCCCCGATTGTCCTGTGGACTATGGATTTCACCATGGACCTGCAGGCAAGGTGCAGGGACAATGCCTGCTGTTTCATATAGGGAAGCATGCCTGTGAGCACTTCTCAGCGCCAGTGATGAAACATGAGTACACTTTTTACATTTGACATTTAAAAAATTAAATCATTATTAAAGTCTGATAGGTATTTATTTTTGAGTTTTTTATAATTTTTTTTTGGTGTGTTGTTAATTGGGGACAGTGAATTTAGCATAAAGAGATTTTCAAGAATATTTGAGAGTCTACATTTGCAGTTGAAAATCGTCAAAATGGTCTGGTTACTAATTAATGCCAAAGGGAGGAGCTATTACCAGTTCAGCATCAAGGATGCATTGGCTAAGTAGAAGCATCAGCTGTTGTGTGCCATGAGGAAAAATCATAAAGCTCTTAAACTGTAACTTTCCTGATCTTTAGCAAAAGCTGTCATTTTAAATGTGATGAATATAGCAATGAATTTCACCTGTTCTCTAACCTGAGAACACCTTCCAATACCTGACAAAGGTCAGGCAAAAGGTGTGATATTTTTGCACAATCAATAGATCAGTAAAATTGCATTGCCCTTGTGATTAAAGAGAAAGAGCAACATTTTCCTGCTTTCAGACCTGAACAGGAAATACAGAAACACCCGTGTGTGGTTTCACTGCACATTCCAGCACGTTGAATGTGACCTCATTTGCATGTTTGAGAAACCAAGTCACGCTGCTTTCCTTAATAGTAATTGGCAAACAATATGGTGAATGACCTGGGGATTCAATGTAGTTTTGCATCAATTATTGCATAAATCATACAGCTGTTATATATTGCTTTTCTTCCAGGGAACAGAGTAAAAATTAGCTGGGGGCAGGGTGGGAAGAAGAAACAACGCTGTGGAACAATGTTTTCCCCTGATGTCTTCTAAAATGTATTTGTTTCAATAGCTCTTGAAACCACAGCAACATGATTTTCTTCTCAGCAGTACTGAAGATAGTGATTCAAAAACAGTTTCGAAATGTGGTTCCCTGGTCTTTCTTCTCAACATCACAATACCTTTGTTATATGTAACCCCCGGGTTTGAGGAAGAAAAAAAAAACTTTGTCACCAATAAAGAACAATTTGGGGTTAACTAAGGTATTGTATTGAGGTAGGATAGAATTATTTCTTCCTGAGCCTGCCCATTCTGAAACTAATCCCTGTGATTGCAGTGGATAGAAGTAGGAGGAAGTGCAGTGTATGAAAATGACAAAGAGCCTCTATATTATGCCTTTAGGAGATGCTCAGGTATTCTTTCTTCCAATGAATTCTATTCCCAATGTTAAGAGCTTGAATTCTATAAGGAGGTACACTTTTTCCAATTTGGGAGAGTTAGCGAAATAATGAGTGCTGTAGATTTTATTGGTATTTATTCATGGCTGTTTATACCAAAAATAAAAATCATGCTTTAAAAATGTACCTATGTTTTAATGAAATTGATGATTTCCCATATCCACAGTTGATTGTTAAAGTATTTACCAATAATTTGAGGAATATGTATGTCACCATGGAGGTGGCTTTATTTGCACCGTGGTTAAAGATCTCTCTACTATTTTACCCAAAGAAAGACTGCAGGTAAATGTAAGGTGGTATTAATTTGGATTTTAAGTGTCCATTTAATGATCTTAGGTTTTCAAAGTAAGTAAACATTGTAAATATACATTAACAAGCATGGAATATTTTAATATGTGATCCAGATATTCCATTCCATTTATTTCCTATATTTATTTGTGGCAGTGAATGTTCGTGCAGGTGACAAAAGAGACAGGAGAGTACAATTATGTGATATCAAATTCTGTGCTAAGAATCATTTAATTAAGGGGAGAATGAGGTCAGTATCTATGAAAAATAATGACTTGTTCTTAATCTAAGGCCACACCTAGACCGAAAGGAAACACAAGCATTCAGAGCTTTATATTGATACAGCTTTTATAATATTTCTCATTATCTTTTAAACTAGGCATCCTCACCTTTATGTGGTCTCAAAATCAGAGTATTGCATCAAAATTTAATTTTGAAAACCTAAAAGAACAAAAAGAATATCAGTTAAAAAACAAACTCTTAAAATTATGTGTAGAACAGATTGTGTTAAATTTCTAGTAATGTGATCAGATTTCCAACACATTTAAAAAAAAAAAAGCTTTCATAAAACACTTGCTAAAATTAGCATAAAAGTTTGATAAAAAAATCACATTTTATTTTTATGGGAGAATCATTATTTTGATACATTGTATAGCAATTATATAGACACAGTATACTTTATAGGAAAATGATGGTTCCTTTTCATACCATCCAGACATACACACTGCTGGCCTCTATTAGTTTACCGTGAGTTTGTTCCCAACTGCTGCTGCTGCATTGCTGTTTTCTTGTTATACTCCCTTTATTTCGGAATCTATACTCATTCCTTTGATTAAACAAGCCAAGATTTGAGCTTTCTATTATCATGGAAATTTACCCATTTGACAAAGCCAAAGCAGTGAAGGGTTGAGGGTGGGAGATGGGGGTAGGTGGGGCCCGGGAAATTGGTGGTGGGAAAATGGAGACAACTGTACTTGAACAACAATTGAAAAAAACAAAAAACAAAAACCTTTAAACTTTTGAATACTGATAGCAACTGAGGTTTATTATATTAATTGCCACCTCTGTCATTATTAGATTTTCTTGCAACATTCTGTTTGGATCACAACCTCCCACCCCACCCCACCCCAACCCACCATAATTTATCATCATCTTCCTAGCCTCCAATCAGTCATTCAGCTAGAGCAGAAGTATCTTCCTCACACATCGTTTCAATGTATCGTTTCTCAACTCAAAAACTACTTCTTTTCACCTAGTACAAGGATTGTCATATACTTTTCTTTTTATAGTTTAATATGTTTAGTTACATTGACAGATTTTTGAAAATTGAACAAATCCTGCTGTTTTGCAATGAATCAAATTTGGTTTGGGTTTATTATTTTTCTTATAGATTGTTGGATTTTCTTTGCTGACATTTTCCTAAGGATCTTTGCCTCTGTATTTGTAATTGATGTGGTCTTTAATTGATTTTCTTTTAATGTCCTTCTAGGTTTCTTTTTTTTTTTTTTTTGCCTTACAAAAATTGTTAGGAAGTAGTAATGTAGAATTTATTAGTATTATTCCTTCTTTAAATGTTTGATAGAATACACAAATAAAGCCACTTGGTACTAATGCTTTCTTTCAGGGAATATTGTTAATTAGTTATGATAACTTGCTTTCTCAAGGAACATGCCCATTTTATATATTGTTAAATTAATTGGCATAAAATTTTTCATAATATATTTCATCCTTTTAATATGTTTAAGATTTGTCTCATATTATTCTTAAGAGTGGCAAATTACATATGTTTTTGATTAATCTATCTAGAGATTTATCAAGTTAATTTTTTTAAAAAGATTTATTTGTTTTTAGAGAGAGAGGGGAAAGGAGAGAGAAAGAGAGGGAGAGAAACATCAGTGTGTGGTCTCCAACTAGGAAGCTGGCTTGCAACCCAGGCATGCACCCTGACTTGGAATCGAACCAGCGACCCTTTAGGTCTCAGGCCGAAACTCAATCCACTGAGCTACACCAGCCAGGGCTCAATTTAGTCATTTTTTAAATAAGCAATATTTGATTTTTTTATTTTCTTTGTAATTTGTTTTCAATTTTATTCTTTTTTCTCCATTACATTTGTTTTATAATTTTCTTCTGCTTCCTTCAGGTTTAATTTACTTTTTTTTTAACCAGCCTACTAAGATAAAAGCTTGGATTATAGCTGTGAAAACATTATTCTTTCTTAATATTGAAATTGAAATTATATATATATATATTTGCTAAGTGTTGCTTTTGTGGCATTCTACCATTATTGATATGTTTCATTTATATTATCATTCAATTAAAAATCTTTTCTAATTTCCCTTGTGATTTCTTCTTTGATATATATAAAATACATATCCCATTTTTACAACTTCTATAGCATTCTCTTAAGTCATGTTCCATCATTTATTTTCCATAGATGGATCAGACACAAATGCCTCCTAAAATTATCAAGAAGGTTTTTTCTCTTAATATTTTCATGTATTCTAGACAGATTTTTGTTGACTTAAAATCACATATAATTTCCCATCCACTGAAGAATCAACCACAGATTTCTGAATAATTTTGCTTTCTGTACACCATTAATACATTCATGTCCTGAAGTATTTTGACTCTTCTCCTGATCTGGGATCACCACAAAAACCTCATGAACAAAAGATTGGAAGGATTACTATGGTTAATGAAATCTTCCAGAAAATCTGAGAAATAATTCTCTTGAGAGAATTAGAGCCACAAAAAGGGGAAGTATCGCATTTCTTTAGATTAAGTATCATAGGAAAGGGTTGCACTAAGCCATTTTTAGATTTAGTGAGGAATGTAGTTTTGTGTACTCTTTACATTATCCCACCTTTCTTTTCAACACTTGTCTCACCACTTAAAATTATTATTGTTTTTGTGTTATTCATATTGTAGGTATCTTGAATCACTAATCATTCTCACACCCTTGAAATCTTTTCTAGAACAAGATAGCTATATAAATAAATACATTTACTTAGCCCATCACAGCTTCAGTTACCTTCTCTTTGTAAGAGGGAGAACAATTCCTATTTTATGAGACTTATATGAAGATTAAATGAGAAAACATAGGTAAAACATCTAGCAACCTGTTTAGGCCATAGTAACTATTTAATACATAATAACGTTCTCCCCGGCCCTGTATAAGTTTTCCCTTTGGTCATATGAGTTTTTTCTACTAACAACATTTCTGCTCTTCCTGGTAGACTAAGTGATGCCAGGTCAACTTCTAATACCTAAAGTTTATGATTTTAAACTAGTTTCACTTATTTAATTATATTTTTTCCCTAAGCTCTTAAAATACAATGACAGTTTTTCTTTCTAACAAGTTCTCTTTACTCTGAAGTCCCTGAGCAAAAACCCTTTGGGGAGCTGATTTTTTAAAATAAATTTATAAATTCAATGTTTCATTCTTTTGCTGCCATTCTCCAACCTGTCAAACACATCTGTTTTGCTTTTGCCTCAGTGGGATCTCTGCAGGAGTCGACTTCTTGATGTGATTATCCCAGCAATCTCATTTTTAGTTTCTACAATACACTGGCAGCTCCCTCCTGAAGTGCTTTAAGATATTTTACAGATTTTTCTGTTAGTGATGTTTGAGAGACTACTTTTAGGGGGTGGGGCTGGTAAGCTTTCTGAATTAAATCATCTGCTACAGTGTCTCACTAATCTCTATGTTTAGTCTTAGACTTAAATGAATAATTTATGTTCTGTGGCTTCTGTGTGAAGGAAGGTGAAAGCTTGCATCTCCCGCCAAGGCAGAACTCTGCACTGTGCTGAGCTCCACTGCATCAGCAAACGTGCTGTGGCCCTAGGTATCTTTTTAGACAATGATGTGATGGCAGATTCCCTTTGGGTTTCAGAATTCCACAAGAGACGTTATTCTTTCTCCACCGAGACATTTTTGCTTCAGAAACCAAGAATTTGTGACTCACAGTTGTTTTACCACCTGCAAGATTCACCTTCTCTATCATCCATTATTCTAGATGACCTGCGCTAGCTCCCACTTTGGAAGAGCTTCCCACATTTTGGCCTGTACCACTGCAAAGTCACTCAAGTCACGGTCGTTCACCTTGATAATTCCATTGAATTGTATATTTCATAGAGCTGGTAACTTTCTCTCTCAACCCCTCCTTTCCTTTGAATCAACAAACGTATCTTCTGTGTTCTTTATGTATATTGCACATATTCTGATTTTTTTATCACTTGGATCTACTGCTTGTGTTTAACTTCTGCCATAGTGAAGATTCTCATCGTGGCATAATGTGTGTAACTACTTCCTAAGTCATTTCCCATGTTTCCTATCTATTCCCTTCTGTCATCCATCCTGGGCACTGTTACCAACGTTTCCTTTTAATGTAATTACAATGGATTTCATTATTCTCCTTTTAATCATCTTTAAGTAAAAGATCTGATTCTTGATGTACCGTAACTTGCAATGTGGCTCTTACCTATTTTGTGAACTCTATCTTCTGCCACTTCCAAAAAATGTAACTATAGTCCAGCCATTCTTCAAAAATCATAATGCTATTTTAGATTCTGTTTCTTTACATATTGTGCAAACTCTCTCCAGGACGCCAGTATTAGTAATCTTTGATTCTACCTTTAAGGTCAGTACAAATAAATACTAACCCTCATCCCTCCTCCAAATCCACAACCCTCCACATCCAAATCCACATCCCTCCTCTCACTAAGTTCTTACATTTACTGTGTTCTGAAAACTTTGCATTGTCTATTATCAATGCACAACAACTTGTATTTATAGTTCTCTTCAAATTAGAGAAAGCTGCCCTGCAAAAAACTCTTAAAAACATGATTTTTTTTTTTTTTTGTCTCCAGTGCATGGCACATATTCTGCTCTGTTGCAAATATTTGCTGAATAAACGATTGGAGGAAAGAGTATAATAAGAAGCAAAGATTCAGTATATTAGCATATGAAGTTATAGTATATTTTTAGAAACAGATTAAAACCAAAATAAAGTAAGTGTCTGGGAGAAACACAAGGATCAAATACATAGGAAGGGTAAAAATAGATAAGATCCAAAGGAACTAACCAAGAGAAAATTTAGGGACAATTTTTAAAACGGAACAAAATAGAGAGGCAGTTACTGTTTTTCTATAGATTTACCTATCCAAGCCCATGGCTTTTAAAATCTAAGTCAAGCTCTCTTTCCCTATCTCCTTAGCAAAAATATAATTTGTGTCTATCTCCTTAGCTAAAATGTAATTTGTGTAGTGAGATAGCTACTTTGCCAGGATTCTTCTCATATTCTTAAATAATTAACATAAAATGTATGACGTATTCAATAAAGGGGTAGATTTTCTCTACTAGTACCATGTTCCAGTGGGCCAAGGATCAGTTTTCAAACAATCTGCTACTTAGAGGACTTTTCCCTGCACAAGAGGGTAAAGCCTGGAAGGATCGGGGAGGAAAATGGAATTAACAGAAGTACTGCTTGCCTAAAGGTCCTGGGGAAAAGAAGAAAGAAAAGAAAAGAGCACAGTACACACTTGGGGTGGAAAAAGAGGACTGAACATAGAGTCAGGAGCCCTGAGTGGGGTGTGGAAATTGCCAGTCTCTGGTGGAGGCTCCTTGGGCAAGTCATTTAAGCTCTTCAGTTCTTATCAGTAAAACTAAGATGCTGACACCCACTTTACAAGGTAGTTAAAATGATTAAACTACACATAAACGAATCTGCAAATGTTAACATACTATATAAATGTAAGTACTTTTCCACAATTTTGACCACAGTGAAGTTGTGCTTTATTTATTAAAAGTTGAAAAAGACACATATTAAACGTATAATGCTTAGAAAGTAAAAATACATTCCTCTTGCTTTAGATACTTTAATATTTATACATACAGCAACACAATTTTATTCAATACCCTAAAATAGAATGAGTAAAGGCTGAGGCTTTCCCTCTGGTTTAGAAATTACTTTAATTTCTCTTTGGTTTCATGCTTTCCCACAGGCAGTTTAGAATGTCACATGCACTTAGAGTAGACACGCTGTACAGTGAGATTGTGCAAAACGTTCATGACAATCCTCATCTGAGATATAAACACTTCGTGTTTCCTGCTCGTGTTTTCAATAAGGCCATATTATTTCAAGTAAAATTCTTAGAATATGACTAAACAACATATAATAGAGTCATTTCCTTTTGTTGCTTGAAAGGAAAAAAATGCACGCCATGAGTTGCGGTACTTAACTGATAGTTTTGGGGATGGAGCTAATTGTCATTGAACTCCTATCTAATGATTCTTTAAAAAGATATATTCTTTATCTGTTTTAATGTATATTACTCAGAAGTTTAATTTTAAAATGTCAAAATTTGCAGATTCCTTTTATATGTAGTTTAATCATTTTAACTACCTTGTAAAGTGGGTGTCAGCATCTTAGTTTTACTGATAAGAACTGAAGAGCCTAAATGACTTGCCCAAAGGAGCCACCACCAGAGACTGGCAATTTCCACACCCCACTCAGGGCTCCTGACTCTATGTTCAGTCCTCTTTTTCCACCCCAAGTGTGTACTGTGCTCTTTTCTTTTCTTTTCTTTTCTTTCTTCTTTTCCCCAGGCCCTTTAGGCAAGCAGTACTTCAGTTAATGCCATTTTCCTCCCTGATTCTTCCAGGCTTTATCTTCTTGTGCAGGGAAAAGTCCTCTAAGTTACAGACTGTTTGAACACCCTGATTCTTCTGTCCCGGGCTCTCTTTGCTACCAGATCTTTCTGCCATATTTTCCATGTAAGGTGTCTGATGTGTCTACTCTCTTTCCAAAAATGATTTCCTATTTCACTCTTCCGCTCAAGTTCTTATTTTTATTTTCTCCCTTGAGGGAGAGAAGGCACAAAGCAGGAAGTTGATCTGGCAAAGCCATACTCAGGAAAGGAAAAACAATGAATTCAAATTAATTGAGTAATATCCTAAGCTGGACTCTTTTTCCTCTTGTTGCTCCTAGTATTCAAAGAGATCTGAAAGATTTATCATCTCTTTGGACAGATTTATACTTACTCGCAGAAGAATAAATTTTCTAATGCATCGATTAAAAAGATAGATTCTTGATCTGTTTCAATGTATATTTCTCAGAAATTTAATTTTAAAATTTTTATTATCACAAAATTCATGAGTAGTATAAACATTCTTTAAAGGCTAATGGCTTCAGGTGTCTGGATTGCTAAATCACACATATTAACTGATAAGATCTTACATTCTTTTTGCTCAGGGACCATTTTTATACTTCTGGGTATCCCAAAATTCCAAGCATTTATAATAGAAGTTTGATAGTTGTACATTGAATTGAATTTAACTATCTCCTAGCTCCAGGGAAACACGTGAATTACAGAAATGGTATCTGCTTTCAGTGAGAGAATGTAGTGATATTAGGAGAAGAAAGATCAAGAATGTTAGACTATTACTACTCTGTTTAAAGCATAATTGATAGGTGGTTCTCTAGATCACAGGTCAGTAAAATAATGTAACTGTAGCAAAGAGGTCGCTGCATTCCCATTTCTCTTGCTCCTTTTCTTTCCACTTTGGGGTTTTGATAGAGTCAAAGGCAGAAATATCACAATAGCTGCTGATTTTCACCCATGGAATTTTGTCTCATAGTGCTGTATGACAGAGCTGTGCCAAGAGAGAAGTCTTTGTCACCTCTACTATGTTTTCGGTATAATTGAAAGTAATACCTACTTGTAGAATAGTTCTTTAATTTTTTATTTTTGTTTTGCTTTTCTCTTTATTGTAGCTTTATTGAGTAAATGACCTTGTACTGCCGTCCATGAAGTGACAATTGTTTGGGAAGGGAATGACGGGATTCTGGCTTTGGTGCCATTTGGGCCTATGCCATGGCTGTGCATTTCAGTCAGTAACGCATTATACAGTTAGCATCAACCCATACCAATGAACTGGACTTATGTACTACTGCTTGAAAGTTTTAAACAGATGGCAAAACACTGTGATAAAACATTTTTTAATTGAATACAAAAAAAATTCTCTTTGGGTAAATGATGTGTATTGCACGGTTAAGTTTCAGTGTGATTTTACCGGAATGCAGCCAGAAGGGTGTGCAGCTATGTGAGTTATACTCACTGAGCATGCCAATCCTTCGTGCCTATTTAAACATCCCCACCCCCTTCACACCACAGCTGGTGCTTGTTTCCACCCGTGAGTTTTAAATAATTCAGTGAAATTCTTGAGAAACAGGGAATGTTTTGCATAATGTTGAAGCTTGATTACTATTTGCACCAAATGTTTCTGATCAGCAAGATCGACTCAATGGGAATAGTGAAGATTCCCTTCAAATTGAAATTCAAAATGAGTACATTATCCTAAAAACTTCAAAAGAGAAGAATCATTTCAGTATCATCTCACATTTGATATTGGAAAATAATGAAGGTAGATCAGAATATAATGGGAGAAAGAGTCTGATTCGGTGAGCTTTGCTTCTTGTGACAGTTATATTACATTTTGTCATTTATTTTTCTATGGTTTTATTCATTCATTTGTGGGCCTTCCTCACTCTGCTTCACCCAACATTTATTATTAATATTAAAGACCTTATTATTGTGCAAGAAATAATAATCAGCCCATTTGAATATTCTTTGTAAACATTGTTATTTGTAATTAAACGGAACCCAATTCTTTAAAGAATATCAAAGGCAAATAAAGCACAAGTCTCATAAAAGATATGGGTGAGTACTTGGTTTAGAAATATATGATTTCTAAATATATGATTTGGAAAAGTAATTACAGTTTAAGCATACTGACTAAAAGGGTAGATCAGATCCAGAAAGCAGTAAAAGGAAAACAGAGCAAAGAAATTGAAAAGTTAGTTAAGGGAAGACAAAATATACATCTTTAAAACTTCAGAGTTGGAGGTCCTGGCTGGTGTGGCTCAGTGGACTGAGCACAGGCCTTTGAACCAAAGGGTTGCTGGTTTGTTTCCTAGTCAGGGCACATGCCTGGGCTGTGGACCAGGTCCCTAGGAGGGGGTGTGTGAGAAGCAACCGCACACTGATGTTTCTCTCCCTCTCTTTCTCTCTCCCTTCCCTCTCTCTAAAACTAAACAAATAAAATCTTAAAAAAAATTGGAATTGGAGGATGGACTAACTCTATGTCTTATGCACAGGACCCAATAAGACTGGGACAGGGTTTGAGGATGGTAGAAAAAAAATTCCTAGTTCTACCCCAACATTATCAAACATCAGAAAGGATATAATATTCATGAGAGAGGGCAGAGTTCTTTGGTCTGCCCTCTGTCTCTCAAATGAATGTGCTAGTTGCCAGCATGCCATGCAGGATAAGGAACTTCTAGGTCTGAGGAACTGACCAAATAGCTGCCCTCACACCTGCTAGAATGGTCAGGTCATCACATGTGAAAAACATCTATGCCACATAAAGTGATAATTTTTCTATCTAGGAAATCCTGTCAAAAAGGCCTAGATATCTGAGGATTTCAGCGATTCCACTGCTGGGAGTATACCCTAAGAATCCTGCAACACCAATTCAAAAAAAACTTATGAACCCCAGTGTTGATAGCAGCACAATTCACAATAGCCAAGTGTTGGAAACAGCCCAAGTGCCCATCAGTAGATGAGTGGGTTAAAAAGCTATGGTACATTTACACAATGGAATACTAAGCAGCAGAAAGAAAGAAGGAATTCCTACCTTTTCCAACAACATGGATGGAACTGGAGAAAAGTATGCTAAGTGAAATAAGCCAATTGGTGAAAGAAAAATACCGTATGATCTCACAAGAGGAATCTAATGAACAAAATAAACTAATGAGCAAAATAGAACCAGAGGCATGGAATCATGGAATAGATTGACCATGGAATCATGGACTAGATTGACCATGGGAGGAGGGAGGTGAGGAGTGTTTGAAAGAAGGTGAAGGGATTAGTCAAAGAACATATATGAAGGATCCATGGACATTGACAGTGGTGCCGGCAATGACTAGGGAAGTGGGAGGTAGGCTGGGGGGAGGGGGTAAGGGGGAAAAATTGAGATAACTGGAATAGTATAACAAATACAAAATTAAATATAAAAACATAAAGTCCTGAAAAAGATTTTAAATCCTTACCCAAGGATATATGTTTATTGATATGTTTATTGACTTTAGAGAGAAGGAAAATTGGGGAGGGGAGGGAGAAGGGAGGGGGAGACAGATGTCGATGTGAGTGAGAAACATTCAACGGTTGCCTCCCATCCAGACAGGGATGGACCCCACAACTTTAGTGTGTGTCCTGATTGCGGATAGAATCCACAACCTGTTTTAGGTGTATGGGACAAGGCTCCAGCTAACTGGGTTGGAGCCATCCAGTCAAGGTTTAAAGTCCTGAAATTCTTGATGCACCATACTTAATCCCTCTTCTGATTCATATGAAAGAAATTTTACACCACTTCCCATTATCTCTGCTTAGTCTTCAATACCTAGAAACTTCCTATTTATTCTACATAGGGACTTTTCTAGCAAAGACAAGGGGGTGGCCTGAGTACTACTTTTATGTCAGCATATAATTTGTTAGATTTATCCCATATAAATTTGCTCATTTATATGAATGTAACATGAAGGGGGAAGAGATCTTTGTTTTATTCAGTGATTATTCCCAAGCAATACTTGAATAGAGTGTAGGAACTCAATAAATACTTGTTGAATAAGAAAATAAATAAATAGAGCTGTTACCTGATCTCTAACATATTTTAGTACATATAATTCAACTTGATCTCCATCATACTCAAGTAGATATATTAAACCATATTATAGCATGCTTTTTTCAACAATAAGATGATTTTGGCTTTTTTTAATGAAAGTAAACTATTTTCTGTTAAAGGAAACAGTTCATCAGTCATTTAATTGTCATTTAGATATTATTCAATATGTGGGTCAGTTGAAGTCTTACGAAGCATATGTATAAGACATTTAAAAAGTGGTAACTGGTGAAATTTTAATGCAGATAATATAATGGTGATGGATTAAGCAGAACGAACCAAAAGATGGTTCAGATTTTCTCTGAATGAGAGAATGTATGTTTTTTTCCTCTTATTACTTAGTCAAAGAGGAAGAATGTGATCTGCCCACATTTGCCCCTTAGATTTGTGTTTGCAGAATAAGAGTGACCTGGTTTCACTCTCTCCCCGTACCTGGAAATCACATATTTATTGACAGATAGTCTAGAAGCTACCTTGAATAAATACATTCTGAATTAAAGGCTTAATTATACCAATATTTTATTTGGGGCTATTTTACACCCCATTTATGATAACTAACTGATTACAAAAGTTTTGGATACTGGATTCAGAGATTGCTGCTTCTGTGTTTTAGGAATATTATTAACCTGCCTGTTTGCTTCTGGAAATAAGTTTGTGCAATGAGTGAATGAGTGATCTCCATCATAAGTCCCGTGAAGTGATTTCTGTGGTTCAGTGAACTCATGTTTAATAAACATAATTATGACCTAATAAAGTAATGCCTAGAAAGTAATTAGAATAGTCCCAGACCCCCTAGCTTCCTCAACTTCCTAGGAAACACATAAAATATAAGTAAAAAACTAATTTTCTGTCTGTTCTCTGCTGTGAGAACATGTGCTGGACCCTTGGATATAAAAATTTATGCCAAATTCTCATTTTCCTTTTCTACCATGTATTGAAGGTACAGTCATATTAGAAACAACAGTAAAAACAAAAAATAAATAAATGAAAAAAATTATCACTTGGAGAAGGCCTTTTATTTAGCTTTCCATAATCATAGCTCTTCTTTAAAGAAGTGATATGAAAATCTAATTTCTATTTTCTTGTTTCAAATCACATCTGAAAGTAAATGCTGGTTATGAGTAGCCTGAGCAAATGAATATACATTAAAATGGGTTAGAAAAAACAACTAGAAATAGTAATAACAATGTTTATTTCTAAATGTATCACATAAATATATTATATACATTATGCATATATAAGTCAGCACACTAGAAATTTTTAATTGATTTGTAGTCTGATGAAAAGAGCCTGAAATGAACCACCACTCACCTAAAGGGGAAAATAGCTCTAGATTCTAATTCTGGGTCTGCCATTGACAAGCTCTTTGACCTGAAACAAATAACAAATTACTTGAGATTCAATACTTTTATTTATAAGATTTTTTTTTGAAATAACACCTCCTTCAAATTGGAATACAGATGAAATGACATATCTGGATGCTTTTGAAAATACATATGTAATCAGGAGTGCTATAGATTATAAAAATGGTGAACACAAAAGAGAAAAAAAGAAGTAGAAATTCTAGGGGTAACATTGTCCTTAATACTATGGTTTCTAATTTCCTTAGACTATCTCTCTTTTTTTGTCATCAAGACCTTGGCGTTAATTAATCATAGTTGCAAGAATTTTTTGGAATTACATTTTTGGAAAAGGCCTAATGCTTTGAATTCAGTGTCTTTTATAGTTTAAATTTAAATGGCTTGACTTTACAAATAAAGCAAATTTGGCTCAGACCATCCTATGCAGAAAATAAAGTTTTCAGTAATTAGAAAAACTATAGTTCCTTAAAATAATCAAGTCTGTCTGCAATAAATTACAGAGCAAATCCCAAGTCATTAAAATAAGTTTTAATAATTGAATTGCATTTTATTATCAAGGAATGTCAATATTGTACAATCATAATATTTCAATCAGTGGAAGAAGCAAAATTACCCTAAATGATAATCTCATTAGTGTCTATGAAGAAGTCAATAACAGAGAAGCTCTTGTCTTTGAACATATATCCAGCTTCCTGATTCTGATTGTTCAATTAAGAAACTTGCATCGTTAATTCAAGTCAAGTGATCGATATGCTTTTCAAATGTAAAGCAGATAATCAACTGTAGAAGGTTCTGGCATTTATTAAAACTACAATGTCAAAACAAGCCAATATTTGCAAGAATAATTAGAAAAGCTTGCTATATCAGATTTCTTTGTAAACACTGTTCTTAATGTATTTCATTGCTGCTTACCTCCTGGATCCATATAGGGATAAGCAGTGGGTTAAAGTGTACTTGTTGAAAGAAAAAAATGCTATACTGGAAGTTTTGTTGAGCTTTCACAGAATAGGTTGCTTTGGACATTCAGCAGCTATTACTTTACATAGGCGAAAGCACATACCTATATTAGCAAAGCATTGAAAATTGAATTCTGCAGGCTGCTTCCTGACTTAGAGGACCCAAAATACCCAGATTCTGACTACACATAATTTGAAGCCCAGAGACAACAGGCTCCATGTGTCATGGTTTGTAGGTCACTCTGCTGACACATGATATGGGCTTTATCCCGATGCTATGGTTCATAGGTGATCCTGTTCATCTTTCATAGGGATCTGCTAGTGGCAATTTCGAATCTGTACATTTTTCTTGAGGGCTGGGAGGAGAGAGCGAGAAATTCCACCATAGGTACGAGCTATCACTCTTCCCTTTTAGTCTGGTGAGCGAGAAATCATGAGTGTACTCCTGGACCAGTAAAAGTCACAGGGGAATTTCACGTACAGATTAGCCTAAGATCTAACCTTAGAGTAGAGCTTGTGTTATCCTTTGTGAACGATGCACCTTAGATTGCATTCAGGAGAACTTGCTGCTGGGCCTGTGGCAACCTGAAGGCCCAGTTGCCATTCCCTGTGCCCATCACTGTATTTGTTTGTTCTGAGGTTATGCTTTCCCAGGCCAATGCAAGATGATGACCTTGGTGCAGGTTGTAGGTACCAGGGCAGGCTGCCCCAAGGTATCCTATAGTGGCATATTATTCATTTTTAAATTATTTATTTTTAGAGAGAGAGAGGAAGGGAGTCGGAGAGAGAGAGAGAAACATCAATTCATTGTTCTACTTATTTGTGTAGGCATTTGTTGCTTCCTGTATGTGCCCTGATGGGCGATTGAAGTGCAACCTTAGCATATGAGGGTGACATTCTAACCAACTGAGCTACCCAGCCAGGCTCTTTTTCTCATTCATTATTGTTCATTAAAATTACTTAAGAAAGAGCCAGTGCAAGAACACTCTGACCTCTTTGTTTCCCTATAATTGTTCCTCTTTCTATTATATATATATAGATACCCTGTCCAGTTCTCCTTCCTTTCCCCTCTCCTTTCACATGTCTTCCTGAAGTTCTGGAGTCTCTCTCTGCTTTCTACTGATGATTCTTTAGCTTTCTTGGATTTTTCTGCCCCAATATTAAAAAACAAGATATGTATTTATTGTATACAAACAAACAAACACTTGGTTAACTGCAAATTTTTGGGGAAATATCTATGAGTTTTTTTAGGTACCATCAAGTGATAACCACTTATAATATAGTTCAATAATCATAAATATTTTTGCCAAAAGTAAATACTTCTTAAACTTTCTTCTGATTGTACAATGTATGGAATTTCTGGCAATTTTATTTATTGAGAGTAAGAATAAACCTATTTATGTATTGTTAATGATTGACATTTGCATTGTTCATTTGTATTTACAAGGTATGCCATGTTTTTAAAATGCTTTAGTTACTTTGTATTAATCTGTTCAGTAACCTCATTAATTTCAGTGATTCCCTTCCTTCAATGATATAATGATATATTTAAAAGTGGAACTTTAATTATTCTGATTAAAAAAAACGGTGTGCCACAAGAATTTAAAAAGCATGCAGTACCTGACTATTTAGTCAGGGGCACTGACCTCTTTTCTCTTAGACTGTCAAATTAAAAAAAATGACAACAGCCAAAATAATAATATCCATCTGGTGTGAATGAATCAAAATTATACCTATTGTTCCTGTTAGATTGGCAAAAAAACATAATATATTTCTGGGTGTGCAAAGAATTTCAGTAATTAGCTCATGTATGCCATAAAATGAAAAAGGCTGAAAATCACTGTCTTAAGCAATAAGAAAAAGACAGACTGTTCTTCTCAGAGCCCTTCAGTGTCATATGTTATAGGACAGTGTTGGGCTGGATCAAAGTCTAGATCCACTCAGCTGCCCTCACTAGGCGTAGAGTAGTGGGAGTACAATGGGTAAGGCCGCGCAGTCCTGAGGATAATGTCCCTTGATCTCCATCCTAAAACTCCACACCAATTCTAAAACTGTTAGAATTCTAAAAGCCAAGTAGGGAGGGGGTATGGAACTTGTTTTATTTTCCAGTTATTTAACTAAGACTTTCTGTAAGCTTCAGATATACTAATCCTACTCTGTGTTCTCAAATTTATTTAGTGAAAGTCTTAATTCAGGTATAGGCATATACTTGGATACAACATACACAAGAATTCAGAAATACTGTATTATATACACATGTAATGCTTTGAAGCAGCTATTAAATTTCTGTGTTATCTTTTATATAAAGCTATATATTCATAATATTTGTTTTGTTCGTTGATATGGATACAAGTTACTATTTGTTTTAGCTATTAAATGGTTAAGGAGAAAATGATATGTTTGAAATCGGTATGGCTTAACTTAATATAATTTAATGACAAATTTAAGGAAGCATAAGACATTTTACTCTTATAGCTGATTCCTTTTTAATATCCATATAGTATGAATCATAGTATTTGTTTAAAAAAAAAGACACATTATGCTAATTGAAATAAGCCAGGTGGTAAAAGACAGATACCATATGATCTCACCTGAAAGTGGAACTTAATCAACAAAACAAATAAGCAAGCAAAATAGAACCAGAGACATGGAAATAAAGAACAAATTGACAGTAACCAGTGGGGAGGGGGTAGCGGGGAGGGGGACAACAGGTGAAAGAAAGGGAAGGACCAACTTAAGGAATAAGCACAAAGGACCCATGGGCAAAGACAATGGGGTTAGGATTGAGGGTGGGGGAGGGCAAGGGGAGACTAATGGGGGAAAATGGGGACAACTATAATTGAACAATAAAGACACATTAATTTTTTTATGAGAAATACATAGAAGTTGAAGAAATACCACATTCAAGGTAAGAATTACAAACATGTGCTTCATCTTTATATGCCACTTTACAGAATTAGGGTCTTTAAAATTACAAATTTTTGGCAAAATTTTACTATAGAAAATAGGCATTGAAATACTTTTAAGATAGGAAAAACTCATAACTTGTTTAATCACTTAGTTAAAATTATAGTTTGAGTAAAACAAGAATACAATTTTTGCAGGAAATTACTACAGGAAAATTTCTGTGGAAAAGCACTAAGGAATGTGGAGCCAGCACTGCGTGTTACATCTTTATGAACTGAAACACGATTGGAGCGCCGCTAACAGCCATTGAAAATGGCAGCTCTCCAACGGTGATGAGGCTTCTTGCTGGACACTTACGCAGCTTCTTCATCATGTCCGTTGTGCCTGTGTGCGATGGGCAGGGTGTGGGAAGGGGGGCACTGAAATAGGCATTGCCAAATGAAAATAGAAAAGATATGTTCCTAATTAATTCAATTATGCCCCTACACAGAAATAAGCAAGAAAAACACTAAAGTAAACATACTCAGTCAAACCCATTAAAACTGATTAGTCCATTGTTATTTTCTAAACACATAAATCATACAGTATTTTAATATAAAACACTAGAAATAATTTCCATTGTGTTACTGAAATAAGGTTAAATTTCGCTAACTGAAATCAAATGATAGAAAAAGCTAAAGTATATCCCTGTACCAATTACAAACTTTTTGTTCATCTGTATTGGTAAAGTTTAATGGGAAGATTTCCACAGCTGACTTTGGGTATACTTTCAAGTCCTTTCTCAGAAGTAAAACATTTAAAACATACTTATTTTATCAGCTGACTGATCTTTGCCCCCAAAGTCTTACGTACTCTCCAATTTCTTTATATTTGTTATTTCACAAATGAAGTAATTTATACTAAGAGGTTAAAAATATGCTCACAAGTCAAGTTAGATCCCAGTTTAATATGCGGCTGTGAATAGTGAACTATGTAAGGGTTAGCAGACAATAAATGCTTCCCTTACAAACATTAGTTCAAGACATTGCTATTAAGTTTACCTATATTATCTTTCAGACTGTAGGACTATTAGAAAGGCTATAATACCAAAGATTTCTAGTGTGGGCTTTTTAGCTTGATTTTTGCTAACATTATGGTCTTTATTTTTGTATTATATTTTTCAAGGATCCTTCTGGAACAGTGGTTTTCAACCAGGGTGCCACAAGAATTTCTTTAAACGTGCACTGCCTGTCTATTTAGTCAGAGATGGAGCTTTTTTTCCCTTAGAAAAGACTGACCTTTTCTCCCTTAGATTGCCAAATAAAAAAATGGCAATAGCTAACACAGCAGTAGCTGTCTGCTGTGAATGAATCAAAATTATACCTATCTTTTTTGTGTGAGATTGACAAAAAGTACATTTTTTGGTGTGCTGCAGAATTTAAGTAATTTGTTTATGTGCTACAAGATGTAAATGGTTAAAAATTGCTGCCCTGGGAAATTGTGGGTGGGTCACTGTTGGCCAGGCGGACACTGTTTATCCCAGCCTAACAAAAGCACAGTTTAATTAAGAAGCACTCTGCCATTTATTGTGTACTCTAGACTGCAGTCTTGGTGGTTTATAAAGGCTAAGATTTGTCAGATTCAATTTCTCTGCTCTAATTTCCTATCAGGGAAAATGTGACACCAGGCATAGATCCAATTTTCCTTTTCTATTAGCATTTATATTGACAGAATTAATGATTTTATTATCATCTGTGGCTTGTTGCTAAATTGTAGACATCATATCCCTTCTTGTAGATGGTTATGTATATATTGTAAACTCATTGTCCCAGGAGGAATTATGATCATTCCATTAGATTTATTTTAAGGCGGCCAAGTTAAGTGGTAGGAAAAGAAGTCAGAGAACGTTGGAAAAAGGATAGTGTTCCTGAGTAAAAAAAATGTTAATATTTTTTCTATATGAACAACATGTTCAAATGGCTGGCAAAGGTTCTGTAAAACTCTCTCCAAAGGTTGAAGTGTAATCCTTGTGATTCTTAATAATTCTCTGGAAATGAAATACTTGTCACTATCCAAGAAATGTTTGAATGAGACTATGAACCTCCATTGGATCTGAAACAAAGTTAATAATATTAAGAGTTGGTTAGACTTTGCATATGTGTCTCACCTTTTGGAAAAGAAAACTTTCCATAGCTAATCTAATCATGTGGATGATTTGCCTGTAGTTGACCTATTAATTTATTTCTCTAATATTCAGGTTGGAGTGTTTCAAGTCCCTATTTATGAATAACTTACTCATCATTATTTAAGTGGAACTGAATTAGTTTTATGGTTTTGTGAAGAAAAAAAGCCATAATGTGGCACTCCTTTTTAATGTATTTCTGTTTGTTGTAGGTTATTATAATGAACCCCTTCCTGTTCTTTACCTTAACATTTAATCGGGGTATCAATGTTCTCAAAGTTACAGAGTTATATACTAGAAACTTTTACATCAACTTAAAGCTAGGAAATTTTATCATAAAATTTTACTTATTCTCTAATGCATTGATAAGTATGTATAAATATATTTCTCTATAATTTGTAGTAATGCAAAATTTAACAAAAGGGCTAGTGTTTTTGTGCTTTATAAGTGTGGGAATAATCATATTCTTGCCACAAGTAAAGTGAAATGGAGATATATTCATGGAGTGTAATTAATATATTTAATATCCAAATACTGTCTATATGCAAATTCCATGTTAACATTTTCTAAATTATATTCACCCTCTGAGACATGTATAACTAACATAATTTGAGCGTGGTGAACCAAATCAGTCACTCCAGAGATTTTTTAAATGAATTTCTAGAGGCATTGAAAAACAGTCTGAATATCTATTATCATTCACATCTATCACTTACAATTTAAAATAAAAATAATAGAATAAAGTATGGTGAAATAAACATAACAGAAAAGATATTGAGGTGGGGGTACACACACATACAGACAGAGAATGAGTGAACGTATCATAGAGCTGGCCCACTCAAATCTAAAGAAAACTAGTAATGTTCCAAATGTAAAGAAAACCAAATGTTCCAAATCACCCTTTGCATGCAGAGTGGAAGTTAAGGACTGCTGTGGGAGTCAGAGACTCAGGCTCTAGGGTGCTTTTTTTCTCTCAGTGTACTGACTATTCTGCAAAGGAAAACATAATGTACTCAGAAAGCCTGAGTTTCAGCATAGCACACTTGTGAGCCCTTAACCTCTTTGAAACTTATTTTTCTTATCTACAAAGTGGTAAAAATAACATGTACTTGGTATTGTGCAAGAATCAAAATGAAATTACAGTGTAAATTGCAATGGGTTACACAAATATTTTGGTGATAATATTGTCACTGCACCCATTCTCATGTTTAAGCTATTATTGTATCTTTAAAATTCACTTACTTTTCATTGATATCCACATAATTATATTCCTTTCAGCAGAGATAAAGGGATCAGTGGGTTATAAAATAATACACTTATTTGATCCATAATTCTACTTGATAGTAGTGTGTCTTGGAAAGATACCAGCCAGCTTAGACTTTTCCTTTTGAATAGATATTGTATTTGGAGGGCCATCTTTTTAGGCATTATATAGGTAAGAGATAACAGAGTTATTACATTAGCATGAAGAAACTAATAGAGTAGAAAAAAGAAATAATACAGATTGTAGGAAAACTTTTTAATTATGTCTTAAGAGATGAGTTGAGCTAAAATAAATCTTGGTTCTACCACTTGGTTCCTGAAGTTGAAAAAGAATCATTAGATACTATTCAGGTGGTGGTGTTGAAGTCACTTATGAGGGAAATGAATCTTATCTGTAGGAGTCAAGGGGAACTCCTGTGGACTTCGGGTAAGAAGGGCACTCTCTGGATCTCCAAGTCTCCATCCACAGGAGTGAAGGGAAGCCTGTGGATGTAAGGTTTCCTCTTCTCTAAACACTACTTTTCTTGATATAAGATGGTAGAGGAGGCCACTGGGCTACACTAACCCCAATTGTTCTCCAAGAATTATAACCTTACCTTCACTTTCTGTCTTGAGTCCACCAAAGATAATATCAGCATTACTCTATCTTGATTGCACAAGTGATCATGAGACAGAGGCCCACACTCCTAGGTCATCCTCGTCTTCTACACTCAGTGTCACCAAAGACAGTACCTGCTTCCAGTTCTTTATTTCAGAGCCATCCCTAGCTCCAGAAAGCCTTCCACTGAGTTCCCTTGAACACACAGTACGTTACTAGAAAATAAATTCCCTCTATTTTCAAACTTTTCTGAATGTTGCCTTTATTTCCTGCTCTAGTAGAAATTTAAATCTCTCTTGAGAATGCTGCTTCCTCTATTTTCCTTTCTTATACCACTGTGCCTGAGAGAGGGTAAGTGTCATCCTTGACACCAATTGCTGTTTCTAGACCATTCTCCCTCCGTCTTCTCTGACAACTGGTAACTTTTAATATCAGATACAAGACAATATCCATTACCTTTGTCATTGCAATAATATGCCTACCATTGGGTCATAACCTATCCTTTCTACTCCAACAGTGTATCTTGAAAGTTTTTACATCAGAATTATTGTCACTCTAAAACCACAGTTAGTTATCTCAATGTCCACATGGCTAATACTTTCAAAATTTTGGCCTCTCAGTTCCTTAATCTTCTTATTCATCGATCTCACCGAGTTTTTCAATCCCTTGATCATACCCTTTAAATGTCAGGGTCAATATCTATAACATCATTAAAAATATCAATCTCAAACATCCTCCTGAAAGCCACCTTTGTCTCTTCCCCTTTGTCTCCGACAACCACTTCTCTCTCTCTGCCCCCTCACTTGCTCTCTCTCACTTCATAAATCCATCAATTCTGCTCCTCATCCCCTTCATCCGATCTTACCACATTCTTGTTTCCTTTTGCTCCTCTCTCATCCTCATTTCTTTATCAGTTTGCATTTCTCAGCCAATCATTATATTTACTCCCTTGTATTCACCTCCAATGTTCTTGCCCCTCTTCCTCACTTACCTCATTTGGTCAGACCACACTCCTCTGTGCCTGCACCTTTGTAGTAGAATATGGCTGGTTCATGTGATTTCATTTTTTTTCAACAGGCAAACAATTTATTTTATTTTTCAAAGCTCACAAACAAAACAAAATGAAAAAATTCTGCTTTCTTTTACAAGATAATCTTCAAAAAATCTATGTAACTGGCAAGACTAACTTCTTGTGGGGTTTCAAACCATCTTGGTAGTCATTTAAAAGTGCATGCAATGGCAAATTTTGACTTTTAAGAACCAAGCACAAGGAAACATACAGCATGACTTACCCAAATGAATAGTAGCTCTTGTTAGTCAGGTTCTCTGGAAAATAACTTTTCAAAATTTATTATTCAGTTGCAGTTGACATGCAATGTTATTTTGTATTAGATTCAGGTCGACAGCATAGGGTTAGACAACCAGGTACCTGCAAAGTGCTTCCCCAGTATTTCAACCACCCACCTGGCACCCTATGGAATTATTTAAATATTATTGACTACATTCCTTATGCTGTGCTTTTACATCCCCAGGACTATCATAACTACTGATTTGGACTTCTTAATCCCTCTGCCTTTTTCACCCTGTCCCCTGACCTTTTCCCCTCTGACAACCGTTAGTCTGTTCTCTGCATCTATGAGTTTGTTTCTATTTTGTTTGTTTGCTTACTTGTTTCGTTAGGTTATATGTTTAAGTAAAATCACATGGTCTTTCTCTGTTTGACTTATTTCACTTAGTACAATAAATGACCTCTAGGTCCATTCCTGCTGTGGCAAATGGTAAGATTTTGTTCTTTTTATGGCCAAATATATTCCATTGTGTATATATACTACAATATTTTTATTCACTTATCTATTGATGGACACGGGTAGTTTTTGTGTCTTGGCTATTGTAAATACTGCAGTAGTGAATATAGGGGTGCATCTATCCTTTCGAATCAGGGTTTTGGGTGTCTCTGGATACATGCTCAGAAGTGGAAACACTGCTATCATAAGGCAGTTACATTTTTCAATTTTTTGAGGAAACTTTATACTATATTCTATAGTGACTACATCAATCTGCATTTCTACCAGCAGCGCATAAGGTTTCCATTTTCTCCACATCCTTACCAACACTTGTTGTTTGAATGATGATAGCAGTTCTGACAAGTGTGAGGTGGTACCTCATTGTGGTTTTGATTTGCATTTTTTTGTTGATTAGTGAAGTGGAGCATCTTTTCACAGACCATGTTGGCCATCTGTATGTCCTCTTTGGAGAAGTGTTTATTTAGATTCTGTGCCCATTTTTCAATTGGGTTATTCATTTTTTTGGTGTTGAGTTGTATGAGATTTTTATAAATCTTGGATGTTAACCCCTTATTGAATATATCATTGATGAATATCTACTCTCATTCAGTGGGTTGTCTTTTTGTTTTGTTGACGGTTTCACTTGTTGTTCAAAACATTTTTAGTTTGTTGTAGTCCCATTTCTTTCTTTTTCTTTTGTTTCTCTTGCCTGAGGAGATATATACACATCAGAAAAAAAATATTGCTAACAGAAATGTCAGAGATTTTACTACCTATGTTCTCTTCTGGGAATTTTGTGGTATTGAGCCATACATTTAAGTCTTTAGCCCATTTTGAATTTATTCTTGTACATGGTGTATGACTTTTATTTAAAGTTAATAACCTTAGATGGACTCTTAAATGCTACTTGACAATTATTATACTTAGTCAATCCACTCTCTCACTCCCAATTTCTTTGGTCCTGAAAACTTAACACCTCTTTTCTTTCTTTCTCTTTGAATTCTCAGAAAATGACCATATTTGTTATTTTTGTGAGAAAACCCCAGATTAGAAACCTTTCAGAATAACCACCATTTCTACCTAATAGCAACAGTACCTGCATGCTCTGCCTAACCTCAATTTATGATAGATACTTAGTCATTGTTTTACTTATTTTCATTTTACTTTCATCTACTCTTTTTATTCTAATTTTTAATGTGGAAGCTGACATTATTTATTTGAGGTATTATCTTTTCTTTTCTAGTATAGTCATCTAAGGTCATAAATGTCTCTCTTAGTTCTGTTTCTGTTGTATCTAACAAAGTTTAATGTGCTATGTTGCATTTTTACTCAAAATAATTTCTAATTTTATTTTTGATTTCTTTTCAACCCATGGGTTATTTAGAGTGCATTATTTTGTTTCCAAATATTTGGAACTTTTCCAGAAACTTTCTTGTTATTGATCTCTAATTTAGTTCTGCAGTAATAATACTTTATATAAGGCAATACTTTATATGATTAAAGCCTTTTAAATATAGTATGATTTGTTTTATGATGGAGAGTATAGTCTCTCTTGATATATGTTGCATGTGCACTTGAGATAATGTTTTCCATGGTTGTTGTATAGAGTTGCCTATAAATGTCACTCAGGTCTAGTTGGTGGATAATTTAGTTCAAGTCTTCCATAGTCTAAGGATGCTTCTTTCTCATTGCTCTTTCAGTTATTGAGAGAAAGGTGTTAAAATCTCCTATTGTATTTGTGATTTTTCTTTTTCTCCTCATAGTTCTATCAGTATTTTAATGCTTACAATTTACCTGCATAAACATTTAAAATTATTATATCCTCTTGATGAACTAATCCTGTTTTCATCATGAATTGATTCTCTTTATCCTCGATAACATTCTTGTTCTGGACATTTACTCGAAATTATATGATATGTCTTTTACTTTTAAAAAAAGATCTTATTTATTTATTTATTTTTAGAGAGACAGGAAGAGAGGGAGAAATAAAGGGAGAAAAACATCAATGTGAGAGAGAACTATCAATTGGTTGCCTCTTGTACATGCCCCAGCTGGGGATCTGAACCTACAACCTAGGATTGTGCACTGACTGGGAATACAACCAGCAACATTTCGCTTTGTGGGATGATGCCCATCAGAGCCACACTCGTCAGAGCTGTCTTTTACTTTTAGTCTATTTGTATTTTTATATTTAAAGAGAGTTTTTTGTAAGAAGAATTTAGGTAGGTCTTTTTTTAAAATTCCAATCTGATAATCTCTGACTCTTAGTTGAAGTAGTTGATTGTTTCCATTTAACCATTAGTGATATGGATTGACTTATCCATCTTAATTCTACCATCTTACTATTTGTGTTCCACTTGTTCCATTTGTTCTTTGGTCTTCATTTTCCGTTTTCCTTGAGGTATATTGCTGACTTTTACAATACAACATTGTCTCATTTGTTAACTTATTTGTGTTAACTTTTTGTTGTGTAATTTTAGTGGTTGTTTAGGGTTTATGGTGTATATCTTCCAATTATCACAGTCTACATTTAAGCAATATATCATTAATTGACTTATAGGGTAAGTTTGGCTTTTCACTGGTGAGAAATATGCTGTCATCTTTACATTCCTCTGAAAGCAATCTCAGGATGTTTTAAGATTTTCTCTTTGTCATAGATTTTAAGCAATTCGATTATGATGTGTCTTGTTTCATGTTTGGTATACTAGAGTTCATTGAATTTCTTGGATATATGATTTACATTGTATGCAATATTTGGAAATTTTTCTTCAAATAACTTTTCTGATCCTCTTTACTCTTTCTTCCAATTGCATGTATGTTATGCTTTTTGAAGTTGTGTCAGAGTTCATTAATGCTTTATTTTTCTTTTCAGTTTTTTTCTTCCTATGCTTCATTTTAAGAGTTTCTATTGTCATTTCTTTAAATTCATTAGTCTTTATTTTATTCCATGTCTCATTTGCCATGAATCCAATACAGTATATTTTTTTCATCTCAGACAGACATTGTGATATTCATCTTTAGAAGTTCTATTGGGTCCATTTTTTTGTATCTTCCATATCTCTTCTTTACAAGTTCATTTTCCTACTTTCCTAAACATGTGAAATATTGTTATAATGACTGTTTAAATAGCCCTATATATTAATTCTAACTTCTATTTTATTTTGACATTGATCACTATCTTTATTATAATTAGTGTTTTCCTGCTTATTTACCTGCTTTGTGGTTTTTATTTGGATGCCAGACATTATGAAATTTATCTAATTGGCTGCTGGATATTTTAATATTCTTAAAAATATTCTTGAACTTCATCCTGAAATTTGGTTGCATAATTTGAAAAGAGTTCAATCATCTTGGATGATACTTTCAAGTTTTGTAAGATAGAAATAGAGAAGTGTTTGTTCTAGGTCTAAACTGGCTCAGTCAGGTAGGCAAACCCTGATGCCCTTTGAACTACAAGATGTCTCTTTCTCATGAGAACAGGGATTTTTCTCAACCTCTTGCTTCCTGGGTGCTATTTTTTTTTTAGGCCTTTTAGGTTAGGATCTCTGGACTTGAGTAATATTCTCAAATGTGTGTGCTGGTCAGTACTCAAGTGAATACATAAAGATCACACTCTAAAGATTTCTAGAATTTTCACACCCTCTGACGCTCTGTCATCTCTGATACTTTTTCCTGTATTCTCTATTCAACCACCTTGGCTACCACAGGCCTCGAACTCTTTCTCCTCAACTCAGGGAGACAGCAGACTCTGCCCATGTTCCCATTCCCTGCACCATCACCTTGTAACTTTCTTCAGGTAGTAAACTGAAGAAATGAAACTTGTTTTTTGCTTTTTCTGTCTCCTAGGGATCCATGTACTTTATTACTTCTATCAAATGTTTTTAAAGTCATTTTACTGTGTGTTTTATTCAATTTTTAAATTAATTTACTTGGTAGGGTAAATACATTCCCTATTACTACATCTGGATCGTAAGTAGAAGTTTTCTCTTTGTATATCTTTTAAAGCTATTTCTCTTAGGCTTTTTGTTCACACTGCTTTAGTAATGTTTATGAATGTCACTGATGAGCTGAATATTGATGTCTAGTGGTTAAATTTTCTATACTTGACAACCTTTCTTGAATATTTAGAAGATGAGCATAAGTTTTTCAGAACTGATCTCATTTTTTCCTTCTACTTCTACTGCAACCATAGTTTTCCATCATATTTTTATGGACCTTACATTTAGGTAATTGATTCATTTGAGTTAATTTTGATATGGCACAAAGCAAGGGTCCATCTTCATTATTTTGCATTCTATGCCTTATTTTCATCCATACAGTTTTTTTTTTTTTTTACCTTTTTTTGGGCTATATACCTTTTTTTAATTTTATTTTTTTATTTTTTATTTTTTAAATTGATTTTAATTGTTGTTCTTGTACAGTTTTCTGTCTTTTACTCCCATTCCAGCCCACTGCCCCATACCTTGATTATCTGTCTCCCATCATTAGAAATTTAACACTATGAAGATGGAATTTTTTGTTTTTCTTTGTGTGTTTACTGCTGTAGTCTTCATATGTAAAAATGACTCTGGTCAATAGTAGGTATTCATTAAATATTTGTAAAGTACATTATGTTAATACCAAATTCTTTTATGAAAGAGGTAGCTGTGGATTATAAAGCTAATGTGCAATTTATGCCATTAAAACTTCCCTTATCAGATTAGCCCACACAATAATTTGAGCAGAGAATGTTTGATATAAAGAATTATTAACTATAACAGGGTATTGGAATAATGATATACTGGGTAACAAGAAGTAAAGAGAACTAAATGATACACAAATATCAGATATAAAAAACAGTCTCTAACCGTAGGGCTGAGATAATGCACTCGAGGAAAAGGCTCCTGAGAATGATATCTAGACCTTGCTGGAGAGGATAGTGCTTTGGCTCACTGGGCAACAGAGAAGAATCTACGGTACCCCACTAGCTGAACTTGCCAGAAATCTGCCCTCAGTTAAGCTGGGGAAATCTCACAAGGGGAGCTTCAATCGGCACTCTGCTACAATATTGCCTGAGGGAGGGGCAGGGCAAGCTGGCTGCTGGTCAGCATGCGCTGTGGAACCTGGGCACTGGAGAAACTATGAGAATTGTAGGAACCTGGTGTTAAAGAAGCTGTGCCTGCTTCAGGACCCTGCTAACTGAGAACATTAGAGTTGAGAAGCAAACACACATTTTCCTCCAATGTCTTTTCAGAGTCAGTGCTAGTTGGCAAAGAGAAAAAATATTTAAAAAGCCCATGTCCATTTTCACACAGAAGTGTAACAGGCTAAGTTTGGAATTAAGAGGCAATAAATTGGTAAGTGGCATACTTTCTGTGAAAAGTGTCTATATTTCCAGTTAGTAATTGAAATAGTTTTATTTGTGGATTAAAACTGAGTAACTTAGTCAAGAATAAAGTCAAGAGATTTTGTGATTTTATGGTTTTGTGATTTTGTTTCACAAGTTATGCCATTAAAAGGTCAGCCAAGGTAATCATCTCGTATTTGGAAGGAAATGCAGGAGAGGAAACAACTGAGTATTTTCTTTGGCTGTATGACTATACTGACCCAGAGTGAATTCGTTCGGTCAGAACACCTGAAAAAAGATTTGTGTGTTTATTTAAAATTTTGACTATTTAAATATCTCACTTTTATTTGTTTTACCTAGTTGACCAAAGAATCTTACAGATAATTAACTTTTGACAGAAGTTTCTAAATTAGTAGGTTTTATTCTTCAAGGTATGAATATTAATTCTTGAGTATTTTCCCTCATCTTTTCCCTTTATTTATAAAGGATCATATACATGCTTTCTTTAAAATGAGTAGACTTTATATTTTAGAGCAGCTTAGGGTTCACAGTAAAATTGAGTGGAAAATACAGAGAGTTCACATATAACCTCTCCCCAGATGCACACATAACAATATAATTCTACTATAGAAAGGAATAAAGAATAAAATAAAATATATAAAAGTAAGGTTCTAATATAATTTTCAAGACAATATCTCACATGCTAAAATATTAAAATAATGTTAACTAGCAGCTAACAACTTTTAATCAGCATAAAAATGCAATTCTAATACACTAGAGTTGAGATACAGGTTGTAAAGTGGGGATGGAAGCATAGTAAAATGACTAAAAGCCTAGATTTCACTTAGCATCATATTCTCAAGATCCACCCATGCTATTGCAAATGGCAACATTTCATTTTATGGCCGACTACTACTCCGCATCTTCTTTAAGGACACTTCAATTGTTTCCATGTCTTGGCTACGATGAATAATGCTGTAATGAACCTAGGGGTGCATATATCTGTACAAATAAATGTTTTCAAATTTTTGGGGAAGTACCCAGAAGAGGGATTGCTGAGTCATATGTTAATTCTATTCTTAATTTTTTGAGGGGCCTCTATACTATTTTCCGTAGTGTCTGTACCAGTTTACATCCCCACCAGCAGCGAATAAACGTTCTTTTTTCTCCAAAGCCTCTCCAATGCTTGTTATTATTCTTGTTGATAACAGTCATTCTTATGTTTGTGAGGTGGTATCTCATTGTAGTTTTGATTTGCATTTCCTTAATAGCTAGTGAAGTCGAGCATCTTTTTATATATATGTTGGTCATTTTTATGTACTCTTGGGAGAAATGTTTGTTCAGGTCTTCTGCCCATTTTTTTAAATGGATTGTTTATTTGGTGTTGAATTGTATGAGTTCTTTATATATTTTGGATATTAACCTCTTGTAGGAGCTGTTGTTTGAAAATATCTTCTCCATTTGATTGGTTGACTTTTTGTTTTGTTGTTGCTTTCTTTTGCTGCATAGAAGCTTTTTAGTTTGACATAGTCCGATTTATTTATTTTTGTCTTTACTTCCCTTGACTTTGGGATCAAATTCATAAAATCCTCTTTAAGAGCAAGGTTCATAAGTACAATACCTATGTTTTCTTCTATAAATCAGACAGAAGATGTTAAGAACCATTGGATTCCATTCATATGTGGGATATAAAATTGCAAGCAACAAATGAACAAACAAGAAAAATAAAGAAAAAAGAAGGAAGGGGTAATGGTAATAAAGGGTAAAAGAAGTCAAATATATGTTGATGAAAGGTGATTTAATTTTGGGTGATGGGCACACAGTGCAATATATAGGTGATGCCTTATAGCATTGTACAATTGAAACCTATATAATTTTATTAACCATTGTCAACCCAATCAAGTTAATTTTAAAAATTCAGCAACAACAACAAAGCTAAATGACATTACTTCTTCTTCAAGTTCTAATTATCCATTTGGGTAAAGCACATATTCACTTTAAGTCAACTAATAAAACCTAAAACTCTTATTTTACTAAAGTACTTATCAGAGAAGAAAATTTTAATGTAAGAGGAGAAATGCTATAAATATGGGTATTAAATGCCTTATTGGTAGTAAAGACAAAAAAAAGGCCTGGGGATTTGATGTCAGAAAGATATGAATGAAGATGTATCTGGGTATATCTACTTTTGAACATTGCACCCTTAATTAAATTATTTATACAATTGTTGAATCAGTTATGATTGCTTTCTTCTATATTCAGTAAAAATGGTAATAATACCTATTGTTCAGATACACTATAAAAATGAATATATATCTAAAGATCTTAGCATAGTATATGATATGTTATAACCACACAGAATCATTTAATGATAGTATTATTATTGTTATTTTTTGTTTTTGATACTAAACTCATGCAGTCTTTCCTGCATTAGTCTAGCAGTGATTAATATCATTTTCTCAGTGTCATATGATGCAAAAACAGTAGAAAATACTAAAATCAGAAGGCATGAAAATTTTAGGAAATTGGACTTCTAAACGTTTTATGAAAGCCAAAACTCTAGTCTGAAACATATTGTCATAATGCCCTTAGACTAATTTGATTCTCTTGTATTTATTCTCAACAGTAAAGAGGGTAGGCATTGCATTACAAACACAACATGCCTTACAGCCATAGGCCAAACCCTAGTCAATTATATTCAGTAACCAATATTCCCTCCAGTTGGATGGTAAATAGAACACAATGGACATGTTGGGTGGTAATGAGAGATGAGCTTGGAAAAATGCAGTAGCCAGTTGATAGAAGGCCTTAGTTTTGATAAATGTGCATAGAAAGATTCATTTCCTAGCCAGATGTGTGTTGCATATGGAAACAGTTATGTCTCTAAGAGAAATTCATGTTCAACACTCCATTAAGAAAGAATTTTTTAAATATGATTTTAGAGATTCAAATGGATTGCAGTGTTTCTGCAGTCAGTACAGACTATCTCACCACTTTAGACATTCTTAATACAGACCCTAAAGTATAGACCTCTTCTTGGTTCTACATTTATTTGAATCATCAATAGGAAAATACAAAAGACTGAATAGCAGTATCAACAAACCTTTTAACATTTATTTTCCTGAGAAAGTCTAAACACTACTGCCTTCAGGTTGCATGTCTACCCTATCAGAAGTTTTCATTCTATACCAGAAAATAAATTTGCAAATGGAACACTAGGAATATAACAACAAATGTACTGTTTAAGATGTAATCAATGATATTTAAATAAAGGAATATTCAAGAATTAAATCTTTCCAAGATAATGTCTGCAGTAGTGGCAATTAAACTTTTTTTTTTTTTACCTTACATCCATTCTGTTACGGTGACAAAACATAGTTATATTCAAGCAGTTCAAAATGCCCGCTAATTTCTCAAAATTTAAAAAGACTTGAATAAGTAATGTTTGCATGATTGTAATTTTAATTTCCATGCAGATAGTTAGTGATCCTTTATTTTGAAGGTCTGATGACTTCAGCAGTCAGAACATAGGTTCATGGCATAGAAGGGTTGGCAAATAGCATATCTGGTAGTTCATATTTCCTGGAGACTCTACACTTGTCCTTAGCCTTCATCTGTCAGATTCAGATTTATTGCAACTAGGATTCCAGTAGAAAGAAGGTGCTGTTTTTCATATTCTTATGTAATATTTTATGTCTTCATGGAAGAAAATAATATAATATGGCATTTTGTTGAAATTCATGCAGAGCATGTTCCTGAAAGCCTCATAGCTCCTTGTATCGAGTACCTTAGCTTCAAGGAACACAATATTTCCATTTTCCCCCAAGCTTATGAGGGCATATTTGACAAATAAAACTACATATATTTAAACTGTACAACATGATGATTTACTATACTTGCTTTTACTTATATATTATTTATTGTTGTTCAAGTTCATTTGTCTCCATTTGTGTCCCACCCATCCCCAGCTTTTATACTTTTAAAGTACCTTGGTAGTCAACTTGGTTTTGACCAACTTTTAGGCTAATCTAAAGTATTTTCTTACCTACATAACTCCGAGATTTTGAATACTACATTTTATGTAGATCTTTAGTTTAACTGATGAACTACTGAGGACACTATTACATTGCACTATGATTATTTTATAAACTCCTTGTGGGCATAGATTCAGACTCAGTGCTTGGTACCATTTATGACAATTGCTGCGGGATTACAAATTGGTTAAATGGATTTATTGATAAATGAGATCCCCAAATTCTGTTGTTATAACATAATCTATATTCAAAACATGTTTAAGTACATATTATATAACCTAGATATACGTCTGAGGCTGCAGCTGTAATCTTTTCTTGCATTTTAACAGTTTTCCATTAAAAGTAATATTACAGAATTTTAAAAAATCTGTGTAAATTCATCAGCAAATTTCATTTTATATTTGTGATTTGTAATTGTATTTTAGTCAAAGACTATAAAAAGTTTGATTATAATGTCTTTTACCTCTTACAGAAAGTGCAAAATAATTTTCTTGTTATTTTTTATTGCAAATGTACAATCAACATATGATTATTTTTATTTGCTAACTTAAATCTTCTAATCAGCAGAATTCTTTTCATAATTTTGTTCTTTTCTCATCCACAATTATAAGTGATCACATGTATTGTGAACTGGCCTTTTTAAATATTCTGAACTAGTACAACTGAAATTTTTTTTCAATGACATTAGGAAATATTGAGGTACTTTTAAAATAAATCAGACAAGTATATTTCTTTCACTGCTAGTTTGTATTAATTTCCCTTTATTCTTCAATTAATCTTATTGCATACCTCAGATATTCTATGCAGTTTGTATTTATAGCAAAATATTAAAAGAAATCTCAAATTCAGGGTAGCTAGCTGATCAGTTAATAATATTCTCTAAGTTTACATTAAGAAAAAAATCCTGGCTAACAACTCAGAAACTTGAACTTCACTATGCTGTTCACATGACAACAAATAAATATTTGGGAAGCAGATTAAATGTATGTCTTGGGTTTCTGTCAGCTCCAAAATTTCCATAGTTCTCTGTTTTTTATCAATTCTGTTCAATATGCTAAATACAAAATTTTAGGAAAATTATCTTTTAAGTTATTTGTTAGAGGAAAAGTATTTTATCTATTAAAGTATCCTTATGCTATATGCTAATAGAAAGACAAGAGGCAAAACAGCAACTGTTTGTTATCTGCAAATCTACTCATAAATCACTGCAACAAAAATGCTAAGGTACTCAATTTATCACAATAAAATGTGGAGCTAGGGCTGTCTTTGTTGTATCTAACAAATAGTGCCCAAAATGTTTATAATAAAAAAAGGTAAAGGAGTAATAGTTTCATATTTCGCTATGTGTTTCTATTTTTTCCTTTTTATACATAAGACCTTTATTCTAGTACAATTGAGGTAACCATCTGTCAGAGTAGGAACAAAGATTTGATAAAATAAACACAAAATAAATAGTAAAATGTAACTTTCATTCCCCAATTTGGATTATGAAACTGGACAATCGAATTTCAGTCTAGGATATCATCTAAAGAAATTTCTCCTCAATTTTTGTATCTCTCTATTTGAGTTTAAAGAAACTTCTGTCCACGATTAACTTATACGATTGAAAGGGGATTTGTGGCAATGCAGTAGGCTGAGCTATGGCATTGTAGAAAGGAAAAGGGAAGATGAGCAGCCTGAGAGCAAAGTGATCAGATGTGTGTCCCAATTTTGCTCCATCCAAGATAGAAAATAGTATCAGACAAATGCTGGTGATACAGAAGATAGAGTTAAAGGCTTGTGCTCCTGTTCAATTTTAAGAACTCTGAAAAGTATGATCTCAAAGCTAGCGCCTGCATCCACCTGGGGTGTGAAGTTCCAACTTAATGGTGCCTTGTTGATGGCAGAGAGGAACTTGAGATTGGGAAATTGCCTGCTTCCTTTTAATTCTTAGGTCTTAGACAGGAAGTAGATATATTGACTAAGAAGATTTCAAGTAAGGATGAGAAAGTGAAGGTTGAGGTGGTTCTGCGCCTGCAGCTGCAGAGCTAACCATGTGAGCTGCAGCAGCTGAAAGTCACAACAAAATCCCAGGTCTATAGTATTAACAAAGGCTGGGTTCTGAGAAGGCCATCTGGCTTTAGATTGGCAAAGAACATAACCAGATCAGAGTTCTGGCAGCTACAGATTCTGTTGTAAGAAGCAACTCAAGTGGACCAAGGAAAGCAGAAGGAGATGGGGAGGTAGAGGTCTCATCTCTCCCATTGCAATGAAGATGAATAAACCTTTTTTTACTCCCTACTTCCAGCTCCCATTTAGTGGAGATGAGCAGTATGCTAAGGAGTCCATGTAAGAGGCTGAACAACTGAATGTTAATTTGGCCTAAATTTAAAACATAACATTAAAAAATCCCCTCCCTCCCTCACAGTAAATTATGTGTTGGAACTTTTGAAGATGATCAAATCAGCCACACATAATAGAAGAAATGTCTTTCTTTTTTTATGTTTGTTGTTTAGGTTTATACCAGTGCTTCACAGTATGAGATTAAAACACAAGTGTTATTTAAAGACATGCTTTTGTAGCAGCAAGAGGAAAGGAGACAGTTACCTACAAAGGAGTACCCATAAGATTGTCAGCTGATTTCTCAAAAGAATCCTTCTAGGTAAGAAGGGGCTGGAAAGAAGTACTCAAAGTCATGAAAAGCAAGGACCTACATCTAAGATTACTCTATCTAGCAAAGCTATCATTTAGAATGGAAGAGCAGATAAAGTGCTTCCCAGATAAGGTCAAGTTAAAGTAGTTCATCATCATCAAGCCCTTATTACATCAAATGTTAAAGGGACTTATCTAAGGAAAGGAAGATAAAAATATGAACAGTAAAATGACAACAAACTCACTGTTATTAACAACCAAACCTAAAACAAAAACAAAAATGAACTAAGCAAAGAACTAGAACAGGAACAGAATCCCAGAAATGGAGACCACAAGGAGGGTTATCAGTGGGGGAGTGGGAGGGGGGAGGGAGGGGGAAAAGGTATAGAGAATAAGTAGCATAAATGGTAGGTAGAAAATAGACAGTGGGAAGGCAAGAATAGTATGGGGAATGTTAAGTTCCCCAAGGGCCAAAGAACTTATATGTGTGACCCATGGACATGAACTAAAGTGGGGGAATGAGGGTGGGAGGGGTAATGCAGTGCAGAGGGGAATAAGGGGGGGATGGGACAACTGTAAAAGCAGAATCAATAAAATATATTTTTTAAAAAGAAAAAATAAAGGCATGCTTTCATTTTAGTGCAGAAACATTTGCCACATGTATTGTCTGCATATAATCTCAGATACTTCTTCACTCTTTTCAGGCAAACTATTTGTTGGTACAAGTAGGCTCTAGAGTTTGAAATAGTTCTCATTCTTTGCAAGGCCCAAATATATATTCTAATCTGCAAGGTCTCCATAGAAGCTTTACTACTTGTTTTTATTTACATGCAGAATTTCTCCCTCACTGCTGTCTTTTTGAGATGCACCTGCCTATTTACACTCACAGTGATCTAGGCGGCTGAGAGTAGATCATTGTTCAGCTGGATATTACAACTAGGCTCCCTACAATATTCTTTATTTGAACACTATGCAGGGCTGCTTCTTACCCCTGCATAATACACTTGTACACACATGTATACATGCACATAATCTATTCCTCATTTTTATAAATAACTTTAAACCATAATTATATTTTAGAGATAATTTATCTGAACATTGTAGGAGAAAATATCATGTAATTTTTAAAAATATACATATGAAGATTAATAGAACATACTGGATTTACACTAAAAAGTTATAAAAATAATTTCACTTATTGAAAAAATCCAGTTTTCTGTATATTAGACAATTTTTTTTCAAAAATCGTAAGAGAAAAACACTCAGGCTTTGGCCCTTGAATCCACCTGAGATGCAGTTTTGGTAGTGCCTTTGTTTCCCACTGTGATGCCAATATGCTGCAGGCTCTTCCTGGGCATTTCTTGACTCAGATCAGGCATTCCAGTTTCCAGGGATCCCCATTCTTGTTAGTGGGAAATGGTATCTGGATGGCATTTTCTGTAGACCGAGCTACTAATATGTAAACAAAATACATCATGAATTCTTACTATTATTTCCAATTCAAATTAAGGACCAGAGAGATGTTATTAAGCTCATGTGTCTCCCCTTTTCCTGTTCTCAGTGACATTAACACAATTATTAATTTAATTTATCCCATGGTTTACACACACATACAAATTCAGAATAAAACTAAAATCACTGTCATAAAAAACAAACTACAGAAAATAGTTTAATATTTTTTTGAGTTCTTTTTCTTCCTAGGGTATACCTATTATCAAATCTGTCTTTTAAAGCCATTTTATGATTATGCCATTAGATATAAAATTTGGTTCATTGTTTTCATTTTGCTTTTAATGTTTATGGATAACTTATAAGAACCTAATTTTGCTTTGTATATGTTTAAGGTTCCAAATCAAATCTACATTTGCATTACATGCAGAGAATTCTAGCTTCTGTTTTAATAGTTCTAGCTTTCAGTTTTTCCACATACACCCCCATTCTCCCTACAATTGTAGGTAACTCTTTTTATTTTTATATTTTCCACTTACCTCTCAAAGATATAGTTTGGAACAATTTCAGTTTATAAACTTTCTGCAGGAAGAGCACAGGGAATGGCATACCACTCACCCAGAGCTCCATTTGTGTTTTGTCAGTTTTCCCTAGGAGTCAGTCTGGGGTCATGCAATGCACCCAGCTGTTAGGTCTCTCTAGTCTCCTAATTTTTACCTTTCCTTGACTTTCAATGACTTTGACATATCTGAAGGTATGAGCAAATAATTTTTTGCAGTGTCCCTCAACTTACATTTGTCTGATGTTTCCTCATGTGTTACCTCAGGTTGTCTGTCTTAGATGGGGACAGCACAAAGTTTGATGCTGTGCTCTTCTCATCCCATTCTAGCAGGTCATGTAGAGTGTAACAATGGATTGGATTAAACAGTGATTGCCAAGTTTTTGCATGATAAAGCCACTTTGTTATTTTCTTCATTGTTACTAACAAATAACTTGTAGATAGCTTGAAATTATGTAAATAATTCATTGAGTTTTTGAACTGTATTGGATAAACTAGATTGAATTTTTATTTATTAATTTTATTGAAGATTCTGAAATAATTATCATTGTGGTGATTACTGAATTGTGATCATCTAATTCTACCGTCCCTTCTACATACATTTTTGGTATTTTACTACCTAAGTAAGCTTTTTCTTCTTTTTTTCTTTCTCTCTTTCTTATTAACTAGATAATTTATCTGTGTGAATGCATGAAATCATATTGTATTCATTAAGTTATAATATACTGTTATCTATTTATATGTTTTCTATCTATCATCTAGCTACTTATTATCTGTCTACCCAGTACATAGATACTGTACAGTTACTGAAGTTTTATAAATTTGTTATATATTTTGATGCACAACATTTCCAGACGTGGCTGGGGAGCCCCTTCAGACTGGGTTCTCTATTGCATTGACGTGTTCCATTATGCTTTGAGTATTTCTTTGAGATTTATTATAAAGTATTGGCTCACCTATTATGGATGCTGAGAAGTCCCATGATGTCCTGTCTGGAAACCTGAGACCCAGGAAAGACAGTGTTGCATTTGAAGGCCTGATATCCAGAAAGCCTATGGCACAGAATCTAGTCCAAGTTTGAAAGCTTGAGAACCAGGAGCACAAGGAGCAGGAGAAGAACATCAGTGTTCCAGTTAAAGCAATCAGTCACAGAGCAAACTCAACCTTCCTCCTCCTTTTTGCTCTATTCAGGCCCTCAGTAGGTTGGATGGTTCCCTTTCACATTGGTGAGAAGTGTTTTGTTCAGTCCACTAATTCAAATACTCATCTCATCTGGAAACACACTCACGGATACACTCAGACACAATGCTTAACCAGCTATGAGCTCATTGACCAGCTATGGCCATGTTAGGATGGGAAATAAAATTAACCCTATTCAAAACTGCAACACAAGATGACATACATTTTCATTAGTTATTTGAAAAATGTAAATATAGAAGAAAGAGGTCATTATTTCAAGACTGGGTATTAATATTTTGCATATACTGGATGGTGGCTACTAATTCAAACAATACATTCTTATTATCTTTATTATTTCAAGTTTTGGATAAAAGGAAATATGTCATCACCTTAGAAAGGAGGCAAATATGATTGAGTTTATGATGATATTTTCTATTTTTATCTTTATAAGGATGAAGGTCTCAAATTTTATCAAACAAAATGAGATAGAAGCCAAAATAGATTCATCAGTGAGAAATGGATATTTCAGGTTGAAATTGAATATCACTGACTAAAGATTTAATGTTTTATAAGAAAATTCATAAACTACTGCATTATTTTGGAAATTTGAAGAATTTTTCTTTCATTATTAGTAAAATTATAATAATTAATGATAATATAATAACTACTATATGCAAGGTATTTTTCTGAGTTTTTAAAATATATTTAATCTTTTATTTCTAACAACAGCCTTATAAGTACTATGATGTTTTTTCATTTAAACATAGGGAAACCAAAACAGAGAAAAGTGGAATGACTTGCCTATTCCACTTCTAAGTGGGAGAGACAGGATTTAAGCTGGCAGTCTGGCCCAAAAGCTGGCTTCATACATATTTCACTAAAAGCTCTATACATTATAAATTAATAAATTAGTGTTCACCAAAAACCAATGTATTTTTTGTCTCACTGTAGAACAATATGATATTTTCTTTGAAAAGTTCTTCCATTCAGTGACCCAGAAAATACATTTTTAAAAGTAAGAACCCTTGCTCTGGCAGGTATGGCTCAGTTGGTTGAAGCATTGTCCCATAATAGCAAGACTGCAGGTTCGGTTCCACTCAGGGCACATACCTCACTTGCGGGGTTCCATCCCCGGTCCGATTGTGTACAGTCTCCACTCAGACATGGTCTGGATGCCTATGATCCCAAATCTGGGCATGGACGGGAGGCAACCAACTAATGTTTGGCTCTCACATGGTGTTTCTTTCTCTCCCTTCCTCTCTCTCTATAAAAGCAATGAAAAAATGTTCTTCAGTAAGGATGAAAAAAAAAAAAGAAGGAAAAGTAAGAATGCTTTAGTGAATATAGGAATTTTTTTCTAGCTGAAGTTAAGATATTAAGATTTTAATTTTATGTTTTATAAATTTATTTTGCTTTCTAAGTGGCAAGAAATTTTGATTCACTTTTATGTTATCTTTATATATGTTCTTATTTTTTGTATCTTAATGAGATAAGATATCTGCTGTTACAGAAAAGGGATGAAGTGACCATGGGTAGCAGATGAAGTGATTATGGCAGTCTGGTTTGTATTTATCTCTTTGGTAACCATACGCAGCATTAATATCATCTGAATTGCAGATTGGGATGGTTAAGCACTTGGCCAAGTAAGTTTTTTAAAAAAAATAAAAGGTGTTAATTTGAATGGTCAAATATGCCTATACTAATGAAACTTTTAGATAACTGCTTTACTATTTATTTTGTGTAATGAGAAACTAATGAAGATGTGGGTTTAACCCTCCAAAGTTAGTTTTAAAATTACTACCTATGCTAGTGGTTGTGATATTTAAAGATGTATTTTTGAAGCAACAAAGAGAAAAGTATGTGGCACAGTGAAAATACACAGGTATGTATTTTCAGTTGGAATGAAGGTATGTTTTGGGACCATCAAGGTATTAGTACAAGTAACACCAAACATCTTGCAGCTATTTAAAACTGTTTTTGAATGTATCATGCTCAAAGCTGAGGGAGAAAGGGTGGAGGACATTTATAAATATAAGCACTAAAGGAAGAATAGAAATTAATTAAGCACTTCCAAGTAAAATAATGTTGAGTTCTAAAAGTCACTCCTGCTGCATTTTTTCAATGTTAAAGAGAAGACATGGTCATATTTACTAAAAATCTAAGCACCCTTGTAGAAAAAGAACAAAAGAAAACCTGTGACAGGAATCAAAGTGTCCCTGGCTCTGGACACAAAGGGCCAGTGGTTGTCAAGGTTCTTTTCCTATGTGGTGACAAGGATGAAAGCTCTTCTGATATGCTGAGAGACAGAAGCCAGACTTAGTACCTGAAACCAAGATATCAGTGCTCTCCTACTCAGGTTGGGCAGCTAAAATAAACTGCAGCCACGAGTGAGTGCAGGGACCCTCGTGGATCTGCTTCTGGGAATGGCTTCTAGGGAATAGAGAGATACATGGCCATAGAGTAGGATGTGGGCAACATCACACACCAGCTCCTGCAAGGATCCGGTTTGTGTTTGTGAGTGAACAGGCTCAAGGTACATATATTAGATCTGTATTTCAACTAGGGGCCATGATAGGCCTGCTGAAGGGCTGTCCAACAATCAACCTGGAAAGGACATGCACATGGAGAGGAAAAGGAAAAGCATATGTGTGCACACCTGCACACATTTAAATATGTTTAAATAAAAGCATACTACTGGAAAACACAACCTTTCAGACTAAGCTCCAGGGCAGGTGGAAGAATATTGATTTCATGAAGGATAGGCAATAAATGGAAGAACATGCTTCTAAAGAAAATTAGAAGTTATCATAATATTCTGAGAGTGTATATCCAAGCATGTTTGAAATCCTCTAAGAAAAAATGAATTAATAAAGAAGTAGGACAAACAATAACAATAAAAAGTTAAAAAAAAAACTTTAATAGAATAATTGCTTTACCAGACTTAATAGAAATGTATTTAATAGAAACATAATACTGAGGTATTGGCATAGAAATATGAACTGAAAATGTAGAAATAGAGAGATTGCTAAAATATAAAATTAGTGCTGCAATATCAATATCAAAAAATTAGAACTTAAAGTAAAAAATTATTACAGTAATAGAGATACTGTATAATGGAAAAATAATAATGCAAAATGTAATATTCCTGATTAAAAATAATATATTTGTTGAAATATAGAAAACAGGAGAAGATATTACAGAGAAAAATCTAACCAAATCTAATTTCTTGTTGGAAGATTTAATATACTTTCTTCAGAAATTATTAATCAAAAACTTAAAAAGAAATAATTCTTAATGACATAAAACAGCACATTGAGAAGTTTGATTTAATAAATATATGCGATTAGATTAGAAATCAATAACAGAATGCTAGTTGAAAATTTACATCAAGTACATTTGGAAAATAGAAGGTGAATTTTTACGTAACACATAGTTAAATAACAGAAGACAACTTTTCTCTCTTGGATAGATGGGTCTATAGTCTTTAAGGACTTTCCTAACCCAAGGTAAGATAATGAAGAAAATTATAGTTATTCCTAAGTTTCTAAATATTAAGTGCAAAGATAATATTTTCAACAGTACGATGCAAAAAAATAATCATTTTATCACCACTTCCTCTGTGACTCTGGAAACTATATGGAGGTATAACAATATCTGCAGACCATGTTAGAAAATGATTATTATAAAAATTCTATATCCAGTCAAGATAAGCTAAAAATTTTATTGTCCTCAGTATGCTAAGAATCATTTCACATGTTTTATGTGCTATATATCCATCTTCTGAGATAGATTAGTTTATGGTTCTCAATTTACATGTGACAAAACTAAGGCATACTCCAAAGTATCTCTCAGGAGGCAGCAGAATCTGGTTCCAGACCCGCCATTAAAATATGCTGGCTTCTTTGTTTGAAAACCATTTATAGAACAACACAAAAGAAAGATGAGTACAGTTTAATAGAAGATGCCATGCTATCTATGGAGAATACCTCTAGGATATTCTAAACAAATGTCAACTTAACAGTCAAAAATAAGAAATGATAATAACATGGTAAGATTTTATGCTTTTTTAAGGGTAGTGAAATTTTTTGAAAAAAGAGACACATTGTAAATATAAATCTCAAGAGCTTAGAATTAAGAATTCTCACAGCAAAAGTAATACTATTTAATATTTGCGTGGCGCTAAAGGCAAGAAGAGGAGAAATAAATATACCCTAAAGTTTTTGTACTAATGGGTTTGGAAATAAGTAGGTAAATAAAGCATCTTAACTGAAATTGTATTGTAATTTTTTCATAGAATTATTAGAAAGATTAATTTTAGCTATGATTACAAGAAATGTAAAAGGAACAGCCAGGATATCCTATTATGAATATTTGTGCCCACCCCCATATTCATATACTGAAGCCCTAACACCCACTGCGATGTTGTTTGGAAATGGGCTCTTTGGGAGGCAATTGGGGTTAGATGAGGTGATGCTGGTGGGATCCTCATGATGGGATTAGCACCCTTATGTGAAGAGACACCAGCAATCTTTCTTTCTCTCTCTACCACCTGAGGATGCAGCCAGAAGATTGCTGTCTACCAGCCAGGAAGAGAGCTTCCACTAGGAACTGAATTCGTCAGCATGTTTCTCTGGGACTTCTAGCCTTCAAAAGTGTAAGAAAATAAATTTCTGTTGTTTAACCCATCCAGTCTATAGTATTTTGTTATGGCAGCCTGAGCAGACTAATACATATCATTTACATAAATGAAAAGCATAGCAGAAATTTCCAAATGATCAAGGGAAAGATAGTAATAAAAATAAATTGAACTAAGTAATAAAATTAGAATGTCAGAAAAGCAAAAAAAAAATAAAAATCTAAAGAACAGTAAACATTGGTAAAGTAGTAACCACATTAGGATATAATTAACTTAAAAATAAAAGCAATAAAATAAAAGTTTACCCACATGGTTGCAATAAATAGAAATTATCATTTTTTATAATGCCTCATATGACATCCCCATGACTTATTTATTTTATAACTGTGAGTTTGTACTTTTTCACCACCTCCACCCATATTCATTATTTTGAAAAGCAAGGAGGTAGAAAAAAGTAAAATAGTACATACAAGTTCCTCTCCCTGGCTCCTATACCAGGGACGTCTAGATGTGTTGGCCTGGATTGGTAACGAAGGATGAAGCACAAAGACATATGCAGAGGGAAAGGGTTGAGGGGTCAGCAGGCCAGAGGGCAGCCTTCACCATAGGCTGCTGTAAATGCCAACTCCAGCCTCAACTGAGAGCATAACTTAGGTTAAATTCTTTATTCATTAACATGAGATATGCCAGTGGTGCATGATTAAGAGAGAAAAGTAAGCTGAAAACCAATGTCTATAGTATTAATACATTTTCTTAAAAAGACAGATTAATAATAAAATCATGTACATGTGTGTAGATGTGCATGCATTTTTAGAGTAGGCAAAAATAGTATTAATTATTGGAGACAGGGATTTAAATGTAAAGGTTTGAGAGGAACATACATTAGCTTTCTTCGCACACTATTACCATTAGTATTATTTTAGTAGTTTTTTTTTTGTTGTATGCAATTATTCCTTTGATAATTTTGGAAAAGTAATTTAATAAAGAAAACAATAAAAGTTGGCATATTTTATGCCTTTTCACACATAGAAGGAACAACATTTTGACCAATAGTTGAAACTATTCTGAAAGAACTCTTATTAATTTTATGTAGCAGAAAGAACATGTCATAAAACTATTAAAAACAAAAACAAAGCAAACTTTTGCTTCAGTTTAGATTTTACTTGTATGTGCAATTAGACTATCTGAATCTTGTATCATTTATTTGTCCCTGGGGAGATTACCTCAGTGTTCTCCTTGTGAGGATCAAAAGAGACACAATGTTGTTCTCTGACAATGTTGTTCTCCAATGTTGTTCTCTAATGATGTAAACTGGATGTCACTATTCCACTGTTTCCAAGTGGCCAGAATGATTTCACTATTACGTTTCCAATGTGTGTATGAAAAGGGGGGTGGTGGGTGAGATAGCAGGGATAGCTTTTGAAGACTAGAACCCAATTACCTTTACAATTTTAATGAGATGGTTAAGTACTGTCTTAATAATCATGTATTGCCTAGTGAACATTTTTGCCTAGCAATATAGACCTGTAAATACAACATCAAATAAAAATACTTGTTCTTTCTGTAGTTAAAAACTTTTAGAGAAAAAAATATTGATTAGCCTAAAAATGAAACATATTAAAATATGAAATACTCTTTAAATTTTTTTATCTTGGGGGGATATTATGGAAGTTTAATTAATTAGTTAATTTTTATGTGCAAGGATACTCATGTTAATTGTTTAAAAGAATGCATTTTGTCTTTGTCTTCTCCATAAACCAATAATTTCTTTTGTTAATTTACTTTTTTTACTTTATTTGCACTGTTTATTACAGCTGTCCCCATTTTCTCTCCCTTTTCTCACCTCCTCCTGTCTTGCCCCTCTCTTCCCTCTGGCCATCCCCACACTGTTGTCTGTGTCTATGGGTCATGCATAGAGGTTCTTTGACTAATCCCTTCACCTTCTTTCATTCAGTCCCCCACTCTCCTCTTACAGCTGTTAGTCTGTTCCATGTGTCCATGTCTCTGTTTCTATTTTGTTCATCAGTTTATTTTGTTATTAGATTCCATATATAAGTGAAGTGATTTCTTAAGGGTACTATGTATAGGATTATGTAATATTTATTTCTATGGTACATGTACATCTCTGGAGAAATTTGTGCCCTTTAAGAGCATAGGGAATTAGAGGAAATTTGAAAAAAAGAGAGAGAAATTTCTTAGAAGGCACAATATTTTGCTCCACTATTTCAAGTGTTGCTTAACAGTCTATTGAGATTGCAACATGAACTAAACAGCATGCAGGCACATTTTACTCATTTTCCAAGAGCGACAGGTGCAAAGAAGCATTGAGGAAAAAGCATTCATTATAAGTAAGGTTAAAATTAGGTACTTAAAAGTCGTCATCTAATTTAGGTCATTTATCATTCTCCTCAAAGGCCCTTTTGTACAATTTAAAACTGAAGTGCTTAGGTTACTATTAGATCATCACAGCTGCTACAGTATCACTCAAAGCAGATGTTTCACAGACAGAAAGAACCCAGCTAATTTTAACTGAAACGTGGTAACTGCAAAGCACTTTTTGGCAGTTCCACAGTGAAGGCGACTACAGAACGCAGGTGCAACTATACATAGTGAATTGTAAGATAAATGCATTGAGAACGAACAAAGTGATATTGGTGAGAGATTCCTGAAAGGGTTTTATTCTTCATGGATTAGAAATCTAGAGGTTGTTCACTGTGCTTTGCTGTGATGAGATTCAAACTATTTCTACCATTTTGAATGAAGAGAACAAAATCAAAATGATTGGGCTAATTATAGTGCATTCTCACAATCATTTTCAAAATCAATTTGCACTTGAGAAAAGAATACTGAGGGAATTTCTTCCACTTAAATTGTGAAGTAATATATTTTTAAAATCATTTTTATTGTTATTCTATTACAGTTGTCCCAATTTTCCTGCTTCACCCTCCTCCACCCATCCCACCTCCCTTCGCACAGTCAATTCCCACACTGTTGTCCATGTCCATGGGTCATTCATACCTGTTCTTTTTCTAGTCCCTTCCCCTCCTTACTCCATTATTCCCTTCCCCCTGCCCCTCTGGTCACTTTCAGTCTGTTCTATGTTTCTGGGTCTGTGGTTCTATTTTGTTCATTAGTTTACCTTGTTCATTAGATTTCTCTTATAAGTGAGAACATATGGTATTGATCTCCAAAATATATACAGAACTCATATGACTCAAGACCAGGAAGACAAACAATCCAATTAAAAAATGGGCAAAGGATCTGAATAGACTGTTCTCCAAGGAGGACATACAGGTGGCCCATAGACATATGAAAGGATCCTCAAGATCACTAGCCATCAGAAAGATGCAAATTAAAACCACAATGAAACATCACCTCATGCCTGTCAGAATGGCCAATATTACAACAAACAACAAGTTATGGGGAGGATGTGGAGAAAAAGGAACTGTGCACTGTTGGTGGGAATGCAGATTTGTACAGCCACCATGAAAACAATATGGGATTTCTTAAAAAAACTAAAAATGGAACTGCCTTTTGACCCAGCAATTCTGCTGCTAGGAATATACCCTAAGAACCCCCAAACACCAATTCAAAAGATCCTATACAACCCAATGTTCATAGCAGCACAATAAGCAGCCTAAGTGCCCATCGGTAAATGAGTGGATCAAAAAACTGTGGTACATTTACACAATGAAATACTATGAAGCAAAAAGAAAGAAGGAACTCCTACCTTTTGTAATCTCATGGATGGAGCTAGAGAATATTATGCTAAGTGAAATAATCAGGTGGTAAAAGATAAATGCCATATGATCTCCCCTATAAATTATGAATTATAATATTAATATATTCTCAAATTTTGCCCCTAGTGATATTAGCATATGTGTTTGTATTTCTGTGTGTTTAAGAATATTTATGTGTTATGCAGAAATCACAATAAACCATAGAAACTCAGAAATAGTGGACATATAACATAAATTCATTGTCCAGTTCCTTAATGTTATAATTCATGGAATGACATTTCTGTGGAAGAGAGAAAGTCCCTTGTACTTATACAAAAATATAGTAGAGATATTTATGACAGGTGGCTAATTTAATTCCTACTGTTTAGAAGACAATGGAATGTACTCGGGATAAATGGGAGCAAGTTCCTGGCTTGATTAATTAGTAGAATTTTCAAAAATATATAAATTGCAACCATTAAATTTTAATTTCTCATTAAGTCACTGTCCTCCACTATATCTATGTATCAAAGCATTATATGCTATATATAACATATTATATCATAAATGATATATTCCCAATGATATATTTCTAAAGAATAATTATGATATTTTTGGAAGATAATATAACAATGCAAAACTACAGCATTGTATTAGTTTTTTAGGGCTACCATAAAAATTACTGCAAACTGAATTTCTTAAAACAACATAAGTTATTTCCTCACAGTTCTGGGCCACTCTTCTTCCAAGGAATCTAGGGGAGAATTACTCCCTATTTTTTCTAGCTTCTGGCAGCTCTAGATGGTTCTTGGCTTATGGCTGAATAATTCAGTCTCTGCCCATATCTTCATATGTTCTTCACTAAATTCTCCCTGTGTCTTCTCTTTGTGTCTTTTGTAAGCATATTTGACATCAAATTCAGGGTCAACCTAGATAATCCAGAATGATCTAATTTCAATATACTTCACTTAATTACATCTGCAAAGATCCTTTTCCAAATAAGGTTGCAGTCATAGGTTTTGGGGTTAGGATAGCAACAGAACTTTTGGGGTCTACCATTCAACTCGTAATAGGCATTATAGATATAAATGAATATTTTAAGCCATGCTAATCAGAATCTAGTCTTCAGATGGCTGCCAAGTTTGCTACGTGTCTGCAACAAGACAAGAAGCTTGCATCAGAATGTAAATCAATTTCATTACACAGTACATTTAGATTCACCTGCTTTTTTTTAGAAGAAAGATTTCCTTGGTGAAGGAAATGGTACATTGATTTATTTTTCAGAGCAAACTCTTTATCTTATCATGGACTAGCACTATTTGAGTTGCATATTTTAAATATATAATGGTCAAATTCAATCTACCTTCACATGGACTGTGAGTCTAATATGATCACTATAGAAAGATTCTGTCTATTGGGAATGGGGTAGTTATTGGGTTAGCCAAAAAGTTTCTTTGTTTTTTTTTTTCTGTAAGAGGGCTCTTGTAGCATTTAGTTGTCTTTAATTTCATTGGAAACAATTTTTCTAGATGGTATTATGACAACTGTCATATTATCATTCATTTAAAAAAACTCACCAAAATTGGTGAGTTTTTAATATTCATGATGAAGGAAAATAAGCAACATTTTGGCACATTATGCTTTATTATTTAAAGAAAGGTAAAAACCACAAGTGAAAAACAAAAAGAGATTTGTGCAGTGTATGGAGAAGGTGCTGTGACTGATTGAAAGTGTCAAAGTGCTTTGTAAAGTTTTGTGTTCGAGATTTCTTGATGGAGAATGCCCCATGGTTTGGTAGACCAGTTGAAGTTGATAGCAATCAAATTGAGACTTTATTGAGAACAATAAACATTATAACACATGGGAGATAGATGACATACTCAAAATATCCAAATCCATAAAGTTATTGGTGAAAATGAAACATGAGTCTTTTGTTTTGCAGAGAAAAACATGTGGACTTCTTGGCCAACCCAGTACATACGATACCCAGTCATCATACGTACTAAATAGGCAGGTACCAGGTACTGGGTGGCCTGGAGCAACATGATGTAACTATAATAGAGAAAAAGGAATATCACCATGTTTGAAACCATACCATTGCTTAACCATACATGAATCTGTTTTGCCTTTGTTTACTATATGTTATTTTCCTTGCAGAATAGTATGTACAACGTGCAACACAATTTATTAAGTTATTTGTTACTGTCATTAAATGGAACACATGATATCAAAATCCCAGCCACTGGATTTTTACCTTGTCTATAACACTGATGTCATCATCTCCCGTGTACCATTTCAGAACACACTGGTAGGCCTTTTCAAATCCATGGGAGTCTCTGTTGACCAAGAAAATTTGATTTGCCCTCAGTTGTGTGCAAGGCAACACAGCTTTCCCTCTGGATTATCTTGTAGCATGGCCTTTCCTAAAGCTTTTAAGCTAATTTATAGAAACTAAAGTAATATTTCTATGGCAATGCCATATTTGCTTTTGTCTATTGATTATCAGGTTCTCTAGCCAAATAGCTATTGCTTTTGCTAACCAGAGTGACTCAGGGACACATTTCTAGCCAATTGGTTCTTAAGCCCTATTCACTTATTGTGCATTTTTGTGTTTATCTTACTACACACTGTTCTCATTTTTGAAGTTAAGAGCATAAAATTGTATTTCCTAAGGATAAAAAGGGCCTAAATCAATTTCCATAAAGTACATTCTGGGAGCAGTATTAAGTATGACATTCAGCTTTATTATACTATTGAACTTGAATTTGTTGAACTGAGAAATAAAGATGTGAATGTCGCTGAATCACAAAGTTAAAGTTTTGGGTCATCACAGTACACTCAGAATTGTCACTTGGGTATACAGTGTACAGCATGTCTCTGTAACAATCCCAACATATTTTAAAAATAATTTTCTCTGTCCCCAGGGAACAGTTTTAAGCAAAGCATTTCCATATGGAAAAAGTGAGGAGATTTAAAGGGATGTATAACATCACTTATGAGTAGTATTTAAGTCTCAAGAGCATAACTGGGGCTTGAAGATTAAGGTGTATAAAGACATTTCATTCCCTAGTATGCTCATATATATACTGTCAGGGCAGGAAACACCACAAACACAAATATAAACACCCCCAGAAGCCATGTAATCAAGCCCACTTTTGGGTGATGTAGTTGGACCATCAACACTCCCATTGTAGCAGTAAAAAGGAAATCAATATAGTAACTTCAGGGCATTTACTCTTGTGAAAGTTAAGGGTAGAATATGCATTTCAACAATAATATTTTCACAGGTTGAAAAGAATATCCCAGCAAAGCTGATCATTTCTATAGTTACTGATTAAATAATTGTTCTCAGATTATGGAAATTAGAAAGACTGTACTCCCCTTTCCCTGGGGTTCTATGGACTTGAACACAGGCAGTGGTTCTCAGGCCTGAGGGCACAGGTGACGTGAAGAAGCTGGTGAGCTTTAACAATATCAGGTGCTCAGCCCCATGCCTACTTAAGCTTCTGATTCATTTGGTTTAATTTTTCAAAGCTCCCAGGTGAATTAAATGTGTCAACGGGTTGGAGAACCAAGGTTTGTCCAAGAACACTGATTATCAAATTCCAGTACATACAAATTATGTATATTTCTCTGACCTGAGTGGCTAAATTTGTTGGGTGTCATTCTACAAAGCAAAATATTGTTGGTTGCATTCCCAGTTAGGGCAAACGCCTGGGTTGTGGGTTTAATTCCTGGTATCGGGTTGCATATGAGGTGGCAACTAATTGATGTTTCTTTCACATAGATGTTTCTCTTCCTCTCTTTTTATCCCCCTTCCCTTCTCTCTAAAAACAAATATGTAAAATCTTAAAAAAAAGAATCGCATATATACAATGAAATACTACTCAGCCATAAGAAAAGATGAAGTGCTGTATTGGTGACATGGATGGACCTTGAGGTTATGCTAAGTGAAATAAGTCAGTCAGAAAAAGTTAGGAACCATATATGATTTCTTTCATATGTTGGATATAAAAATGAAACTCATAGATGCAGACAGCAGTATGGTGGTTACCAGATGGAAAGTGGTTGGAGGATAGTGAAGGGTAAAGTGGGCCAAATATATGGTGACAGAAGATGATTTGACTTTGTGTGGTGGGCACACAGGGCAATATACAGAATGCATATTACAGAAATGTATACTTGAAACCTATGTAATCTTATTAAGCAATGTCACCCCAATAAATTTAAATTAAAAAGCACATGGGAGCTTGATAAAATGCTTATTCTGGTGCCAAAACTCCAAAGATTTTGATGGAGTAGGTCTAAGGAAAGGTCCCATAATTATATTTTTGCAACATCCCAGGGAATCCTATACCCGGGGCCCATGTACTTTACTGGTTGAGAAAAATAAAGTGGAATCCTTGGGGAGATGTCCTACCAATATGATGACTACCTTATACAACACTGATCTTTCAGAAAGTTTAATATCTCGGTTTATATAATCACATGCATGCTCAGTTTCCTTTTGTGAATGTGAAACAAATAATATAAAAAGCCCAAATTTATAAATGAAGAAATCAATCCACAAAATGTTAAAATGGCTTCTATACTTCTATCAAAAGAAACATTTCTTACCCTGGATTAATTCTGGTTTATTATTTTGTGAGTCAACCTAAATGATCTCAGCTTATCTGAGAGTACTATCCAAATACAGGCCTGGCTTTGGGGTCAAAATGAGTGACGAAAAGACTAAAAACCTACTACTAGAAGATGTGCCAGTGTGGAAACTTCACACCTCTCTGGAGAGGTGGACCAGCCTAGTTGATGAAGTCATGGGTTGGGGAGCCAAACCGCAGTGTGCGTGTGAATCCTGGCTTTGCACCAACCAGCTGCGTGACTCTAAGCAAGTTACACAGTCTCTCTGTGTCCCAGTTTTCTCATTTGTCACAAAGGGATAATTCCTATCTCACAGGGTTTTTGCAAGGATAAATAGATAATTATGTGAAAACTCCTAGGACTGATGTAATGTAAGTGCGGTATACAGTTAGACTTTACTATTTGACAAATTCTAACAAATATTTATTTGTAGGGACTACATCTGGATGGGGTACTGTGATTTAAGTCACAGGGAGAAGGTTGCATTTTTATTTTTGGCAAAATTTACCTAATCTTCTGTTGTATTTAATCATAGGCTACATTGACAATATCTTTCCAGTTAACCAAATGAGTTGAAAATTACATAATGGGGATTTATTACTTAAAATATTAAGGCTTTGGTTCTATTTGGTTAAGCATCTTCTCTTTAACAAAAGAAAAAAGAGAAACAGCTAACTTGTTTTGTTGTAATGTAGTAAATGTTCAAGAATAAATCCTACTGGAAATATTGAAACAAACCTCACCCTACCAAAAGCACATGGAAAGCTTTCAGACCCTGTTGTAAAAGCTCGGATGCTGAGCTGACTTGCTTCAGATACGGAAAGATTGGGTTCTAGGAGGGAAGCCTCTACTATGTTCTTTACGCAGTTTCAAAGGGAGAAATGAGCCAGTCGTTTCAGGGCGCTCTCCGACACCCGGTACAAAGCTATGCTGACTTTCCTCATCAGGAGGGGTGCCCAACAGCAACATCCATCCCACCATTTTGACAACTGCAGTAAAGATTAATGACAGGGGGATGGTGGCCATAGAGAGTGTAGACAGTCAGTGTGAGGAACAGTTTCGGGAAGATAATACAGATGGTGCAATAAATCTGAGAAGGAAGGTTTTAGAGCCTGTTTTCAGGTTTATGTAAGGATCATCTCTTGCTTTTAGCAACGTCATTGTACCACCTGGGTTTACCGGGCCTCATTTTATAATTGTCCCTCTCTTATTTTCTCTTCACTGTAAGTCTTTCAACTGTACACAGAATCCTCTTGGTGTCTGTGCTGTGCGTGTGCGCACAAGCATGTGCACGTATGCGTGTTTGTGACTGGGACAAAAAATGGTACAGAATATATAAATTAACAAAAATAATGTTGAGGTGTGTGGACTAACATTTTGGCAACATTATCTGGACATGACATATCTTGTTGCCATGTTTTATGCTACTTATGGTTTGATGGCTTCCTCTAAAACAGGAACACGGACTTAGAAAAGACATTTCCAGAATTGCAAACTCCCAAGGGAATGTTATTTTTTTAATCTATAAACAGTTTTGTCTTTTTAAAGCTAAAGAATGAGTACTATTACCTGATGTTCTCATAGAGTAAATAATTTGTTCTTTTCTCCTCAGAAAGTTTTGTTTTGGTTCAGAGTTGGATCAAATATTTTATTTAGTTTTGCTTTTGTTATTGTAGATGTTTTATGAGACCAATAAGTATTTGTAGCATCCGTTTAATAGAATTATTTCCTGAATATTTGAGTTGGCATAAGAAACCAGAACTCTGTGTATATTTAGGAACAAACAGCACATACCTCATTATTTATGATCATCCTTTTTCACTGACTTTGAATTCTGCCTATTTTTTTTGCCAAGTGTTTTAAATATCTAAGTGTTTATTGCTTGTGTTGCTAAAAACGCTAGCTAATGTAACATTACTTGTGACATACAAATCTTTTATAATAAAGTTGTGCTCATCTTTTAAATAAAAATTAAATGCAGGGGCAGATCACAGAGTCCCACTAGCTCTTTTCCAGTGCGTTGTCTGATCCTGTCTCTTCCTTCCTCCTTTCCTTCTGCAGTACTGCTGTTTACATTGATTCATGGCTGCTTTTCCTTTCCCTGCCTGCTGTCCAGAATATTGTGTGTGGAAAGAAGTATTTAAAAATAAATATGTTTAAAGCTAGAAAATAGTAGTTTGAAATGTAATCTTCACAACCTATTTGATTAAAAAGATGAGTTTTATTTAAGAATTGGAGGCATTAATGATCAATATTGTACATCTTTTAATTGAACACGCCACCCATTATTGATTATATCTAAAGTTTACATCACTATAATTTTATTTGTAAATTCAGGCCAGCTCCTTCCACAAGGGTTCTGTGACCACTTGGTGGCGATGTTGTAGAGGGGATTCAATAGGGCAGGGAGCGGGGCTGGGGGGTGGGGGGGCAGTAGAAAACCTGAGGCCCTTTTCAACCCATAGCTTGCACAGTGATTTACTGAATCACAGCCCTATGTCTTAATTATTCAGAGGGCCTTGTAGCATGGGGACTGGCTCAAATTTCCAATGGCAGAGTAATAAAACATGTTACACATACTTATTTTGAACATAAATAGCCACCATACAAAATTACCCAAAGCTAGCAACATTAAAGCAAGGCCTTTTATCTTTCTTTTTCTTCAAAGCAACTATAAAAAGACATGAAATTTTAAAATTCATGCATAAATAAATAAAAAGAAAAAACAAAAAGAACAAAAACAAAACTTGGGTTCATCTTCTTTGATATAAAAAAATGTAATAACACACCAAGTCCTACTAAGTCTGGATCTAATTTACCACTACAGCTTCGTGTGGTGGTGACCAATTTTTCTCATGAACAAAATACCAAGGCTACAGTAAACTCATTTTTCCTTATAAATTTTATGCATTTTTACATTTCCATATCTATGTTCATATATTTATTTACTAATTATTTATTTATTTTGCACGGAATACCCTCCCACCTACCACCTTACCTAGCCTCTGTAAACCTTCCCTTCTTCAGATCGCTATCTCTATTCCTTACCTGTTATTCCTCAACAAAATGTTGTAACTATATTTTAATCAACTGCATGCATATCTGTCTCCCTGATATAATTTATTTTTCAAGGGAAGTGACTATTTCCATTCACTGTTTTTGTAATTGCCTTGCTTTCCTCCCTCTTCTCTTCCTCCTTGGGGAAATGTCCTCCTTGCCCCTTGCCCAACTTTTTCTAATTAAGTATAAGATAGCTGTAATAGATCGGACATTGTGTGGGTATCACAGATATGATAAATCCTGGTATGTACCATATTATAAGGAAAAGAGTCAAGTAAAAAACAATTATATACCTGTGTCTTGATAGGGGAAAAGCACCTGCTACCTAGAAATAATAGTGAAAGCTAAAATATGCTTAGTAGTTATTTTATCCTAGACAGTTCTATAATAATTTTACCTGTATTGATGTTTTAATCTTTATACCAATCATATATCTGATGTAATTAATATGCTCATTTTAGAAATGAGGATTTAGAAGCCTAGCGAAGTTAAAATAACATGTCCAAAGACACACAGCTGGATTTCAACTAAGTTGCTGTGCTTCCAGGTTGTATAATTTTAGTGGCTGTGTATAGTGCCTCTCATTACGTGTTGGGTAGAAACATATGAATGTTGAAATGTTGAAGCAGCTCCTTTTGAACACATGATAACTAATTCCTAATTAGTAAACCATAATCTGATATATTGTTATAAGAACATTTTCTATTTATATACTTACTATACTTCAAATCTGTATTTCAAGTACTTAACTTTTTGAGTTAGCTTACATTTGTATATTTCTGGTAAAAATGTAAATTCTTATGAAGCTGATTTCATTTAAGACTTCTGTTGCCTTTTCTACTTCTGGCATAGTGCTGGACACATACAAATTTCATTTACAATACATACTTGACCAGTAATTGATACATATTTAACTATTTAAGCTTACTAATCTTTTTTTCCAATTTACCCTTTATTGAATTATTTTTGATAAAGAATGTAAATCAAAGTTATCTATGGAAGGGTTTTCACACTGCACATAGTTGTTAGCACCAGGATTTTCTTTGGTAGGTATCGCCTTGGATCCAAAATCTTGATTAAGAAAAAATTGATCTTCCTTCAGGAATCCAGGCTTAAAGAACCAGCTTGAGAATACCCTGATACTCTTGCTCCTACTACCACTGTAAATCATGTTTTTTGTGTTTGGCTTAGGAGTTTGATGTTTTGTGCCTGAACCCATGAAACTGGCAGGCTGACTTAACCTGCTAGCAGATTAAATCACAGATTCTTCCCCAGTGATTGGTACTTATTTTTATCTGAAATCAGTTTATCTACAAGCAATAGACACTCACATTTGATTAGAATTTTCACAAGCCTCAGAAAAATATATTGAGATTTTACTTGGAACTTAGAGACTGGCAGATCCATAATTAGTCCCCTTTCTAAGTTAATATTTTTCTCAACATCTCCCATCCTACTCACTGCATCATGCAATAATTATCCTTGGAATAAGCCTCTTTGACCTGCAATCCTCTTCCATAGCATTGTTATTGAACTCCATCTCCTCCTCCATCCTTTAGCTTTCCCTTGGACCCTGTTTCCTGTGCTGCTTCTCTAAGGCTCTTCCTTCTAAGAACTAAACTGCAATCATGAAACTCCTAAGTAATTTTGTTTTCTTCTCACCTGTTTTGGTCTTTGTGGGAGGGAGGGGCTAGGAGATTTGTTTTACACTACTTTGCAGAACAGCTACTATTGTGCTTTCTCCCTTTCTGTACTGTAAACTCCTTAAGAATAGTAAAGCAGTTTTATTCATTTTGGTGTCCTCTGTACCCCATAGCCTGGCAAGATTATTTGAATTTAATGGTTAGTAAAACCCTTTCTGAATGAATGAATTTTAAGTATGTAATTCACATATAACATTGATGAAGTGTATAATGTGATTTCAATATAGACACTTCATTACTTTTTATAAGCCCGAAATACATTAGATAAACATGGTTGTACTTAACTTATAAAGGGGAATTAGTACATAACTAGATTGTTGTCCAAAGGTTTTAATTGCCTGGTTAGAATAGTTTGAATACAATAACAACAGATCTTTCATATTGGACTAAGTGTACATATTCAGTTTTTTTTTTTATTTGAAAGTTCCATTTGTAGTAAAATGAGTGTTGGTAATACAAACACACCTCAAATATTCAAACTAAGTTCTGCCCTTTTAAATACATGGCTTTAGTTTCAGGTGTACAGCATAGTGTCTAGACATTTATGTAATTTACAAAGTGATTAACTCCATAATCTCATACCTACCTGACATCATACAGTTACTACTACATATTATTGACTATTTTCCTTATACTGTACTTTGTATCCTTATTACTATTTTTAACTGCCAGTGTGTACTTCTTCAATGTCAACTCTAATTGAAAAAAAAAAATAAAATAAATAAAAACATGGCTTTTGGCTAAGGCCTACAGTAAAAGACCCACAAATATTTGTGTTTTATGGAGCACAAGAAATTGTGAAATTAATGATAGTTCTGCTCATTAGAAAGCTTTTTGTTTGAGGTTTCAATGACAGAGTGTGAAATATATCAAAGAAGTATAGAAGAAATTTGTAGGGAAAAGTGTTTTCTTGGTGGGTTCCATGCATTAATTATATATCTCCACATTTATGTGAGATCTCAGTTTTTATGAATGTTAAGTAAGGTCTTAGATCTAGAACCCAAATCATTGGAATTTATGTACTATACCCAAACACGTTATACGATGGATTTAGGCAACTCTGTAGTAGTCTAGTGGCTGGAAAATGGTACTTGATCTTTTAGGGCCATTCTTGCTAATTTTATCACTACATATATACTATATAACTAAAACCAAAACATATTACTTTAATAAGCCTCATAAAAGCTTACTTTTGTTGCTCATGGCAATATTTTCTTCTATGTGGAATATAATTTTATAATTTTATGTAAAATCAACAATGTTTCACTTTCTTTGAACATATGTAAATTGGTAGCAAAGAAAAATGATTCAGAAATGCAGTTGGCACTAAGACATATATAACTTTGGGAGACAAATATTTGAAAAAGAAAAGGGATTTAATTTTTAGTTTTATAATCTGAGTTTGAGCCTTGGCTCTGGAGGCAACATGGAACTAACAAAAGATATAACATTTAAATAAAAAAAATAACTTTCTAGGTTCTGTGGATGATGTCTTGGAAGGATAAATGATTGTTGACAGGGTATAGTTTGATAGATATTAGATGTGAACAGAAAGAAAAAAAACCTTACAATAAGTTGTAGGAGGAGAAGATTTAAGAAATCTAAGAGAAGAAACAAAATAGCAGACAATATGATTTTCCAGTTTCTGGTTTGATGACTGGCTAAATAGAATTACCAAAATACTATATGTATTTCCACAAATTTGCAAATTGCAATATTAAGCATAGAGAAAAACACTAAATAAATCATCTCTTTGGAGGGACAACATAGGGGAGATGATAGGATGGAAATAGTATTTGTCTGAACATTATGTGTTATTCAATGTAAATTTGAAATATTAAAATATTTAAATGTTCAGAAACTAAAATGGAAACAAAAATGAAAATCCAATGGAAAAAAGTTTTTTAAAGTAGAAAGCCAAATGGAAAAAATGTACATTTTTCAAATTACCAACATACTGCATAGAGAAAATAACTACTACAATTGTTTTTTTCAACATAAACTTGGACTTGCTACTTAATGTACCATATCCTGAAAACAAAAAAAAAAAAACCTTGCAAATATATCCGTAATGTGTATTGTTAGTTGCACTATGAATATTTTAGTGCGAAAAATTTTATATGTGTTAATAATGCAGCAAATACATATTTATGCCCCTAAAGGACTATGGGAAGTAAGATTTTCAGTGTATAAAAGAAATAATTTAAAAACCAAAATGATCGGCTATGATATGTAATATGAAATGAAAATACCAGCATGCTCATATATTTTTTTTGTTTTTGTTCTTTTAAATAAATTTTTAATTTTGTCTCCTGAAAAAGCCCAGATTATGTTCTGTAAAAACTATTTCTCACTGAAGGTAACAAGGGCTTCCTAGAATATGAGTATATGACTCTAGGCTCAGAGTTAGAAATGTACAAGATAGGAGGTCATGACAGTTTGGAAGAATAGGAAAAAAAGTTGGCTTGGACCTGTTGGTTCTGAGTTCCTCCTGGGCACGAAATTTTGAAAAGGTGTTAGAAGTTCTGATTTAGGGCTTTGGCTTGGCAATTTAATATGCATTCATTTAATTTCTATAAAATTTAAAGAACTTAATCCAATGATTTTTAGGATGCTAGAAATTCTCAAAAGTGTATGGTTTTGTGACTCTACATAATGTAACTATATTTAAGTAAGCTCAGAAATGGAACATTCGTGCCTTGCTAGAGGAATTGGCAGAGTTGCTCAGAATCAAAAGAACAGTGTCAAGTACAGAGGCAATTTGTTAATGATTAATGATTTATATGTAGTAAGTCAAAGTTCATTTCATAAAGCTAATACTAGTACTGCCTTTCCTTTTTTTTTTTTTTTTTGCTTTTTTTCCTAATTTATAATTAGTTTGATTTGTATGACTTAGTTTATAACCTTGGGCTTGTTTAATTGAAGTTAAAATAAGCATGTCAAACTGTAAAATAATTATGTATTCGCTTATTTTATAGTCACATTTAAAATGTGTATTAAAGTTTCCTCAATACCTGTAGCCAATGATTTAAGTTCACCTTTAGACTTACTTGAGTTTTCCTATTTAGACTTCTTTCCCAAGTATTTGTGATTCATTTTATGAAAAAGTACTTCCTGACATCTGCGTTGAATTTCCTTCTTCCCGAGTCTCAGTCCTGAACCCTCATCTTGTTATCTTCTTTAAGTGGAAAGTAGTCTGCCTGACATTATTTCTATCATGTTCAGCTCTGTGTATTTCACTGAAATCTTTCTTAATTATGTTCTTCCCAAGGGAGCACTTAATTGTTTTTTAGCCTGACTTTATAGATTTTTACCTGTTGGCCCTAGGATAAACCCCAATGCTTTTAAAAACAATTTCAGTACTTTTAAAGACTTGAGTACTTAATTAAAAGAATTCCCATTAAAACAATATTAACAAAATATCAAAACTCAATTTTCACACTTTGGAAGAATTAGTGTTCTTTGACAATACACAGAATGTTCAAAGAGCAAAATGACTTCAAATGTAATACAGTCACTTGTACATTTTAATTCCATCTCTTTTCCCTTTTGCTTAATACGTTTAGTACCTTGAGGGTTCAAATGGGTGATGAAATTGTATACTTAAGTCTTCATTTTGCTTTAATGTCTACTTCCTATCCAACAGGGCATAAATATCTAATACCCAGAAGACATTAACATTAAATTAATCTCTCTATTTATATTATTTCTTATATTTATTAACCTAAGGTTAAAATGTTATAAGGCATCATGATAAAATGGGAAACCAATTGTTACTCCCATGTAAATGGACAATTAATATAATAGCTCAAGAGTCACAGTGGGGGGAAATATGAATGAATATATGTTTTGTCAACAAATATGATTCAACTAATAATGTGAATTAATGTATCTGTATGTAAACAGTAAAGAAAAAAGCTATTTTCACTTCGCATGGTACTAAGCATTGTCTACATTAAGACATTCCCAGTCAAATGGATATTTTTAATTGAACATATTGAATGAATTTACAGAGTACATAATAGTTAACAAGATATCAATGATCAGAGATTGTATTGACTGTGTAAATAACAACAGGAATACTCAATATTAATAACCTTCAAAATTTGGGCCGCCGAGATCAACTATGAATGCTTGGTCTGAGTAGGGATGTAAATTGGCAAACCTGAACATTTTCTCTCTCTCAAAAATATCACTAGGAGTTTAATAGAATTTGGAATTTGGATATACAGTCAAGCAGAGAAATTATAGAAATCATGCAAGAGCTTTCCTTTCTTTTTGCAGAGAAATTTAGTTTAGTTCAGAACTCTAACCAACTTCAAAGGAGAGTTTTGTAGGTATTTTGGGTCTAAATTGTGCAGGAAAAACTAAAGCTGGCTTTCAGACAAGAGCAAATCATTCAGCAAATGCTTTTCCATGCAAAACAATGGTGTCACACCTTGTGAAACAGCGTTTGAAAATGTATGTGTGCATAAGCTTCCTTGCTATATTCTGTGTAGGAAGAAATGAAACTGATATGGCGTGAAGATAATGTTAAACAGTTTTCTGCCTGCTTCCTAAACAATGATCAAAAGCCTATCTGGGTTTTGGAGAGTACAATACAAATTAAAGTAGTGGATCCTCGGAAGGTCATAGAAGAAAAGAAAAAACAACACTGTTCAAACTTTGAATGTGGTAGTTTAATTTATGTTTAAATTAATTTAAAATTTGTAATCAACTACTTGTTGGCATTAAATAATATATTGTCATTATTCATCATAGGACATTTGTTTAAAAGAAAGAACAAATTAAGAATCATGAGCTATTTGAATTTGTTCAATACGGAATATTGTATTTTACTATTTTTTCAGGTTTACAATAACAAAAAAAGAAATCATTCCAATACACCTCTGTTAAAGAGTTTACCTGGACAGTAAGGCACCAAATTGTATAAAACTATTCTTTTTCTATCATAAATCATAAATGGTAAAACAAAAATTTTACACAGACTAGACCATTTTGAAGTGCCCTTTCTGTCTCAGGAATATAAACCAGAGATATTAGTATACTGTCAAATATTAAGTATTGGAAATAAATAGAAGTGAACCATAGTCTTTCTGTGCTATCTTGAAATTGATTATAGTAATAATAACAGCATTTACCTGAATAATAATTTATTCTTTACAAAAGATCCTCTACAACATTGCTACTTTCTTATTTACTATTAATTTGCACATCACTTCTTACATAATCCAGTACAGATAAAGAATTTATTGTCAATAATTTACTCTAAAGTCTGATGATTTTCAGATGTAAATATAAATTTTTTAAAATATAATTTTCATTTAAATCAAAATAAGCACAAAAATTGTTTATAACAAGCTTTCTATGCATGCTTTAATTATTCTTAATTTAAATTGAGGTAAACTAGGGTACATAACTATCTACATATATTTTAATATCAGCAATATAAAATGTTTTTCACTGTGTCACTTTTTAAAAATCTGAAAATTAATCTTAACCCTAAAACTTGTTACAAAATTAAAAAAAAAAAGTAAGAAAGAAACTGGTTTTACTGTTAAGCTTCATAGTTGCTGTACTCTATCCTCTGAGTAAATTATTTTTCTTCTAAGGAAATAAGTTGTCACTTGGAAATTATTTAGCTTCATTACAGCTCAATCCATTAATAACATGAAATAATGAGTCAAAAATGGAAAACCCCAGTTATTAATTTTTGAACTGCTCTTCTAGCACTGAATGCAAAAAGTCAGAAAGTCTCTTCTAGATATTCCAAATAAAAGTCAGCCCACATGCAAGATGAGTTAGCATACATGTATTTTTAATTTTATAGTAAAAAATAATTTCACAAAATAAAGCTAGACTTTGGCTTCCTTGTGCTGTTCCTTGTTTCTTATCCAGATTATTCCACTACAAAATTTCTTTATCCTACTAAATCCTTTTTAAACTCAATTTCCTTTTCATATTTTTCAAACTGAATGAATCCATTTTCTCAGACACACATTTCTTCAGATTTCTTTCATTGTTGACAACCCTTTTGTGTAATATTTTCTTTTTTATTTGTTATTCCTGATTTCTTTGTTTATCTTAGACATTTCCCTTCTTATTTTAAGTACCATATTAATATTTTAAATATGTGGCTTTTGAAACACCATTAGGTAAGATGAATGAAGGTTCTGTTCTCGTATATGAAGAGGCATAGCATTAGAAAAGCTTTTAATGGCTATTACAGTTTTGAGCACATAATTTAAACATCCTTGTCCTTATGTGTAAAGGAAATAATGTGCTTCCCTTAGCAAACGAATGCATCTTTCCAAATATTATTACTATGCAATTGTTCAAGATTCCTATTTTTATCTTTTTTATATGCTTATTCTCTAGACCAATAAAAAGTTAGCATTAGCTACATGATATGTTCTAACTAAAAATAAACATACAATTAATATGTTTTGTTCTTTTTCCCCCACCAAAATAAAGTTAAGAATACACTTATTTGTAGTTTTGCTATCCTTCTTCAACTATAAAATTATCAGAAGGCAATTTGACCAGCTGAAGCTGATACTTCAGGGTCCCTTGACAGATACACACTAATGTAGGGAAATGTGCATAAGGTTACCAGAGCACAATGACAGAACTTTGTAAGAAGATACATTTTATCCCTTTATTCCTACTCTTTATTTATCATGCACTTTTGAACATTAACCAATTTCACAAGTGACTTTTCCTTTGTAAAAAGAATGCTAACTGGCAATTAACCATTTCCTTGTATACGCTTGATTTCTCTTGCTCAGTACTGATTATAAAATAGCGTTTTGGTAGAAAAGTAGATTCTTTATAGAATAAGACAATGAAAATTTGTTCTTGATTCAATTTTATTATTAGGAGACTAACAATAAAAAATTCAAGACAGGAGCAATCGTTCAAAAATGTTACTATATTTTTCATCATTTATTTTGGATTGGTTATTAAGATCAAGCAAAAAATTATTTCCTCACATTGAATCTATAAAGAATAAATTCAACATTTTCCTTGTCTATTGTCACATGAATGAATAAGTTCTAATTTACTCTCCTGGGTAGGATTCAAACATAAATATATTTAATTAGGTTCTTCATATATAAAGAACTCATGGGAGTTCTTTATATAATTTTGGAACACTAGGTATAGAGCGCAAATTGCTGGTGCCATGGTATTGTAGGACATAAAAATATAAGTGCATAAAGGCATTTATTGAAGAGGCTATTTTTACTCCATGTAATGTTCCTGTCCCTTTTGTCAAATATTAACTGACCATATTGACATGGGTTTATTTCTGGGCTCTCTATCATGTTCCATTGGTCCATGTGTCTCTTCTTATTCCTGTACCAGACTGTTTTGATTACAGTGGCCCTGTAGTATAGTTTGGTATCAGGTTTTGTGATCCCTCCATCTTTGTTCTTTTTTCTCAGGATTGCTAAGGCTATTCGGGGATCATTTATGGTTCCATATATAGTTATGAAATATTTGTTCTATATTTATGAAATATGTCACTGGTATTTTGATAAGGATTGCATTGAATCTATAGATTGCTTTGGGGAGTATGGTCATTTTGATGATGTAAATTTTTCCAATCCATGAGCATGGTATATGCTTCCATTTATTTGTATCTTCCTCAATTTCTTTCTACAGTATTCCATAGTTTTCCAAGTACAGGTCCTTTACCTCCTTGGTTAAATTTATTCCTAGGTACTTTGTTTTTCTTGTGGCTGTACTAATTGTGATATTTTCCCCTAGTTTCTCTTTCTGATAATTCATTGTTAGAGTCCCACTACTTTGTCAAATGCATTTATTAGGTTGAGTACCTTTTTGTTGAAGAATATAGGGTTTTCTATGTACACTATTATGTCACCTGCAAATGCCAGTTTTACTTCCTCCTTTCCAATTTGGATTTTTTTGTTTATTTTTCTTGTCTGATTTCTGTGGCTAGAACTTCCAGTACCATATCAAATAAGAGTGGTGAAATTGGGCACAGTTGTCTTGTTCCTGATAAATTTTTATATTTTTGTTCAGTGAGTATGATGTTGGCAGTAGGTTACTTCTGTATGGTCTATATTAGGTAAAGGTATGCTCACTCTTTTCCCACTTTGCTGAGTGTTTTTATCATAAAACGATGCTGGATTTTATCAAGTGCTTTTTCAGCATCTATTGATATAATCATGTGATTTTGTCTTTCATTTTGTTTATTGATTTGCACATGTTATAACATCCTTGCTTCTCTGAGATAAATACCACTTGATCATGATGTATGACCTATTTAATGTGTTGCTGGATTGTGTTTGCCAATATTTTGTTGAGGATTTTAGCATCTATCTTTATCAGAGATACTGGCCTGTAGTTTTCTTTCTTTATTGTGTCTTTACCTGATTTTGGAATTAGGATAATGCCGGTCTCATAAAAAGAGCATGGGAGTCTTTCTTCTTCTTGAAATTTTTGTAATAGTTTGAGGAGGATAGGTGTTAGCTCTCTTTGAATGTTTGGTAAGATTCTCCTGTGAAGCCATCCCATCCTGGCTTTTGTGTGCTTGAAGTTTTTGATTACTGCTTCAATTTTTCTACTTGTTATTGGTCTGTTCAGGCTTTCTGCTACTTCATGATTCAGTTTCTGGAGATTGCATGTTTCCAGAAATTTATCCATTGCTCCCAGGTTGTCCATTTTCCTGGCATATAGATGTTATTTTTTCTACAATTTCTTACAATCCTTTGTAAGTAATTTCTTACAATCCTTTGTATTTCTGTGGTATTGGTTGCTACTTCTCTTTCATTTATGATTTTATTTATTTGTGTCCTCTCTCTTTTTTTCTTGATGAGTCTTGTTAATAGTTTGTCAATTTTTTTTATCTGTTCAAAGAACCAGATCCTGGATTCATTGATCCTTTAAATTATTTTTTGTTTGTTTCTGTGTCATTTATTTCTGCTCTGATCTTGATTATTTCCTTCTACTCACTCTGGGCTATGTTGTTGTTCCTCTAGTTCTTTTAGATGTAGTGTGAGCTTGTTAATTTGAGATTTTTCTAGATTTTTCTAGAGATGTTCTTTAGGTAGTCAGGTATTGCTATAAACTTCCTTCTTAGGACTACCTTCACTACGCCCCACAGGTTTTGAGCTGTTGTGTGTTCATTTTCATTTGTTTCTGGAAAGTTTTTGATTTCTTTCTTGATCTTGTTATTAACCCATTCGTTATTTAATAACATGTTATTCAGTTCCCATGTGTTTGAATTTTTTGAGTTTTTCCTCAAGGTTGTTGGTTAATGTTTTTCCTTAAGGTTAGTTTCTAGTTTCAAGACATTGTGATCCTAGGAGATGCTTGATACGATTTCAATTTTCTTGAATTTGTTAAGGCTTGTTTCGTGTCCTACCATGTAGTCTATCTTTGAAAATGATCCATATGCATTTGAAAAGAATGTATACTTTGCTTCTCTGGGGGGAAATATTCTGTAAATATCAATTAAGTCCATTTGATCTAGAGTATAGTTCAATGCCACAATATTCTTGTTGATGTTTTGTTTGGACTATCTATCCATTGTTGACAGTGGGCTATTAAAATCCCCCACAATGACCATATTGTTATTGATCTCCTTCATAAATTCCTCCAAGATTTTCCTTATGTATACAGGTGCTCCTATTTTGGGTGCATATATGTTTAAAAGGGTTATATCCTCTTGTTGGACAACTTCCTTAAGTATTATGTAGTGACCTTCTTTGACTCTTCATGTGACCTTTGTTTTGAAATTTATTTTGTCTGGTATAAGTATTGCTACCCCCAATTTTTTTTTCATTTCCATTTGCTTGGAATATTTTCTTCCATCCCTTCATTTTCAGTCTGAGTAGATCTTGTGTTCTGAGGTGGGTCTCTTGTAGACAGAATATATGCAATGTTTTCTTATCCATTCAGTTACCTTATGCTTTTTTATTGGATCATTTAATCCACTTTCATTTAAGGTTGTATTGATAAGTTCTTATTTTTGCCATTTCTTTTCTTTGTACCTCTGTTCCTCTCTTTCTCTCTCTCATTTTCTTCTTCTTATAGCAGTCCCTTTAGCATCTCTTGCAATGCTGGTTAGGTGGAGATGTACTCTTAGATTTTTTTTTTTTGTCTGAGAAGTTCTTCATTTTTTCTCACGTTTTAAATGTGAGCCTTGCTGGATAGAGTAGTCTTGGTTGCAGGTCTCTGTTTTGTATTACTTGGAATATTTCATGCCATTCCCTTCTGACTTGTAGTGATTCTGTTAAGACATCACCTTCTAGGCTTATCTGAGCTGCCTTGTATGTTACTTCCCATTTTTCCCTTGCTGTCTTTAAGATTCTCTCTTTGTCTTTACATTTTGCCATTTTAATTATGATGTTTCTTAGAGTGAAACTTTTTGGGTTCATCTTGACTGGGCTCCTCTGTGCTTCCTGAACTTGCATGCCATTTTCCCTTACCAAGTTAGAAAAGTTTTCTGTCAGTATTTTTTTAAACAGGTTTTCTATCCCTTGTTCCTTTTCTTCTACTTCTGGTATTCCTATGATGTGAATGTTGTTACATTTAATGTTGTCCTGAAGCTCCCTTAAACTATCCTCTTTTTGAGGGTTTTTTTTTTTTTTTTTATTTTGTTGTTCTGACTAGGTATTTTTTCTATCTTATCTTCCAGCTTGCTGATTTGGTTCTCTGCTTCATCTAGCCTGCTTTTAATTCCTTCTAGTGTATTCATCATTTCTTCTTGGTTCTTATTCACAGTTTTTATGTCTTTTTTCATGCTGATGTAGTTCCCACTAAGTTCCCTATAGCTCCCATAAAGTTCCTGGTAGTTCTCACTGACTTCTTTGAGTATCCTTACAACCATTGTTTTGAACTTTATGTCTGATAGATTGCTTGCCCCAATTTCATTTAGCTATTTTTTGGGGATTCCTCCTTTCCTTTCAATTGTGAGTTGTGTGTCTCTCAATTTTAGGTTACTCTTTTTGTTAGTTTGTACATACAAGATTGCTCCATTTTGACTCCTTGTCTTCATGGGGTGGCCTTCTGTGGTAGGAGTTCTGTGGGACTAGTGGTACATTTTCCTTGATCTCCTGAGCTGGATGATCTAGGGATGCCCTTTATTCAGATTATGTGGGCTCTCTTCTGTATTTGGATTTTGATTGTTGATGACTTATTCACTGATGGGTTCTCCCCTCTGACTGCCTAACTGAGAATCACAACCCCCACTACATTTTATATACTGTTATACAGGTATTTGCAGATCAAAGCAAAACTACCCAGAAAACCAGACCCATGCCAGAAAATACCCTCCTTCCATATCAGCAATAACAACAGCACATGAGCAAAGATTAATAAAGTTGGAAAGAGATTAAAACTATTATAAGGTAGGAGAAAAGACTATGAGATGACTAAAGGGAAGAAAAATGATTTTGAGAAGGAAGAGAGGGGAGAAATAATAAGTGTAATGACTAGGAACAAGATGTAGAAAGGGGGAAAATAAAATTTAAGATGGAGATAAGAAAGGGAAGGAAAAGGCAAAATGGAGTAAGACAAGGGAAGGGTACACTGATTTGAAATAAAAATAAAATAAAATATAAAAATATAAAAAAAGACAAAATAATGAATTAGTTCAGAATACAACTGAAGAAAAAGAAAAAAATGTTAAAAGGCTATGTGAGTGAAAAAAATAATGCAAATGCTGAAGAAGAATGAGGTGGAATTCATCTCAACAGAGTGTGGTTTTGCCTACAGTCTCCTCCTTCCGGATCCACCTCTGGCTTTTTATCAGCTCAAGGTCCAGGGGTGGGTCATCCAACTTCTGGCAGCACCACATGTATCACTTTCAGTTGCTTCTAGAGGGGGCTTCTATTGCAATTGAGAGGGTGGGATCCCTGGGTTTCCCCTGGGAGGTGCTCTCCAGTCTTCTGGGAAAATTGTGGGTGTGTTCCCTTGTCCCTGTGACACCATCTTTTTTTCTGTCCCACCTTATTTCCTATAATGTATAGTTTCTGATTAATTACCTATCTATTTCACAGAGTGGGGGACAATCTGTGTCAGTGGGTCAGCTCTTTCCTGTTTGGTGCTGATGGCAGCTCTGTGTGAGAGCCAAAGCCAGGTGGGGCCCTGCTTCGCCTTTGCTGCAAGGGTTTCTGATCTCCCTGCCTTACTGGCCTCAGTGGAATAAGGCCTAAGAACCAGTGTATTTTGTCTCCTTGAGAGAAGTTCAAATGGGCCCTTTTGGAGTTTCCCTGTCTTTGTCCAGTGGGTATGCACCCTGCAGGGATTTTGAGTGCCATCAGACTGTTCTGCAGAGCTTCCTTGTTGGATGTGTTACTTGCAGTCCTGAAGGAGGTGGGGGCTGATTACATCCTTCCTTTCCCAGAGGTCTGAACTCTGCCAGGGAAAGGGGTTCTCTGCCTGGCTGTAAATAATCTCAGGTGCTCAACTTTTGCCCATCTAATTCCCAGCCCACTGCCCTCACAGTAGACACAGTCCTGAACTCTCTGTTTTGTGTAGACGCTGGGTGGCTAGCCACACTGGGCTTAGGCCCAGAAATGTCTTTGCTATGCAACTCTGATCTCCCTGCCCAGCAGTATTTTCAGTGGGAGCAAACTGCACTTTTAATCTTGTCCTTTTGCTGGCAGAGCAGCTGCCCAGTGTGCTTCAGCTTTCCTTTCACAACATCTCTCTGTGGCACCCCCACTGCAGTACCAATCACTGTCCAGGTTTCTGGACACACCACCTCTCCAAAAAGCCAAAAGTCTCTCATGGTCATGGCTGGCTGCAGCCCGCCTCTGCCGGACCCAGGTGCAGCCCCCGCTCATTTTGAGAGATAGAGTCCCATTCTCTCTCTGGCACTCTTCAGGTTGGCATTTGGTGCTGCAGATATAGACATACTGCTTGCTGTGTGTGTGTAGCCTGGATCTCCCTGACTCTGTTTATCCTTCCAAGTCCCTCCTGGCCAGGTTCAGGGGGTTCCCTGCACAGATCTGGGGCCCCCTTCCCTGAGAGGGGAGGGAGCCACGAAGCTATGATTTCTGACTAGTCTTTACTGCTGCAGGTGCCACCATAGGCTATTTCCCCTTCAACTTATAAAATCTCCTTACTACCAATTGTGAAGCATCTTCTGTATTCCTTGGCTTCAAAACTTCATACTAGCTGAGATTTCACTTATTGTTCAGGTTATTTGTAGGAAGATTAGCCAAGAATCCAAGTCAGGGGGCAAGAGCAAATGGACTCAGCTTCCACCTATTTGGCCACCATCTTCTCCTCCTTTCCAAAGCAACGGTTTGCTTAGAGGCTCAGTACAGAGTTTCTCTCTCTCTCTCTCTCTCTCTCTCTCTCTCTATATATATATATATATATATATATATATATATATATATACACACACACACACACATAAATAAAAATGACAAAGTTGAAATATAAAGAATAACAATAAAACAAACATCTGTATATTTATCACCACTGTTAGATAAAGTCATACTTTGAATCTCCTGATTTATCCCTACTTGATCCTACCACCTTATTTCTATATTTCTTTCCAAGTTATCATTGTGTTGACTTATAACAAGTTTGCATGGTCCAAAGTATTGTTTAATTGGAACCATATGGTAGATACACCATATATGGAACTTATGTTTTTCATTGAGAATAATTCATGTTAATGATTGTAGCAATCAATTTGTTTTACTGTGCATATTATTTTATTTTTTGAATATATAACCATTTATCTGTTCCATGATTAATTGATATTAGGGTTGTTATTATATTTTTAGTTTTAGGTACATTTCTTTTGGTGTGTATGGGCAAAATTATCTTTATAGTTTATACCTATTAGTGATATTGTGATGTCATAGGATATATGAAGCTTTGATTTTATTTAACATTATGTAATTGTTTTTCAGAACAGTTGTACCAATGACCTCCCACCATCAACAGTAAACTAAGGTTCTGATTGTTTCACCCTTACAAACAGCTGATATTGAAAGATTTTCATTTCTGTTGGTCTGGCGGAAGTAAAATTGTATCTCAGTCATTTTGCTTTTTCCCTGTTTCTATTGAATTGAGTACCATTTGGTATGTATCATTTGGTACATTATTATTATTTTAAAAGTACCTGTAAAATTTTCCTTTTTAATTTTTTAAAATATGTTTTATACATACATAGAAATTACACTTTTTCTGGATATTTATTTTTGTAAGTTTTATGTATTGCAAATATTTCTAACTTGTATCTTTTTATATGCTTCATGGAATTATTTTGATTAACAGAAATTCTTAGTTTTATTGTATTCAAATTCATGTCTTCCTCTATAGTTTGTACTTTTTGTGTAGAAAACCTTTCTCTACCCCAAAATTGATAGCTATGGTATATTCCCATATTAGTTAGAAAGTTAAATGATTTTTATACATACATCCTTAATCCATGAACAATTTGTGTGGTGTGGGGTAAGATTTCATTTTATTTGCTATGTACTTTCTGATAATGTCATTATGTAGCAACTTCACCTGTATCAAAGACACTTTGATAAGATATTAAGGTAACTACTCCAGAATTCTTTCAGTTAGAACTTAACATATATATATTTTCCCACATCTTGGAAAGTTTATGTATCTTTATATTGTAGGCTTGTTTCAGAACATATTCTGATTTTACAAACTACAGTCTTAAATCCCCAATCCCATATTTTAATGGAAGAAATAACTGATGGATAATTATCATAATTACTGAAGTATTTTTTCCACAACTATCAGTTAATTCTATGCTATGTATTTTATATATTTTTCTTTGCCTTATTTTGGATTGTGTTATTTTTTTTTTCTCATTTTAATACTTTTTTCTCTACTGGTTTGGATATTGTATATAGTACTTATATTACTTTAGGAAATATGCGTCTTAATGTTCAAACTAATTTTAACAAAGTTTAAATGAATCTTAAAAGTAATTAATTTCCTTTTTCTTCTTTGGAATAATACAACCATGATGACTTTCTCCCTGATGTGTATATTATTTTATTATTTAGCTATTGTGAAATATATGTCATAGTTGCTTGGATTTGTCCATACATTTACCATTTTCTTTGCTTATCATTTCTTGTGGCATCTCAGACTCCCCCCCAGTCCTGGTCATTTTCCTTGTTTTAAGGTCAACCTTTAGAATTTTGCTTTAGCTATTGCTGGTATTTCTCTCTCATCTAAAAATATTACTATTTCATCATTGTTTTTACAATAATGCAGTTTCATAGAGAATATATTCCAGGTAGACAGTTATTCTTTTTCTCAGCATATTCGAGATACAGTTTTATCATCATCTGTCCTTTATTGTTGTACTTGACAAATCAGTCTTGGTTGTTTGCAAATCATTTGTTTTCCATCTTGCTACTTTAAAGATATTCTTTTCATTTTTGTTAATAAGCTATTTCATTCATATGTATTTAATATAGGTTTACTTTTATTTATTCTAGTTGAGCTTTTTTGTACTCTGAATATGAATATTCAAGTTTACCTGCTCTGAAACTTCTACGGCATTATACCTCACTTATCTGTTTCTACCTTATTGATTTATTAAATGTATTATAACATGATATAATATAAAATCAACCAGAAAGAAGAAAATTTTATGAAATTGAGCCAGTGGTGACCCTTCACTTTGTGGGATGACACCCAACCAGCTGAGGCACACTGGCCAGAGCTGTAAATGGTTCTTTAGTACAGTATTGTAGTTATGTACATCTGCAAAATCTGTGTATGTACATGTACTTTGAGAACTCAAGAAATATGTGTTGTAACTTAAAAGTAGAGTTCATACTTTATGAATATTGTGGGAGGAAGCTAAGTAGATCTAAAACTTTTACAATGAAAGCACCAGTGTGGTATTCAGGGCGTTACTCCTCCCAGATCTTCCTTATGGAAAGGAAGACAATGTAACTCATATTTACACACAATAATGCTTTTTATTACATAGATTTTGAAGTTTATTATTTTTACATTCATGGTTATATTTAAGGCTTGATGTTTTATTGGTTAGATATCAAATGAAAATTATCCTTAATATGGGCAATATGCAATCATTACATATCTTTGGAAGTATATATAGATAAACCCTTTCCTAATATGTCATTCTGTATAAACATGGTTTCTTAGTATTATGTGTGAATTAGCTCAGAGCACACATCTGTAGTTCAGACAAATGAAAATATTTTGAACAGGAATATAGATTAGTCAGTTCCATTATAACAATGATATTTGAGTTCTTTTTATTTTGTGCATTAACTAAGAGGTAAAGATTTGTCTTATGATTTAATTTTTCAATGATAGACCATCCCATCATCTTACTACATATTTATCTCATGAATTTTCACTCATAATTATCTGTTGAGTTAATATTTTAAAAGAAATCTTGTTTAAGAAACATATGAAGAACATAGGAAACTTTTCAGTGAAAACATATATTTGAAATTATTCTAAAAGGATATATACCTTTGCATTTCAAACTTGCCATTGCTGCTGGCTTCAAATATTCTCTAGATTCAATTATTTGTAAAAACTAAGGGAACATTAATAAAAATCAGCTTTGTTTTGGAATCTGAGAAGACAAATGGCAGAGCAAATGTAGAAGAATAAAAAAAGAGTTATGCAGAAAAATATTGGCCACATGAATTATTTTAATGAGGGGGAAATTTATATATTTTGAGCCAATGATATCTTTAGTCATTCACTCTGCAATTCACAAATATGTATTTTTACTTTCTACATGCTATACTCTATTAAATGTGTACATAGATACCGATTCTTCCCTTGTGTCATCTGACATCAGACCAAATCACTCTTATTTCTAATCAGGGAAAGTTAGAAGCACCGATTTTACCCTTCAGTCCAAATATTGAAATAGTTTTTTTCATTTGGTTGACAATCCTGCATTGTGACAAAGGAAAATTGCACCAAATAGAATTAAATGGTACGGAAGGCTTCATTCAAGACTATATTAAAAAGGGAGAGAGCTTGAACTCAACTTCATAGAAATGACAGGCAGGGAGTTTTAAGCACTGGACAGTTTTAAACATGGAAATAAGCTTGTGAAAAATACTGGGGGGCATTTGGGTGTGGTGGTCAATGTTGTTACAACATCAATATTTCCTAATTGGAGATTATTGAAGCTAGGTACCTACTTTCTCACAATGAGATGAGGCCCTATATTTCCAGATCCTTTTCATTTTGCTTGATATTTTTGAGAGGGATATTCTGGGGTTGTAAAACTAGCAGGAATCTGGGAAGCAATTTACATTTCAAAGGGGTAGAAAAAGAATTTACAGTTGCAGGTTTTCTAAGGTAAATGTCAACAACTCCACACTTTCAACCTAAAACCTGATAAAAGCCACCTTCCCTTTTATCTCTTCAGACTTGTTTATGGTTCACCATAACTTGCACCATTCAATAACTTGGAATTGTCTGACTTACAATTCCTAAATAAACCATTTTGCTGGTGAAAAAAAAATGTTCTAACAACAGAGAGGTCAGGAAGAAATCTGTCTAAAAATTATTAAGCCTAAGGGGAACATTGAGGCATCCTGTCAATTGTACTAAATAAAATTATGTACACAATTAATATTAATTATGATGCAGCTAAAAATGAAGACCTTAATTCAAGTTGGCTCAACAATCAATGAATTGCATTTAAAATTGAAAACTAAGTGGTGCTGAGAATAAGGAACATTTATTATATACATATTAATTGGAACATAAAGCAAAAAAGGTTTTAGACAATATTTCAAAGGGTCAGATTTCTTTAGCAAAGGTGAAATTAACCCCCAGTCCTCATCAAGTCCCCTCATTTTGGGTTCTGCCGGTGTGCACCCAAGGGATCCTGAGCTGTTTGCCAGTGTTTTACTTTCTTTGCATGTAATAAATGGAATTTCTCATTGCCGTCTTTTTAGCAACTTTATTTCCTAGAATCCAGTCTTTATGTGTAGGCAGTTAATTTTAATTAATCCCTGCAGAATTCTGTGTTTTATTGTGCCTCAGCTACCACATAGGATGGCGTTACTTGGTTAAAGTAAAACTGAGATGTATGAATTCATGTTGGTATGATTGGTGGGTGAGTGCATTTTTGTTTTAAGATTGTCACCTCTCCCCTGTGCACTAGGTGTATTTTGTTATTTTGTTTAAGCATTTACTTGAAACACTAATTCCAATCATTAGAGGTAAATGTTTTTGCCTTTGTTGGAAAACTACTTAAGGTAAGCACTTCCTACATCTTTTACAAAAGAAGAATTGATCAGGTACACAATCATCTAGCTCTTAATAAATTGCATTTACTTCAATTATCTGTATGTATGTTTCTGGCAAAATAGAATTATAGACACCTAAAATTTGTTGTGCCTTTGACATCCAGACCGAATAGATATTACATTTTCTTAGATGAACTACAAAGTCCTTTGACCTTTACATACCTCTGATTATACTTCCAACAGTATTTCATAGCACTTGAAGTTCTTATATCTTATATTTAGTAAATAAATGAAGTCATTGTAATTTCAAAAATTTTCTTCTACCCTAATTGTTTATAATACATTTAATTAAAAATTTTTCTTTTTGTTTTGAAAATGGGAATTTACTTAGAATTATTTGATCTATTTTAAAAGCTAGTTCAAGTAAGTATGGCATTATTTTTATTATGATTATAAAAATGAGAATTTGTGTTTCCTTTTAGATTTACTGCCTTTGGTAAAAGTAGGCTGGGTTGGTGTGTTGTAATATAATTCACTTAAAAAAACTTCTTGGTATATATTGCTGCTATAGGAAAAGGTTTATGAAACATCCAATGGCCAAAGAAACTGATAAATGAATTATTCCTATTTTCTTGAAAATATTTCTTCCAAATAAATAGCATAAGCTTTTTTCTAATAATATTGGAATGAAACATTCTTACTAAATAGGTCTTACCATTGTCACTAAAATCGTCTCCCTAGGAAATATATTTGATGGTTTTAGTTTTATATTAAAACACATAAGGTTTTTTTCTTTAGTACCTCACTAAATGCTTAAGGAAATTGGTATAAATACAGAGCTAATATTTTAAAAGACAACTGTGAAAAGACTACAAGGACTTGGTGTTCTCTGGGAGCTTCAGAAACTCATCACTCTTTGTGTGTCATGCATTTTATTGCCTCAGGAAAGCAGGGACCTTGATGTGAAGGACACTCTCTCACTCTTTAATATATGTTGACCGTTCAGGGCACTGGAGGAAATGAACAATTTTTCAATACCTTTTTTCCCTTTATTTGACTCAACTAAGATGTAATATTTCTTGTTTATACTGAGTCAAATTTTCCCAATGACATAGTTTCAAAGATTTTTCTGGATTATCATAATTTGATGGTTTGCTTCTTTCTAATGTTTTGGCCCACCGTAGTACATCAGTTACTAAAACAAAGAATATGATTGTAGTGCAGGTACTCAAGGAATAAAATATCCTAGTTAGCATTTTGAAAGCTTATTTGCATAATTTAATGATGTAGATGATGTAGAGTAACATCTTAATTGCAGGTGTTATTTGAGGTTAAAAATTAAGACAGTGTCATATACCTTAATATCTTTGAGAAAAAACAACTCTGTTGAGTGATTAAGAAATAAGGAAAAGCATAGTTTATAATGTCATCCTCAATTTAAATGATATGTCTCATTATAATGATGCTTAATTGCTGCTACACATTTTTAAAGTCAATGTTGATATAGTTTATTGGTACTTCAGTCACATGTAGAATATACACTTTCTAAAAAATGTTTATTTCATATTTACCTCAACTTCTGCTTATAAGACAAGGTTGAGAAATTATTTTTGGAATAAATTAAAACTGCTAAAATTTGTATAACAGAATGAACCACATTAATATTTCTTGTAGTTGTGAAATTGTTAGTTTTGATTATTTTTATAAGATTGTAATAAGATAACTAAAAATCTTCTCATATTTTAATTCATGTTAGTTTTCCATTTTTCAATTTATGTTATATTTTACACAGTTCTGTAAAACATGTTTGTTCTTTTTTCATAATTTATGGTATATGATGCATCCTGGTTGGGTTTTTTTTGCATACCACATCTTTATATTTTTTAACATATTTGAATTTACAAGCTTAAAAATTAGCATGTGTTTCTCATTAATCAACTTTCATTTCCTCAGATGTTAGTGAAGTAATTAAAGTCAGGTGTACAAGTCTGAATTCATGTATTCTTATTAGTACAACATCAAATTGTTATTACTTTGGCTCTAATTGCATTTTTTGCCCTTTCTAAATAAAATTTCTATAAGACTTATTGCATTAGCATTATTATATACACCACAATAAAAAAAAACTGTTGGTGTTTTAAAGAAAAATTATAACAACACACAACTTCTCTAGAAAAAAATTCTGTTTCTGAATCTGTACATTCCTCCTAGCTATATTTTACTCAAAGGAAAAAATGTTATGTATTTATACCTTATTACATAATTTAATGGAGGTACTCTGTGGTTCTTAAGATGACTATCATAAGCTCTTTTCTCAAAAGAAATCCCTGCTCCCACAGTCAATCCCCACACCTCTGTTCATGTCCATGGTTCGTTCAGGAACGTTCTTTGACTAGTTCCTTCCCCTACTTTCCACTTTTATCCTCCTACCCCTCCAGTCTAGTCACTGTCAGCCTGTTCCATGTTTCCATGTCTGTGGTTCTTTGCTCCTTAGTTCATTTTATTCATTAAATTCCCCCCATAAGTGAGAGCATAATAAAAATGCATAATCTTTTAGAAGTGAAGGTAGCTTGTTCATATTGCTTCATTTGTATACATATAGATTCTTTGGCTTGAGTGTTTGACAAGTTATAAATGATTATCTTATTAACTGATATGTTTTCTTATTAACTTATTCCCTCTACACATTTGTCCTGAAAAGTATTTTCAGGTGCATCCTCACTCATAAAATCTCCTGAGTCTTATTTTCTATAAGGGTATTGGAATATTGCCAATATGGATTATTCCATGTTCAGTCATCAGTATTTACTTCATTATTCTTTTCCTTTTTTTTAGCATATGACGTGGAGAATGGAAAAAGAATCACCATATGTGCTTCTAAAACATTTGTGGTTTTTTATTTACCAGGAAACTTACACCATATTTTTATATTTTATGTGAGAAAAAAAGACAAAGGGATTCTATTCTTTAATTAGAAAAATATCTTTTTCCTTTGATCTTTCAATTTGGCTTTTTCATTAATTTTTCCTTTATGTTTTAGAGCAAGTCACTTAAATATTTCTACACTATATTCATAAAAAGTCTATTATGTCATATTGTTAATTTTAGAGATTATGTATTTCACTTAAATGAATATAATACATACCCAGGTGAAAAATAAGAGTTTTCAAAGAAGTAGGAAGATATTTAAAATCTCTTGCAGTCAATTTCAGCAGAAAATGATTATTAAATTTTTGGTGTAGACTTTCATTTTCAAATGCATAGGGTTAATAAAGCCTTATCATCATATAGCAAGTATAGTTTTAAATTTAGGTTTTTTTCTTGATACAATGAAAAATATATTTTATTATGTATTTATTTAAAATGTCTATATTGTTTCATATTAGTAAAATGTCATCAAGAGAAAGCATCATAAAATTGTTTTAAAATTTACTAAAAATCATTTCTAGAGGTAAATGCCAGTATTTTAAAATTGACTCACAGAATCAAAAGTTATAAACAGTTGTGAGATTTTAGTGGAATTGAAAATATTACTTTAATAAATAGTTAAGTTAATTTATAACTGTTACTTCTAGTTGTTAGGTAATATGATTTTTCTTAAGTAATTAGTAATCAAATATTGGGAAAAAAGTTTTTGTATTTTATATACATTTATTTCTTATATTTTATAATTACTCTTATTTTTCACATTTATCTTTTTCTAGTTTCTAAGTTCACATGAATTTGATTTTATTTTTTCCATCACCATTTAGCCCCCATACTGCCTTCCACCTTCACCCACCCCCATTGCCCCCACAATCACCACACTGTTGTCCATGTCCGTAAGTTCTTTCTTTTTCTTTTTTTCTGTTTTTCTCAATCCCTCCATCTCCACTCCACAGTTAAGTTTATATAAAATTAAGAATACTTTTCCCTAATGGAATTGTTCTTAGAGCACAATATCTTTTTTTATGATGCTAATTCAATTGTTATTATTATATAAATAAATTTTTGTATAATTAATTTAACCTCTCTTTATTGATGCTACTTTTTTTCAATTAATTCCTTCAGATTTTTTCTTGGAGAGTAACTCAAAACTGAGAGGATCTTCTAGATTAAACGTCCAGTCAAGGTAAGTGAAGCAAGACCATATAGTATACTTGGATTTTTAAATGTATTTATAAATACAATGGGAAGTGTTAATAAGTGTCTTAAAATTGATTTAAAAATCACTGGAGTTGATTGATAAGTAAGGGAAGAATTTTAGGATAGAAGTGTGTAGACCAGTTTTGGAGATTATCATAACATCTAGGTGAGATGTAATGGACTGATGTTTGACAGGCTGGTTGAGGTGATAAAGGAAATGAAAGAATCAAAAATGTCTCCTTGGTTTTTGGCATGAACTAGTGGCTGGATGATGTATAATTTTCTGAAGTGTGGTAGACTGGTAGAAAAACACTATCTGGTATGTGTTCCGAGTGAGATTTCAACTTTGGAGATACTAAGTTTTAGATGGCTTAAAAATTCTATGGGGGATTGTCAAAATGCATCCGCCAACTATAACTTTTCCTCCACCACCCCGATACTTGTATTTCTTATATCTATTTGGAGACTTAATTCACTTATCAAAATTAATAAAGTGATATTAAGTAATAATGTTAACTGCTGTCATCTTAGCATATTATGGAGATACATATTAAGAATGATGTTGGCTATTGATTTCAGCAAGATTCATGGTAGAGAATAATTATTCTATAATTCTTAAAATAAAACTGAGTCAATTCTTTAGGTTATATTTATTTCAACTTTCATTTTTATTTTTTGACTTCAAATTTAATATTTTCTATTAACTTCATAATAAAAATTATCATTGTATTTTGGGTATAAAGACCTATGTTGCTGCATGAAATTTTACTTTTGGATTTTGTCATAAGTATAATAGATATTTATGTATAGTATAATTTTTGCATATACTAACACCAGGATTAAATAGATATCAGAGGAAAATTTAAGAAGCACAAATATTTCCCAGGAATGTAGAAGAAACCTTTAAAACTACAGTAGGTTCTTCTCCAAAAACAGAGTGCCTGATGAGTCAAGGGGAGACAAAATCAGCTGACAGTTTGCTGGGAGCTCTCCTGTAGATAACTGTTTTCTCTTGCTGCTTTGAGATTCTCTCTTTGTCTTTAACCTTTTGATTTTAATTATGATGTGTGTTTGGTGTGGACCTCTTTGGGTTCAACTTGTTTGGGACTCTCTATACTTACTGGACTTGTATTCTATTTCTTTCAGCAGGTTAAAGAAGTTTTCTGTTATTATTCCCAATAGGTTTTGAATTCCTTTTTCTCTCTTTTCTCCTTGTGGTATTCCTATCATGCAAATGTTGTTATGGTTGAAATAGGTCCTTAAACTATCTTCATTTTTTTAATTCTTTTTTCTTTCTGCTGCTCCTCCTGGGTGGTTTTTGTTTCCTCACCTTCTAAATCACTGATTTAATCCTCTGCTTCATCTACTTCACTGTTGATTTTTTGTAATGTGTTCTTCATTTCAGTTATTGTGTTCTTTATTTCTGATTGGTTCTTTTATGTGTTTTATATCTCTATTTTTATGTTTCTCATTTCTTATTGAAAATCTCACTGAGGTATTGAGCATTGTTTTAACCAGTGTTTTGAACTCTGCATCTAGTAGATTGTTTAGTTCTTTTTTTTTTTATTATTTTTTTTTGTTCTTTCATTTGGGACATGTTTCTTTGTGTGTCATTTTTGTTGCCTCCATGTGTTTGTTTCTATGTATTAGGCAGAGCTGTTATGCCTTCCAGTCTTGGCAGAGTTACCTGTGGTAAAAGGGCCCAGTGGCACAGATTCCCCAGTCACTTTGTCTGGATACTACAGGTATACCCCCCACTGTGGGCTGTGTGCACTCTTCTGGTGTAGCTTGTTTTTTTATTGCTAATGGTCATCAATGGGAGGGATTTACCCTTAGATCCATTGGCTGCAAGGACTAGCATCAACAACCATGAAGGATCTGCTGGGCAGGGTCTGACCCCATGTGGAAGGACTTGCCATCGTGGGGCTCTAACTCCTGCTGAGTCTGCACCTTTAGTGTGTCATTGGTGGAGGTGGTTGGGTGGTGCTTCCCCACGGTCTGAAGCAAGCTTCCACTGGGCACACTGGTTTCATGACCTCCTGGGAGGTGCAAGGTCAGCCCCTACTTGTGCACTGCTGGGCCCATCAGGCACAAGCTACAAAATGGCCCACAGATGGCTGCTACTTGTTCTAGGCTTGGAGGTGTCCCAGAGATGTCAGGCTGGTAACCCAGGCTGGCTGTTTTTAGTGCTGGGCCTAGGGCTATTTAGTTGGAAGTATGGGTTGTGCCTTGGCCAGATGCTGCTTTTTTGAGACAGTTTAAGAAAGGCAGTAGCAAAAGCCAAGACAGGTTTTTTTTTTTTTTTTGTATGGAATAGCCCCTGGTGATAGCTTTATGAGCTCAAAATTTGGGTGGAGTAGGGTCTCAGGGAATCACTAGAGCAAGGCAAACAGTGTTAGACAGGTGGATAAAGATTTAAATACAGTGCCCACCTGCCAGCTCTGTGTGTAAGGGTTCAGCAAAGGAATTATGACCTCTGCCAGCACTTACATCCAGGAGAGAGTTGCCTTTCCAGTCATTGCTGCACAATTTAGTTTTCCCTGCATGTCTCTGGTGTCTTTCAAGCTGCTGCCCCAGTGCTGGAGCTTAGAGCCAGTGAGACCAAGTTAGTTCATGCAAGAGCTGTTTAAGAGGATTGCCTGGGACTCCAGAAGCCCTGTGTCTCACTCAGTCACGACTCTCACTAGTTTTATAGCCAGAAATTATTTGTACTTCTTTTCCCGGGACTGGACCCCGTGCTGGGGGACCTGGTGCAGGGCTGGGAACTCACTCCTCAGGAGGGTCCTCTGGAGCTGAGATATCTCTCTAAATTTTAATTGCCATATGTGGGTGGGGGACCAGCCTGTCTGTGGCTCTATCCCTATACAATCTCCATATGATTTCTTGTATGTATCCTTAGTTATAGCACTACTGTGAAGCTAGACTTCAGGTGGCTCTTGATGGTTTTTCTGTAGTGTACTCATAATTTTGATGTGGTTGTGGGAGGAGGTGAGCACAGCATTTACCTACTCTGCCATCTTGATGGAAGCCCTGTTTTTTATGGTTTTATTATTTTATTATTCCATTTATTTCTTTTCTTTGCATACTACCTATATTTCTTTAATTATTTTTTAGTGGTTGTCTTAGACTTTGCATGATCCAAGTCCACTTTCCAATGTCACTATACACAACATCATAGAGTATCTTATAATAACAATATAACCCTAACTCCCTCCATTTCTTGTATTATTGCTATTATTCATTTTACTTATATATACATATATATAATGAAATACATTGTTAGTATTATTTATATAAACTGTTATCTCTTAGATCAATTAAGTACAAGAATAAAAGTTTATATTTTACCTTCACTTCTTTCTTTTTCAGTGCTCTTTCTTTGTTTATGAACATCGGTGTTTTTTACTTATATTATTCCCACTCTCTCTAAACAATTACTTTTAACATTTTTTTTGCAAGGAAGGTCTACTGGCAATGAATTTTTACAATTTTTGTTTGAGAAAGTCTTTATTTATGCTCTATGTTCCTTCCTTCCTTCCTTCCTTCCTTCCTTCCTTCCTTCCTTCCTTCCTTCCTCCCTCCCTCCCTCCCTCCCTTCCTTCCTTCCTTCCTTCCTTCCTTTTCTTTCTCCTCATTGCTGCTTTCTGAGCTACCTGGAACTATGCTTTGGTGTCTGACGTTAACTGGCAGAAATTCTTCATCATTATGTTCTTAAATGTTTTTTCTGTTCTTTTCTCCCTCTCATCCCCTTTTAGTATTTTCATGTACTTTTTGAAGTTATCCCACAGTTTTTTGATATTTTCTTCTGTTTCTTTAAGTATTTGTTCTTTTGCATTTTCAGCTTTGAAGTTTCTATTGATATATCCTCACTCTCAGATGAGAGATTCTTTTTTCAGCTGTGTTCAGTCCACTGAACTCTTACCATATTCATCATAGTTGCCTTAAATTTCCAACCTGAATATTCCACCATCCCTATTATGTCTGGCTTTGGTGCCTGCTCTGTCTTTTTAAGCTGTTATTTTTGTTTTAGTATGCCTTGTAATTTTTTTTGTGATAGCCAGCCATGATGTACTGGGTTAAAAATACTGAGGTCAATAGTTCTTTAATAATGTGGTGGAGGGAGGAAAAACCTTCTTTAGTCCTATGATAAATTCTATGATTAGTTTGTTAGTGAATGCATATATCTAAACTGTGAACTTCACAAGTGCTTCACAGGTGGGAAAAAATAAGAATAGGTTCAATTTGGTTATTTTTCTTCCCACATCAGGTAGGATATGATAGAACCCCAATAGGTTAGTCTATGGAAAACTAGTTTCCTTGAGAGAAGACTTTGTTAAAAACAGAATGCTCTGGAGTATTGCAAAATGGTTCTTTTTCTCCTTCTCTTAGTGGAAGCATCAGGGGGTTTTCCTTTGATATTCACTGTGAGTACCTGTTCCAATTACTGGAGGTAAAAAACACAAAAATGTGAGGGTCCTCCTGTGACTGGGTGCCCTGGGAGTTTTTAATCCCTCAAATTCATTTACACTAAATCTCCAACAGTTTGTCTGTTATAGGTCAGGTTCTGCTACCTCAGTTGTAGTTCCAGTGGGGGTTTCTGTTTGGAGGTTTCTGCTCAGATTCTGGTTCTCTGTGTCCATGTTTTGGCCTTTCTAATTTTGGGGCCAGTGCTATGCTCTGTGACCTCACCTCTCAGACAGATCTAAGAAGAGTGGTTGATTTCAGGGTTTTTTTTTTTTTCCAGGTTTTTATTTGTTGTGAGGATGGAGTGACAATTTTCAAGCTCCTTACATACTGAACTGGAAACTGCTGATTTTTGCATTTAAAACAATGTTTAGATATAAAATCAAGAGAATCCTGCAATTTTAAAACAATTTGAAATTTAAATTTAGTTCTTCTAGTGCTGTTTTAATTGAAATCTATTATTTCACACATTTATCCTCACTGATTTATATTGCCTTATAAACTTTTCTGTTCTCAAAACTTTCTGATGCATACTTTTCCACCTATCACACGCTCTATCTGTATGGTATATGTAAGTCAACACTGTATTTTTAGTACATTTTCTCTCTTTTTTAAAGTTACACCTCTTTTATTTTTTAATCATCATCATTTATTAATGAAGCTAGTTCTAGGAAACTTTATTTTTTTAAGTTTAATCTTTATTGTATCTTTTCTATTACCATTTAGTCCCATTGTACCCCCTTCACCCCAACAATCACCACGCTGTTGTCCATGTCCATGAGACCTTTTCCCTTTTTGCGCAATCCCTCCACCCCCTCACCTCCCCCACCCTCCAGCTGTCATCCTGCTCTCCATCTATGAGTCTTTCCCCATTTCCCTTGGTAGCTCAATTTGTTCATTAGATTCTACATATGAGTAAAATCATATGATAGTTGTCTTTCTCTGACTAGATTATTTCACTTAGCATAATGTTCTCCAGGTACATCAATACTGTTGCAAAGGGAAAATTTTTCTTTTATTTTATGACTGAGTAGTGTTCCATTGTGTAAATGTCCCATAGTTGTTTTATCTACTCATCTACTGATGGACACTTGGGCTGCTTCTATATCTTGGCAACTGTAAATAATACTGCAATGAACATAGGGGTGCTTACATTCTTCGAATTAGTGTTTTGGGCTCCTTCATATATATTCCCAGAAGTGGGATAGCTGGCTCAAAAGGCAGATCCATTTTTAATTTTTTGAGGTATCTCCATACTGCTTTCCACAGTGGCTGCACCAGTCTGCATTCACACCGACAATGCACTGGGGTTCCCTTTTCTCCACATCCTCGCCAGCACTTGTTTTCTATAGATAATTATAGATAAGTCTTTAAATGATCAACTAGTGAGTTTCTCAACTAAGAATAATTTATTTTCTCCTATTTATATACAGAGTAAAATTAATAAACATTGTCATCACAGATGTCTCCTAAGGGACAGTTAGAACTCCTGACACTTATAGTTCAGCCACTGACTGGAACATTCAGTAGTATCAGGTCTCCTCTGATAGACATGTAGAAATCACCTTAAAGTTACATTACCACTGTAATATCATAGCTTCTGTTTCCATAGCAGAACTCAGCCTCCACTGACTCAGATATGTGGATATTCATCAAAGATTGCTCTCGCAAACTTTATTTAGACTATGTAGGTTTGTTTCATATGTGAAGTTTATCATATTTGAATTACTGTATTTTTTTTTTCATAGAAATACAGAGATGTCCATGGAGGCATGTGGATGCCAAGTTATGAAGAACTTGCCAGTTTTGTAATTTCAGAGTTCAAAGGGAAATGACCAGGTAATTCATCATAAAATGAATTAAGGAATAATTCTATTTTTTTTCTTCTAAGAAGGGTGAAATAGCTGGAGGAGAAAAATATAGAAGTATTAAGTTTCTAAGTGACACTGGCAATAAATCTTGATAATATGTCTTTCAAACACATCCACACACACAGACACAAATTATCTTAACTCATGATTTTGGAATTTTTATGATAATGATGAGAGTATTGTCCATTAATGGAAACAGGTTTCAAAATATAATTTACCATACATTGTTTTAGATGCTCCAAAAATCACTTGGTTTTTATCTTTGTTTGTCATTGAAACACTCACTGTGTACTATATGTTAAATTTTTGCAAAATAGTAACAGGCGTACTGGACTTTGAAGTCTAGTTTTGACTTGATATGCCTGATTTTTGTGCTGTTCCTGGTGTTTCCTTGCCTGTTGTTCCTGGATTCCTGCACTCATTCAATGATAGCAACATATTAATGATATAACCAAGAAAAAGACTGCTTCTATGGCACTAATTTATGGTGAGGGTATTTTATGGCAAATAAAATTCAATTTTAAAATTTATTAAAATTCAATAAAGTGAAACTGCCAAGTCAATGCAAAGACTCTGTGACAACTGAAAATGTTGTCCTGCCATGATATTTTTTACATTGTTCAATGCAGAAACAACCCAAGGACCCAATGGCCTCATTGGGTTGTTGCTGAATAAGCACCTATGTGCTTATTGTGATGTGCTAAAATACCTTGGAAATCTCCATGTTTAGATAACATTTAAAAAGTGTGTATAAAACACTAACGAAGGGAAAATAACTTAATGTGGTTTACCCTTCTGAGGCATAAACTGTGCAAAACCAATACATACATATTTTTTTAAAAAGTAATACTAATACTTCATAAACCCAGAGCCTTTGAATACTTAGAGGCTTATGCCACCGGGAAGCTTAATTTGCATATGACTGGTCAAGGGAAGTACAGGTGCTAAAGGTGATTTCTGGAGGAAAGTGTCACCTGTGAAATAATAAAAATGGACTCTGCACGTCTACCTCCCTGCTGCTGGTAGTTAAGCAATACTGTTACTTGGCTGATTTCCTAATAAACTACAGGTGGGTGGGTGTTGAGGTTGTGCCACTACAAATTATCATCTGTTAGATCAAAGTGCAGAGGGAAGAACGGCAGGTGTGCTGTATTAATAGCTGCATTTATCTCCCCAGTCACTTAATAATTGCTTCTGGTGTGGCTTCCTTGTAGTAGAGCATTTCACGGACTCCAAAAGCATTTTGATGAAGCATAATGTGTTCCATGCTGGCAGAGTTCTCACGGGCAAGTGTAGGGTTTGTGTGTTTCATTTCCTAATGAGGCACTGGTATAGCAAATAGATACACGGAACAACTCATGAATTATCATTCATGTTACTCTTTTTCCATGAACAAATATTAGCATTTGCCTTTATATTTTTAAGAAATTTTAAAATATGACTAATATTTTCATAATATTTTCCCATATTTAATTGTTGCCTTCTGTATGCAGCCAGATACTGATCTAGGTTTTTACATACTTACAGTTTTCAGAACAATATTTCTGTGAAGATTATTTTATAATTATGTTATCATTGTCCATAATTATAAACAAATATTGAAGAATAGTAACAGTCTAAAATTGTTTGGCTATTTCATATTGAGAGACAAAGTTAAGTTAGATTGCCCTCTTCAAAGAGGAAAGCTTTTTATAGTTGTAGGCAATAGATAAAACAGAGTACAGGGCTCAATTATGGAAATTTGTTAGCTTTTTATTTCAGTGTGCAATGCTATACAGGGTCCAGCAGAAGTAAGGCCTGCTTGAGTGTGGTTGGTAGGGTAATAATATGGGTGTGATAATTTATACTTTTAATTGGAACACCTAAAATGTCATATGGCATGCTTAAGTGTGATATTGTTATGTTACAGAATTGCGTGCTTATGATTTTGTAATAAACAAGGGGTATTACTTGTGCCGGACCCTGTATTAGTAGCTGAATTTTCCAGTGTACATTCTGATTCCTCTATAAAACTTGGACTGCATTTGACTGTATGTTCTTCTGCATGTGTTTGTGTATTTTATGAAACTATGAAAAGCCTGGCAAGGGAAACCAGGTTGGAAAACACTGTGAGATGTTATTTGTATTGTGTGTGATGTTGTGCACACACTCACCATCTAATGTTCCAGAGAGCTTGATGAATCCGAATGGATTACACTGTTCCTCTGTGCTTTTGCAGCCCTTTTATATTAACAGAGGACAGGCGGTCCATGTATTCATAATTATTTATGGAGTTCCATGTGGTTGTTTTCTTCTCAGACAGTGGCTTTCTTAGTTGTGAAAATGTCTCTGCATCTGTCACATTCTAACATCCTGAGATGTGAATATTAGAACATATGTAATTGAAAATGGAAAAATCATTAACATTCTATGTGTTTGGAGTTTAATATAAACAGAAAGCAATTTTTTCCCCTTAGGATTTACTCCTGTTTTTGAAGTGATGGAATGCCATTTAACAAATTTATTAAAATGTATAAAAATAGAAAACCTATTACAAGTTGTAGAAAACATCACTTTTTAAGTATTTTCAAATGTCTAAATAGTCAATGCAAAATTGGTAGTTTCATTTCAGTATAATTTTTAGGAAATATTGTTGCTACCATGTATTCAAATGTGAAACTTTGATTCTGTAGCATAGTGAACATTGATATATTTGCTTGTTGAAAGAAGTTTAATTCATCTTTATCTTTTTGGTATTTCCAAATATGCCCCTGTGCTTGCTTTCCAACTGTCCGAACCCTTAAATCACAACTATACTACAATAAGATGTGGAAGCAGGTGCAATGTGGCTCTCTTCTGAAATTAGAATTGTGATTCCGTTAGAGAGATTCCTAGCCTTCCACCCAGATTCACCCTTTCCTCCTACAGCAGTAGGGTTGTTGCTGGGATCACAGCGAAAATACATGTTCCAGACTCGCTTGTGACTGAGCCCACAGGACCAGATCCATCAGTGCAAGGAGGTGAGTGAGTCATCTCTGAAACAAAGTGTTAAAGGTAGGTATTTGCCTTCTCCATGTTCTCTCCCCTCTTTTGCTGACTGGATGAAGATGACAATGTAGCAATAGCAATTAGAGAGGAGCCGCAAGGTATAAGAAGCCTGGGTCACTGAATGTTAATATTAATGCAGCTCTTGTCAACCAGAAATAAACACCTTGGATCATTACCTAAAAAGGAAAGAAACACCTATTACATTCCAGCAATATATATTCCTGAGTATATTTATTATGTTATATAATATATAATGTTATACAGTAGTACTTTGGTACACATTGTTAATTTGTTCCAGAACTCCTGAACAGTGAGGAAACCAACAAGTACCACAACCAAACATTTTCGTGACTCTTACAAGTTCTAGCAAATGTGATGAATTCCGAGCAAGTGCCAAGTGCTGAAACATTTTTTCTCATTGAAATGTGACAAGTACAGGGTTTGATGATTTCCGAAGCTGACAAGTACTGAGGCATGGCTGTATATTGTATCCATCACGTCATTTTAGTTTTCCCCTCAGTGATGCGGTGCCAATGCATGAAACAGACTGATAATAACGAAGCCTTCCTCAAGGCAAACGTTCTTAACTCCAGTTTGGGTGGGTGTTTGGGTTTGGAGCATTGTGCTGAGAAGCTTTGGAGAACTCCTCAGGACACAGAACAGTGGACTGCTGTGATCAACAGCAGGCTTGCCACAGCACGTGAATACAGAAGGGTGCAAGTGTTTCACTTATTTGCCAAACCTGCAGTCAGTAAATTAGTGACTGCCTTGTCTATAAAATTAAAGCATTAAATATTAACACACAACCACATGCAATATGGGATAGCTTTGTCTTTGTTTTTTTTTAAAAAAATACTTAATGTTCTGTACAATAATGATATGCCTATTAATGTCCCTCAGGATAATATCACGTTTTCTTGCTTCTTACTTCCTCTCCTACAAACCAAGTTTAAAAATTTAGTGAATCCTCTCTTTTTCTGTATAGTTTTAGAAGTTTAAAACACAGAACTTAAACTAAAACTAAATTATCTATGGAATATATCAAGGACTAATATAATTTAACCCACTTAATATTCCTAATAATGTAATATAGGCTTGAAGATACATGCATTATAGAGTGTGTTATAAATAAAAAATGAGCTTGGCTGGTGTAGCTCAGTGGATTGAGCACTGGCCTGAGAACCAAAGGGTTACTGGTTTGATTCCCAGTCAGGGCATATGCCTTGGTTGCAGGCCAGGTCCCAAGTAGGGGCCACATGAGATGCAACCACACATTGACATTTCTGTTCCTCTCTTTCTTCCATCCTTCCCCTCTGTCTAGAAAGAAAGAAAAGAAAAGAAAGAAAGAAAGAAAGAAAGAAAGAAAGAAAGAAAGAAAGAAAGAAAGAAAGAAAAAGAAAGAAAGAAAGAAAGAGAGAAAGAGAGAAAGAGAGAGAAAGAAAAAGAAAGAGATTGAGTGTAGCACATCATTCTCCAGCCAGAACCTGGGAATGAGAGGACAGCTTTTTATACCTTAGTTTATTCAGAGGAAAGCTCTCCCTGGATCTTGTGAATATGACAGGATGAAAGAAAATAATAGAAGTAGAGGCCAGAGTAGCTGTGCCTGAGGGAAGGGGAGATACCTTCGTGTAGTAAGGACACAGTTCAGTAAGCACGTGTCAGGATCAGCACCGCAGCTCCTCTGGCACTCAGGTGAGAGGAGATAGACTTTGGAGAGCAGTAGCTACAAGATGCATGTGAGGAGTCTGGAGGTAGGTGATGATACTCCCAGACTCTGCAAAGACTGCTGTGCCTAAGCTTTACACTCGCAGAGCAGACCCTGCCTGTCCTCAGCAGACCCCCAGATGCAGGCAATGGGCACTGTCCAGGCTCTCATGCTTAGATGAATAAGAAATTTCTCTCCCTCATTTTTAAAAAATTATTTTTTTTGGCATAACATTAGTTAACATTATATGTTTCAAGTGTACAATTCTATACATTATCTCTCTGTTGCATTATGTTCTCACCTCCCAAAGTCTAGTCTGCTTCTGTCACCTTATGTTTGGTCCCCTTTACTCCCTTCAGCCTTACTCCTCCCCTGCCCCTCAGGTAACCACCATGCAGTTGTCTGTGTCTAAGTTTGTTTGTTGTTTTCTGTTTTATATCCCACATTTTAGTGTCTTTTTTTCATTTTACTTACTTCATTTAGCATGATACTTCATGTTGTTGCAAAGCAGTATTTTACTCTACTTTATGGCTGAGTAGTGTTCCACTGTGTATACATGTACCACATCTTTATCTAGTCATCCACTGAAGGACATGGGTTATTTTCATGTCTTGGCTATTGTGAATAACACAGCAATGGACATAAGGGTACATATATCTTCACAAATAAGTGCTTTCAATTTTTTTTCTGATAAATACCCAGAGGAGAGAATGCTGGGTTGTATGGTAGCTCTATTCTTAATATGTTGAGGAACTACCAGAATGTGTACCATAGTGGCTGTACCAGTTACATGCCCATAAGCAGTGTACAAAGCTTCCTTTTTCTCCACTTGTTATTACCTGTATTGTTGTTAATAGCCATTCTAACAGGGGTGAGGTGGTATCACTGTAGTTTTGACATGCATTTATTTTATAGTTGATGAAGTTGAACATCTTTTCATATATCTGTTGGCCATTTGTATGTCTTCTTGGGAAAAGTGTCCTTTTCCCATTTTTCAATTCGATTTTTTTGATGTTGTGTTATATGAATTCTGTATATATTTTAGATATTAGACCCTTATTAGAAGTATCAGTTGCTAATATCTTTTTTCATACAGTTGGTTGCCTTTTTGTTTTGTTGAATTTTATTGCTGTGTAGAAGCTTTGTAGTTTGATGTAGTATATTCATTTATTTTTACTTTTATTCTCCTTACCTTTGGAATCAAGTTCACAAAAACCTCTCTGAAACCAAAGTTCGTTAGTACCTATGTTTCCTCCTATGTATTTTATTGTTTCAGATCTTTTTAAATTATATTTTATTGACTATGCTATTACAGTTGTCCCATTTCTCCCCTATCATTCCCCCCCACCCTGCACACCCCCTCCCACCCACATTCCCCCTTTTAGTTCATGTCCATGTGTCATAAGTTGTTTAGCTTTTACTTTTCCCACACTATTCTTGCCCTCCCCCTGTCTATTTTCTACCCACTGTCTATGCTACTTATTATCTGTACCTTTTCTCCCTCTCTCCTCCTCCCACTCCCCTGTTGCAAACCCTCCATTTGATCTCCATTTCTGTGCTCCTACTCCTGGTCTATTGTTTGCTTAGCTTGCTTTTGTTTTAGGTGTGGTTGTTAATATCTGTGAATTTGCTGTCTTCTAACTATCCTATTTTTTATCTTCTTTTTCTTAGATAAGTCCCTTTAACATTTCATATAATAAGGGCTTGGTGATGATGAACTCCTTTAACTTGACCTTATCTGAGAACTGCTTTATCTTCCCTTCCATTCTAAATGACAGCTTTGCTGGATAGAGCAATCTTGGATGTAGGTCCTAGACTTTCATGACTTGGAATACTTCTTTCTAGCCCCTTCTTGCCTGTAAGGTCTCTTTTGAGAAATCAGCTGACAGTCTGATGGGAACTCCTTTGTAGGTGACTGTCCCCTTATCCCTTGCTGCTTCTAGAATTCTCTCCTTCATTATAATCTTGACTAACATAATTATGATGTGCCTTGGTGTGTTCCTCCTTGGGTCCACCTTCTTTGAGACTCTCTGAGCTTCCTGGAATTCCTGGAAGTCTATTTCTTTAGCCAGATTGGGGAAGTTCTCCTTTATTATTTGTTCAAATAAGTTTTCCACTTGTTGCTCTTCCTCTTCCCCTTCTGGTACTCCTATAAGTTGGATATTGGGACGTTTAAAGATGTCCTGGAGGTTCCTAAGCTTCTCCTCAGATTTTTGAATTCTTGTTTCTTCATTCTTTTCTGTTTCTTTGTTTCTTTCTTCCTTCTGGTCCACTCCATTGATTTGAGTCCCAGTTTTTCTCCCATCACTATTGGTTCCCTGTATGTTTTTCTTCACTTCACTTATTGTAGCCTTCATTTGTTCATCTAATTTGCGACCAAAATCAACCAATTCTGTGAGCTTCCTAATCACCAGAGCTTTGAGCTGTGCTTCTGATAGGTTAGCTACCAGTGCTATGAGCTCTACAGCTGATAGGTTGACCACTTCCTGGTCGCTCAGATAAATTAGCTTCGGGGCCCTGGTCTGTTCTCCTATTTGAGCCATCCTTTTTATTGTTTGTTTGTTTTTGTTTTTGTTTTTGTCTGGTTGAGTCTGTTATGTAGTGAGGGGAGGAGCCTTAGGTGTTCACCAGGGCAGGGCAGCCCAGTTGCTGGGTTGTGACACTGTATGTGGGGGCGGGGTCCGAGAGGGAACAATGGTGCTTGCTCATGCTCTCTTGAAGATTTCAGTTCCTTTTTTTAATTAAATTTTATTGATTATGCTATTACAGTTGTCCCATTCCCCCCCTTCATTCCCCTCCACCCTGCACACACCCTCCCACCCACATTCCCCCCTTTAGTTCATGTCCATGGGTCGTAAGTTCTTTAGCTTCTACATTTCCCACACTATTCTTGCCCACCCCCTATCTATTTTCTACCCAATGTCTATGCTACTTATTCTCTGTACCATTTCCCCCTCTCTCCTCCTCCCACTCCCCTGTTGGTAACCCTCCACATGATCTCCATTTCTATGTTTCTGTTCCTATTCTATTGTTTGCTTAGTTTGCTTTTGTTTTAGATGTGATTGTTAATATCTGTGAGTTTGCTGTCTTTTTACTGTCATATTTTTTATCTTCTTTTTCTTAGATAAGTCCCTTTAACATTTCATATAATAAGGGCTTGGTGATGATGAACTCCTTTAACTTGACCTTGTCTGAGAAGCACTTTATCTTCCCTTCCATTCTGAATGACAGCTTTGCTGGATAGAGCAATCTTGGATGTAGGTTGTTCTATCCAGCAAAGCTGTCATTTAGATTTCAGTTCCTTCAGCCACTTTCCCCTAGCAAGTTGGGCCCTTCTGGTACTGATTTCTATGTGGGTGGGCCTGTGCATGCTCCAGGACCCCATGTATCTTCCCAAATAACTCTCCCGTGAGGCTGGGACTCCCTCCTGGCACCTCAGCCCCTACAAGTGTTTTCAATGGGTGCTTTTAGGCTTCACTTCCTGGCACTGGGGCCCTGTGTGCAGTGTGTCTTGCTGCCCGTTTTTGCCTGGTTTATCTGTGTGTGAATGTGTATCTGTAGTCAGCTGCCTTGTGCACCCTGCTTGGCCTCCTCACGTGTGGCAACCGCCAACCACCGCCTGCATGCCTGGGGTGACTGTGCACCAGGGACCACCAGCCACCGTCTTATTCTGCAGTGACTTGACTCGTCAGCCACTGACTCCACCCCTCTTATCGGTCTGGGTGAATCATTGTACAATTCAATTTTCTCTTTGTCCTGGTTGTTTTTTTTGGTTCTATATTTCTGTTGTCCTTAATCTTGGTTGTGAGAGGATGCCCAGCATGTCCACCTACACTTCCATCTTGGCCAGAAGTCTGTTTGAGATCTTATATTTAACTATTTAAGCCATTTTGAATTCATTTTTGTGTATGGTGTCAGATAGCTGTCTAGGTTTATTCTTTGGCATATGGCCTTCCTGTTTTCCCAACACCATTTATTGAAGAAACTTTCTTTTTTATCCATTGACTGGTTTTGGCTCCTTTGTCGAAAATTAGTTGTCTGTATTCATAGGAGATTATTCGTGGGCTCTCAATTCTATCCCATTTGTCTGTGAGTCTATTTTTCTGCCAATACCATGTTGTTTTGATTATTTTAGTTTTCAAGTATAATTTGAAGTCAGGGTGTATGATACCTCCTGCTTTGTACATTTTTTCTCAGGATTGCTTTGGTTGTTTAGGGTCTTTGGTGGTTTTATACAAATCTGATGATTTGTGTTCTGTTCTTTGAAAAATTCCAGTAGGACTTGATGGCGATTTTATTAAACTGTATATTGCTTTATGACTTGGCAGAATCAACATAGTTAATTACTGCAAAGTTATTATCTCATTTGTTTAGTAACACAAATGTTTATTTATATTTTCAGGTCACTCTAATAGGAAGGTAGAGAAAAATGGGCTTAAAACATGCCTGAGATAATAATTCTCACACCTTGATCAGTGGAAATTGGGAGTTATACAAAGATAATCAGTGTGGAGTAAAATTTACTCCTGGCACATATGGAAATATCAGATATCTGAATTTATTATTCAGTTTCCAAAGCCACTTCTGCAGTATCAAGAGATTTGTGTGCAGTATAAAAGTTCTATATCAACCTTCCCTTGCTTTTTATTATATATAATCTCTATATTTAATTAATTATGTAAGACATTAACATTAAGTGAAGCAGGGCAAGAAACATAGGAGACTTTGTACTATTTTGTAATTTTATGTAGGTCTAAAATTAAACGTTAAAAATTGAAAGATGTAAGTAGTCAGAAATCAGTCTTGGTCTTGAGCTCTGTAATACAGTATCTTAAAAATTTCAACGATGCACATAATTCTTATAACAAACTATAAGAATATAATAAACTGCTAAAATATAGGTTTATTAAGATAAAACTGAGTGAATTATCAAGAAAAGCTTTTAGCCAAACTGCTATATTGGCACAAAGTTATAAAAGTTATTTTAAAAGGTAAGCCTCAGTGGAAAATTCAATAAAGCAACATCGACAAAGACTACAGGCAAATCAAATGTTTTTGTATGCATTTGTTGAGCAGAGTTGTTGGTGAACTTTTATTTGAAGAAGCAGAAACATCAGGAGTTAGTAAAGAAAAGTTTCAGAAGTAGGTGAATACTGGCAGAGAATAGGGCAAAGGATACTCCTCTAGGGTGTGACTCTCATCCAAAAGATGAGGGAAAATGAGATTTCCTGTAGGTGTAGACAAGTGAGAAGTTGATACCAGTGTATGATGGGAAAGCAAACTAACTTGTAAGGAAACTAATTTGTATTTATATCTCTATGTTTATTGATGTTGTAGTGGGGTAGAATAGAATTTAATATGAAAAGAATTAAAAGTCAGTAAGTCCTCAGAGCAATTATTTGTTAAAAGGACATTTGAAAAAAATTATATACATAGTAATATAGACATATAAATGTGAAAAAGAGAGGACATAGTCAAATAGTCACTGAGACAAGCCTAGAATGAAAATATGACCTTAGCTTGGTGGTCTACAGGTGAACATGTACTTGGTGTTCAGGGCTAAAAGAGAGCTTGTGATCTCATTGAAAATTGGTCCATTAGTTTGGAAACCTGAGGAGTCTTCTCCTTAGAGATTGCCATTCTGGGATTTTTGTCTTGGCTCCTCCCACTATTTCTTAGAGCATTGGTTGGCAAAGTATGGTTCCCAAGCCAGCTCCACATCCTGGGATAGGGAAGATGTGAAGAAATGCCTCATCCCAGATTTATTGGGTCACAAACTCTGGTGTGGAGCCCAGTAATATGTGTTTAACAAGATCCTCAGGGGTCCCTGATGCAGCCAAGTCTGAGAATTCATATCTCAAAGAATAAGTCACCTCCACTTATACCAATAGACTTTGTTCCAGAGATACTTTCTCACAGATCACTAGTTTTTAACCTTTCCTTATGTACCTAATATATGTACATGGAAATTCTAATCTAAATCTTTATATCAGGCCTTTTAAAATCTAACCTGCTCATATATTTTTCCTACAAATCCTATCAGAATAACGCTGAGCATTCTGACCTTGTCAGTTGTTAACATTAGAAAAACTAAAGGTAGAAAAATAATACAATTGTCAGAGCTGCTGGGCAATGCGAAGAACTAGGGTTATTTTCATCTGTTAAGTAAATGATTGAATTGACAGCACACCAAAAATATTTGAAAAAAGTCATTGTACATTGGGTGGAGTGAATTAATTTAGGAAAGAGTTCAGCACATTGTCATACAGAAGCATTCCTAGCAGGACTTGACTTGCACCTGCTAAACTACTGTGAAGAAAAAGAAGGGGCTGTGCTCTCCAGCCAGAAAAAGCTGCTCGCTGCCAGCTCCACTGTCAGGTAATATGCAACTGGCAACTTACAGACAAGTCAGCAACCATCCCTTTCTCCAAAATGTCACTTAAAATTACTAACTTTCTTTTTTCTGATTTGGAAAAAAATCCCTAGCAATTTGTCAGTCTTTTTATTTGTGTCTGCCAAGCAGCTGTATTTACAGAAAGCAATGGTCTGGTTTTTTTTTTTTTTTTTTAATCTTGATTTCTAATTGAGCAGTTTGGTGGTCTAATGATTTTCGATTGTGAAACTCGTAAAATGAATGGGCCAAAGTAGTTTGAACCTTTTCCCTTTTCTTCCATGTTCTCATTATTTATAATGAGTCTTCCCAGAAACCGTTCAGTGCTTTCCTCACTGAGTGCATGGACACTGGTGAGGCTGGGAGATAATCAACTCCAGGCCGGGGCCACGCAGCAGCGCCAGCAAGCTGCTCATGATTCCAGCAGATGTTTCTGCTTTGGGGGGCCAACAGGAATTTTATAGGGTTTTTCCTCCCTTTCAGGGAAAATTGCCAGAACAGTCAAAAATGGGAAATATATAGGCCTGCTCACATTTCCAAGTTGGGAGGGATATTATGTCCAATAAAAGGAATCTCAAACAGGAATTTCTGAAGACACCATCTCACAAATCTATGTAAAATGTTCACCAAGAAAAAGAGAGACCAAGGAAAGTTCACTTGGCTTTAGATTTCTCTATATTGAAAACCGTGTGAATGTTAGAGGGGTTAGAAATAATACCCATTTACGGTAAAAACACACGTGGGAGTCAGTAAAGACCTTCCTCTGCCCCCTCCCACCCTGAGAAAGACACAGATGCAGTACTCTGAAATCCTGTGATGCGTTTTTTTTTTTTTTTTTTTCTGTCTCTCTTAAGAAAATTTAAATTGTGGGTCCACTGAGAAAGAGAGAGTATTTGCAGGACTGAGAGTTCTTTTTTTTTTTTTCCTTTTAAATCAACTGTGTAGTGCATAGTATGATTTTATTCCTGAAAATAGCAACAGTAACACAATTTTTCCTTGGGTGGGGAGTTCTGAGAATTTCAGCTATCAGAGGTTAACTTATTTGATTTTGTTATTATTTTGGATCTTTAGAAAAGTTTTTGTGCAAAATCATGTGAAAAGTGACACAGAGCACTGGTCACATGAAACTTGCGGAGGTGACAGCATGGACCTGGGCAGCCTTAGTGTTGGGCACTCAAACTTTCACTTTTGCACATTTGGAAAAAATTGTGGAGAGGGAGAAAGGAGCTACTGAGACACTTGCAAGGCTTGTTTATGGAACTGGAGGTGAAGAGGATCAACATGGAGAACAAATCTACTCTAGTTCTCCACGGATTTTCTGTGTAACAAAGCTGTCTGCTCAGAACCAGAAGTAATGAGTTATTACAAAGTCACTCTGATAACTCCTAACTGATTATTCTTTTCTGATATTGTATGCTCAAAGCTATGTATAAACAATTAACACAGGGACTATGATTAACTAAAAATACTAGTATACTCCATCTGTTAGTCACCCACGTTTACCTATAGTTAGTCCCAGCTTACACTTCATATGCTTGACAGAACAAAAGTGGTTTGACATGGTTCTGTTAAGGGGCTGTTCTACGAAGGAAATGTATCATCAACCTATTAAAGTACTGATAAGACAGCATCGGCTTTAAAATCCACTAGCTAGTTTATTGCTAAAAATGGGATTGTTAACTGAGGTCCTGTAAAGCTCTAGGAGACCCCTTAGTATCTGAGAAGAGGCAACCCCTGCCTGTTACATGCTCCATAACAATCTACACCTTTTAGTGGAGTCCAAATTATTCACTTTATTTCAACTTCGTTTAACTTAAGACTTGAAGATGAGGAACTCTTTGGCTAAGTTGAGAAGTAATAACCCACCAAACTAGGGAAAACATGTAGAATTACTCAGACTTGAATCAAAAGTATAAACATTTGAGAACTAAAATTCATTCACATCGATGTCACATAATTTGTGAGGGAATGGAAGATGAAACTAGGAATTAGGCAGGGGTAAGACTGAAAATGGACTATCACACCTGACAAATGGATTAGAGAAAACCAAAACCAGTTTCAAGGTGGCCAGTTGTAAGGTTGTTCCTGGGACATAATGTTAGTGAGTGGGGAAGTGACAGTAAGAATTAGAGGTCATCTCATGAAGATAAAGGATATCTAGGAGTTATAATTGATCAGATTTGCTCATTGAGAATGTAGGAATGGTGGAGAAAGAAAGTCAAAAATCATTCCTTAGTTCCTGGCTTGAGGCACTGATTGGGTAAGAGTACCGTTCACTAAAATATTTTCAGGTGTGAAAGAAAAGATGCATTCACTCTTAGTGCTTGACTGTAGGGAGGTTATTTCTAGGTATTCCCATTGTGCATATGTGTTACCAAGCCATTCCATGCATCTTCTGTTCCAGTAGCATTCTGTAAGTGCAATAATCAAAGTCAGTGTGAAGGAAACTCACCGCCAGGGCCATGCTCCCTTGCCGTGCTGACTCCCTGATAGTCTTCTGAAGGGCACAGCAATTGCTTCTGCTTGCTCCACATGCCCGCTGGTGCTGCTGCTGGCTCTTCCCGAAGGAACTGGGGGAGGTGCTTCTGGCTCTGGATGACTGCTGAAGCCAAATTATCATGGGTTATAATGATGGTATTCAACTTCTGATTACATGCCCTCTTCCTTAGATTTTCCAAGGAGTTCATAATGACAGACTGAGAACAAAGGTCATCTCACTCCCTCCATTGTTCTTGCCATGTTCATCTCTTCCCCTGGTCACTTGGACTTTCTTTCTTCCCAGAATAAAACATAAAAACATCATGCACATATGTTCTTGTCAAAGAACAAATGTCCACAGTGGCCACCTATTTTCCAGTTCTGCAAATAGCCAAGTACACAAATCTTCTTTTGAACTAAATTGGAACATCTTGCTGAAGTAACAACATTTTATGCGATTTTTTTATTCCATGAACTCATGGGTTATTGAAGAAGAAGGAGTCCTTCTACACAGTGTTTAATCTACACAGTGTTTATCAAACTCTAAAATGTTAATCTACACAGTGCTTATCAAACTCTAAAATGTGTAGGAATCCCAGGGAGTCCTTCTAAAATGCAGATTCTGAATCCGTGGTTCTGAGGACAGGGCTCTGAGCCTGGATTTCTAAACAAGCTCTGGAGCAGTTTAGAGGCTGCTGGTCTACAACCCATGTGCTGAGAAGCACAGTTCTACTCTAGGCAGTTACCTCAGAGTATAGTTGAAGAAGAGAAGTCACAGACATTTGTTTAGTGTAATCTGTTTGGTCTTGCTTATGTACTAAATTAGCAACAGCATCTAGATTAGAAAAAATAATTTTCCTGACTCTCAATTCTCTGTGCTTTGTACCTCAATCAGCAGCACTTGCCTCAAGTAGATAGTGAAACGTCAGTAACATATACTCCTCATTTTGGAATCTAGAGTAACCTTCTGTTACTTACCAAAGGAAAATCTCCACAAAGAAGGTTGTGAACCAGAGGGGAAGGGGGTGAGGGATAATGGTGGAAAGAAGGAGAAGGGACTAGTCAAAGATCATGTACAGGTGACCCATGGACACAGACAGCAGAGTGGGGATTGACTATGGGAGCAAGAGGGTGGGCTGGGTGGAGGAGAGCAAAGGGGGACAAATGGGAATATTGTAATAGAATAACAATAAAAAACTTAAAAAATACAAAGGTTATGAAGTCCATTTTGTATAATATTTTGGATTTTTGTTACTAATACTGTATGTATATGGGTATGTGGTGATTTATTAAACCTTTAGAAATGTACATGTAACAAATATCCACAGGTAAAATAAGTGTTCATAGAACATAGTTTCATACTATCTATCAGGAAATTAACTATAAGATAAAATCCTGTCTTTTTTTCTTTTAATGATACTTAGACTAAATTTTTTACTTTTAAATATATTAATATACAGATGGATTTTGTGGAAGTAAACTACTCAGGTCAGGCAGGAAACCTTAATCCACCTGGTCTACAAACCTGCTTCTAAAGCATAGACATTAATGAACCCTAAATTTGAGCAAGCATAAAAAATGGTGCTGAAAATTGATTTAGTTCAGCAACACAAAAGTAGGACTTTCCAATAATTGATTGGGGGATTACCCCTCCAACTGAAACATCTGGTCACCAATTCATACCTGGATTTCTTTCCATTGCATCCCTCCCCGATTCCTCCCTTTGGAATGCTGCTGCTCAAGTTTAAACAAGTGCTGCCAAGGAAGCAGATGGACTCCACTCCTGACTGGGGAAGAGCCAGCGAGACTAATGCAACATTCTCTCTTCCGACCCTGAGATGACTGTGGACTCTATCAAAAGGGATTTTTCTCTTTAGGTAGAAGGGAGAATGCAGAAGTGTTGCTGGCTGGAAAATCTTACCAAAGGCCACCAGTTCAGCTGTGGTTTGTATGGCGAGTCCTTCAAAGGATGTGCTGAAGCCATCAAGCTTGTACCCCCTGGAATGTCTCCTGGGATTCAAGCACTGGTCAGAGAATAGAAATAGAGGAGCTGTTTCCAGTGATTTACAGTTCTCCTAAATATGAGAAGGAAAATGTGTGGAGATGTTTTAGCTCAGCAGGGTCCTCAGCTGAGCATTTTAGAGAAGTTTCCATGACTTCTGGCTGTGGCTTGTAATTTTGCATCTCAATAAATAGTCTACCACCTGAAAACTTTCAGGAATACTAAATTCATTCAGAGAGGAAAATCACTCTTGCATGAAGCAGCAACATGCACATTTATTGAAAATCTTACAATGTCTCCTCAAATAAATATCTGGTTCAAAAAGAAGCCAAATGTAGAGCCAGTGAGTCAGGCTTTGTACACATATTGTATATTCCATTCATAAATCTGTCAAAGAGAAGGGATTAAACAGCCCTTCACCTTTATCTGTAAAGTCTGAGAGGGCTATAAAAATGGAAATGTTTATTAACTTTGTCTACGAAAATTTATATGTACATATAGCCCTAAGTTAAATCAAACTCTGGGCCTAATATATAATATAAAATGCTTATCATTTACTTTCTCTTTTTGAGAGAATATGGTAAAGGAATTCATTCAACATTTGATAAATATACTCCTTCAATTGAGACATAATAATAGTTAACCTTTGCCCTGGCTGGTATAGCTCCATGGATTGAACATGGGACTGTGAGCAAGGGGTCGCCAGTTTGATTCCCCGGAAGGGCACATACCTGGGTTGCGGGCCAAGTCCCCAGCAGGGGATGCGTAAGAGGCAACCACACATTGATGTTTCTTGCCCTCTCGTTCTCCTTCCTTTCCTCTCTCTCTAAAAATAAAATAAATAAAGCCACAAAAAAGAAAAGCTAACCTGGAGGGAATTGATAGTGGCTATGACAAAACAAAGATATAACATTTGTTCATGGGAATGGATCTAAAGTAATTTTTTTTAAACCAAATAGAAATTTGTAAATTATCTATAAGTCTTTGAATAACAACAGAAACACATTTAAAAATTTGGGTAAAACAAAAAAAAATAGTCTCTATAGATTCAAGGACATATAGATTATTATAATTGGGAAAATTAGGTTTACTCTTATTAGTTAATATAATCTATAAATAGGTAAAAAATTTCTACATGGAATTACTTACATGTTTTAAACCAGTGAAGAAATTTAGAGATTTCCTAGATTATATTGCTGCTGCACAGTGGAATATGAAATTGCACTGTGAGGTCTACAATGCTTTCTCAGATCTGTGAGTGCCTACCATATATTGCAGAATCTCTGCTATATGTTGACTGTTTGATTTTAATTATCTTTTTATAAGTTATAAAATAATGCAACTGCATATCCTAAATAGGAATTGAGAACTGATACCATGTAATTTTTTTTTTAGAATTTTTTAAAAAAAATTTAATATTTTTAAAAAAATTTATTTATCTTTAGAGGAGAAGGGAAGGATAGAGGGAGAAAAATATCAATGTATGGTTGCCTCTCATGCGCCCCCTACTGGGAACTGTCATGCAACCCAGGCATGTGCCCTGACTGGGAATTGAACTGCAATCCTTTGGTTTGTAGGCCCGCGCTCAATCCACTGAGCTACACCAGCCAGGGCCCATGTAATCTTAAATAAACCCTCAGGCATATTTTGTTTGGTAGCAGGGTATCATAATTGGTTTAAGAAAGTATGATTTGATTAGGTTTAGCATTGAGTTTTTCTAGTTTATGGAAGATCCCAGCATTGTTTATTTTCTTACTCATTGCTGCTTCACACATTTAAATTACTTGCCTAAACTCTGAAGGCATTTGAGTTTGCAATATGGCTTTATTTCCAGACTTCAAATGTTATAATCCTTTCCTGATATTCCAAACTTTTTGAAAGCAATATATACTTCCTTGATTTTTTCCTGGCACCAATTATCGCAGTTGTTTTTAATTAAATGGATTTTTTCATTAATTCAACTAATTTACAAATCTTTACTATGTACCTGTTGTGTTTTAGACAACTATTCTTCAAAGAGAACAAGGATGAACAAGATAGACCTAGTACCCACTCTCATGAATCTTAGTGATTAAGTGAGCAAGAATCTGGTTACTTATTGATAAAATGGTCCATCTTAAATCCTTTCCCTTCATACCTTAGAAAAAGAAAAGGATTGCTATTACCTTCCCAGAAGAGAAAATATTTAAAAAAGTAAGCATATTCCCTCACAATTCATATATTGACATTATAGCCTTCAGTACCTCAGATGTCACAGATTTAGAGATAGTCTTTAAAAAGGTAATTTAGGGGTAAATGAGGTTATTAGGGTGAACCCTAATCCAATATGACTGGTGAGCTTATAAGAAAAGGACTTTTGGAAATAGACAAAGAAGAAAGATATGTAACTGTATTAAAAGCATTGGGTGATTCAATATATTCAGATGAGAACTACCCAGTGCATTTAGCAAATTGGAAATCACTTCTGACTGAGAAAAGTTCATTTTATTTTAAATTGAAAAATTAACATTTTTGTATCAGAGGGATAAACTATCCTTGTTTATAGGTTCACTTGAAGTTTTACATTTTAAATTATTTTTGCCTATGTTGCTGATAGAAACAAAGCAACAAACTCTTTAAAAGTTAACATAAAGAAATTACAATGCAGCTGTTATTCCACTAACAAAAGATACAGAAACAGGGAACATTCAAAGAGAGACAGCTAAATAATCAAGATTTATAGTAGGTTAAGATTAGAATACCTTAGTCTAAAAAGATAAAGACAAAGAAGTCTAATACTTGAAGATATACAATAGAAATAATAAAATTTATGAAGTTTCCTAAGTTCCTGGATTATGCCTTTTAGCAGATAACACTGATATTTGGAAAATGATATGTTTAGTTATAATAAAGATACACACACAAACACAAAAATGTGATCATTTAAAAGCATTTAAAAGCATAACCATGCATTGATTCAACCATCATCTCACTTTCCCTCACTTACATAATATCCTCACTACTCTTTCATCCAATCTAGGTCAATGGTCTGTCATTGTAATCAGTCTTTTGCCTCAGTTTCTTAACTCGCTGGCCTCTGCCTTTTATTATGCCCACCTGAAAACATCAGTGCCAGTTGCAGAAAACTCTCTACATATATTGCCCCATTATCTGATGAGCAGAACAAACATTGTTGGAGGAAAATACAACTGTACTGATTTGCTTCCTTTATATTTACGAACCATCACACAAAATGAGTTCTTGATACAGCATGAACAATTCTGACAAGTATTCCTATTATATTTACTCCTCTACACAAGAAAACTCTTTTCTGTTGTTCTCAAATGCCAGGTAGTTCTCTCCCTATTTTCCACAGATGGAAATGCTTCTGATTTTATTAAAAGTCTTTGAAAGTAAAAAACAAAAAATACTGTTTTTTTTGACAGATCTACTAACTTAATTCCATCTATACCTGTATACTGTTTTACATTTTGCCACATGATGCTAATGTTTGTACTCCTACCTAATCTAGACTATTTGCATACTCTTGCCTTCTCAAATGTACCGTTTTTTTCAATGACACCACTGCACTGTGCATAACATTGCTGTTTTTAGTGATCATTGTCAGATTATATATATATTATATATATAATGCTTATATATAATATATACATGATGTTGGTCATCTTAAACTGAATTCTCTGAATATCTATTATTCTCTATCAGTTATCCATTTGAAAGCACAATGTCGCTAATGAATAGTTGTGTAAAATTTCTGTCTCAAATAACATTTCTCCATTCTTTCCTGAATTCACTTCCATCAAACTGTATGTACTAGAAAACAATGTAATGAAAAATTCTGGAGGAATAGTAAGACTCTATATCTTGTTTTGTGTTACACATATATACAATTGTTCAAACCCATTGAGCTGCATGCTCAAGATCTGTGCTTTTACCGTGTGTAAATTATACCTCAAAAAAAGGAAAACATAAACTAGCTGTGTTCCCACTCCTATTATTTGCTGAAAGACTTCAAACAAATGAAACAAATAAACAAACAAAAAAATCAAACAAAGCAGATATGGACAGATAAATTTTAAACAGGAAACACTCTGGAAGGGAGTATGAGAGAGGGCCAACTCAAATAAAAAGAACCAACAAGTAGCATAATAAATGCAACTGAGATCAGAAATCTGTAATTTGTAGTGATTCTGAATTTGAAGTTGTATAATTTTGTCTTTTGGAGATTAACTGTCGGAATAGAATAATAGAGAGAATAAAATGAACAATTAATCCAGTTTGAAGAATTTGTGGGCAGTTAAGCAAAGAATTTCGCTGGGGAATAACTGAAACAATGCGAGGATGACCAAATAAAGGGTTGTTTACATGTCCCTAGAAAGCAAGTGTAATTGGAGAAACAGAGAATGTCAGAGGGCATTTGGTTAAGATAGAAGCATATTAGAATATCAGACTGTCATGGGCTGGTTGACAGTCATCCATATAAAAATAAAACGAGAATTGCAATGGAATGCGATGTTCTGCCTTTCACTATTTTAGTATCTTGAAAAAGTCACATCATTACTCTAATGCTGTTTCATCTGCCACAGAAAAGAATCCCCACTGGTCCCATATTACAGACCATGATTGAGATTACTTACACAAAAACATTTGGTAATCTATTACACTTTATGAAAATATAAAAAATTGTCAACAGGTACTTTTTGTTATTAAAAGTCTATCATTACCTTTAATAATTATTTATAAAATGAACCAAATGATTTATGGTAACCACTTCTTAAAATCTAGTTTTTTAGGGGCACTTAAATGTCTATTAACATGTGTATGACACAAAGCTTTGTCAGAGGTTCATTCATTTTATTGAACTAATCAAATAAAAACTTAGATTTTAGTGAGTGTTTCTTTTCCTTTAAGAGATTTGCATAAAACTAGCAAATCAGCAATTCTTTGAAAAAGTTTTTTACCCTAAGCAGATGCTCACATGATCAGGAGTGTGTCCATTATAAAAACATTAACAGAACACAATGCATTAAGTTGATGTTTCCTTTGATTAACAAAAACATTTTCACAATATAAAAATTACTGTGATTTTGTTGTTACAGATGGTTACAGTTTTTTTCTGTGTGTGGGAGAGTAAAAATATTCAATTAGAGGTCTTATTTGAAAAACTAGCGTCTCACAAACTAAATGCATTGTTTCAGGTTTTAAAAAATTACTTGTTCTATGATTTGCATTATATTAGACAAAATGTGAACCCTGCTAAAAGGTATTATGAAAGACATAATATTATGAATGATAGAGCTTATATTTTGCATTTTTCCTACATGAAAAAGGTACATGTTAATTATGCTTAAAATTCATCTTACAACCATATGCAAAAGGATTTGCCTTACTGAAAGTTTTAACAGTCCACTAGCTTTATTCCTTTTTTTTTTCTTTCTCTATAATGATCATTCTGTCTTTATACATTAATAAGCTTCTTTGAGGAACTGTTATGGACCTCTTGAATATATTGATTTCCTAAGGATGCCATGATATACTGCCATGAACTGGGTATCTTTAAATAACATAAATTTATCAACTCATAGTTCTAGGGACTAGGAGTTCAAAATTGATGTGTAGGCATGCTCTTGCTTCTCTAGGCAGAGGTAAGGAAGGTAATAACCCTGCCTTACCTCTGCTTACCTTCAGGTGATAGTCATTAGTCCTTGGTGTTCTTTGGATTGCAGCTATATCTCTCTAGTGTCCATCTGTGTCATCACATGGTGCTAGCCTTCTGTGTCATTTTGTCTCTTCTCCTCTTCTGATAAGGACAACAATCATACCAGATTTAGGGCCTACCCTAATCAAGTGTGACCTCAACTGAACTTTATTACATCTGCAAGGATCCCATTTCCAATTTAGGTCATATTCATAGGTACAAGGAGTTAAGATATCAACATATTTTGGGGAAAACAATTCAACCTATAACAATATATGTGATCCTAAACATATGGAGGGCAAGTTGTAGTGCTAATAGTTGCATAACAATTGAAATCAGAATGTAGAAAGCTTCTAGTCTGATTCAAAACTTAGGTTGACATTGAAAGTTCCCTAGGAATGTCTGTAAGATAAAATCAAAATGAGCTGTGTTTGGATTGAGGCTTGGAGGTCCACAGTCACCTCAACTGCCAGGACTCTAAAATGTAGAGAACAATTTTAAAGATACATTTTAGGAAATAAAGATTCACAAGAAGTTTTGAAAATTGTACAATCAGTTCTGGTGTACCTCTCACTTAGTTTTCCCAGTGGTTATATTGTGCCCAATTAGACTACTATTAAAACTAGGAAATTGACATTGGTAAAATATGTGTAAAGTTCTAAGCTTTTAAATTTCATGTGTAGAATCCTACAACCACCAGTGCAATCATGATATAACTACATATTACCACAAAGATGTCCCTCATACTACCTCTTTATAGTCACACACCATCTTTCCCTAACCAGAGATTTACTTATTTATAAGATTATACATCCTGTAAGTATTTAAAACAAACCAGGTTTCCCTGAAGCTCACAAATGAAAAAGAAATTCTGAGAGGTAGGTTAGAGAGCATTATGGTTAAAGAGCTTGGCTTCTGGTATAGGAAGACCAGGAATCAAGTCTTACAGGACCAATTCCTGGTTGTGTAATTATGGAAATTTACTCAAATAGTTTGAGACATGGTTTATTCATTTCTAGCTTAATGGATTATTGTGCAAATGTGAAGACAAATGTAAAATTGTGACCTAAAATGTAAAACAAAATTCCTGACTTCCAGCCAAGGTAGAGGTATAGGTAGACACACTGTATCTCCTTGCATAACCAAAAACAGGGACAACAACAAATTTAAAAACAAAACAAAACAAAACAAAACACCATAACCACCAGAAAATACAACTGTATGGAAGTCCAAAAACCAAGGAGTTGAAGAAGAAACATTCATCCAGACCTGTAGGAGGGGCAGAGACGGGCAGCAGAAGTGGAGAGGACTCATGACAAGACGGCAGCTGGAAGAGCGGGTGGTTCCACATTTCTATGCAGATAAACCAGGAGGAACAATCGGGGAGACAGACCTCACAACCCAGGTTTCCAATGCAGGGAAATAAAGCCTCAAAACCTCTGATTGAAAAAACCTGTGAGAGTTAAGGCTGCGGGAGAAAATCCCAGTCTCACAGGAGAATTCATTGGAAAGACCCACAGGGCCCTAGAATGTTCACAAAACCACACATCCTGGATGCAATAACAGAAGGGCCCAATTTGTTTGTGGGTAGTGGGGAAAGTGACTGAAAGCTGGTGGAGAGCCGAGCAAGCCAGGTTGTTCCCTCTTGGGCCCCTCCCCCCCACACAGCACAACAATGCAGTGACCTGGGTTGCCCTGCCCTGGAAAATACTTAAGGCTCTTCCCCTTACTATGTAACAGGCATGGCAAGACAAAAGAAAGAAAAGAAAGAAAGAAAGAAAGAAAGAAAGAAAGAAAGAAAGAAAGAAAGAAAGAAAGAAAGAAAGAAACCAAATGAAAGAAAACTAGCTTTGAGCTCAAAGCTCCAGAAAAAAATACAACTAAGGGATGAAGAGATAGCCAACCTATCAGATGCACAGTTCAAAACACTGGTAATCAGGATGCTCACAGAAATGGTTGAGTATGGTCACAAAATAGAAGAAAAAGTGAAGACTATGAAAAATGAAATAAAGGAAAATGTACAGGGAACCGACAGTGAAGGGAAGGAAACCAGGACTCAAATCAGGACTTTGTTTTGTACCAGAAGAAAGAAATAAACATTCAACCAGGACAGAATGAAGAAATAAGAATTCAAAAAAATGAGGAGAGGCTTAGGAATCTCTGGGACAACTTTAAACATCCCAACATCCAAATTATAGGGGTGCCAGAAGAAGAGGAAGAGCAAGAAATTGAAAACTTATTTGAAAAAATAATGAAGGAGAACTTCCTCAATCTGGCAAAGGAAATAGACTTCCAGGAAGTCCAGGAAGCTCAGAGAGTCCCAAAGAAGATGGACCGAAGGAAGCACACACCAAGGCACATCATAATTACATTACCCAAGATTAAAGATAAGGAGAGAATCTTTTTTAAAAAAGATTTTATTTACTTATCTTTAGAGGGGAAGGGAAGGAGAAAGGGAAAGAATTATCAATGTGTGGTTGCCTCTTATGCATCCCCTGCCAGGAATTGGCCTGCAACCCAGGCATGTGCCCTGACTGGGAATCAAACCGCAATCCTTTGGTTCACAGGCCCGCGTTCAATCCACTGAGCTACACCAGCCAAGGTAAGGAGAAAATCTTAAAAGCAGCACAAGAAAAGGAGAGAGTTACCTACAAAGGAGTTCTCATTAGACTATCAGCTGAGTTCTCAAAAGAAAGCTTAGAGGCAAGAAGGGGCTGGAGATAAATATTCCAGGTCATGAAAGGCAAAGTCCTACATCCAAGATTACTCTATTCAGCAAAGCTGTCATTTAGAATGGAAGGGCAGATAAAGTGCTTCCCAGATAAGGCCAAGATAAAGGAGTTCACTGTCACCAAGCCCTTATTCTATGAAATGTTGAAGGGACTTATCTAAGGAAAAGAAGATAAAAAATATGAACAGTAAAGTGCCAACAAAGTCTCAACTATCAACAACCTCAAAACAAAACAAAACAAAACAAAACAAAAACAAGCTAAGCAAACATCTAGAATAGGAACAGAATGAGAAAAATGGAGATCACATGGAGGGTTATCAGTAGGGGAGGGTTAGGGGGAGGAAGGGGGAAAAGGTACAGGGGATAAGTAGCATAAGTCATAGCTACAAAATAGACAGGGGAGGTTAAGCATGGCATAGGAAATGGAGAAGTCAAAGAACTTATATGTATGACCCATGGATGTGGTGCAATGTGGGTGAGAGGGGGTGTGCAGGGAAGAGGGGAATAAAAGGGGGGAATGGGACACCTGTAATAGAGTAATCAACAAAATATGTTTAAAAAACCTAAAGAAATAAAACCCAATTCCTCATGTTACCATTTGCTAGCAGTTGGTTAATAGAGCACACCAAGGAAGTGTGTGACCACTACCCACCCGAACTCATCCAATCAAAACTTGGAATATGAGTAGATCCTTTTTATGTTGCATGCATGCTTCTACCGCTGCCCCCTTTTCATCTTTGCTACAATTTCCCAAGGTGCCTGAACCATCCTATGGAGAAAAACAGAACTCATGTTATCAGATTGCATCTATCCCCAATTAGATCCATCACTGTCTCAGAAGGTGGCATGCCACATCCAAAATTTCTCCAGGCCACAAGACTAGGGTGGTGCCTGACACAGAGTAGAGACTCAATAAAGCAATAAACAACAGTGGAATGAAAAGAAATAGTAATGATGCACAAGGTATTATTGGTTTTCTATTTTATCTTGCCATCACTCTGTGTGAATCTGTTTTCTTGCAGATACATAGCACGTGGGATGTCCTAAACTAGCCTTCTCACAAAAGGTGGGCCAAGGTCCTGGGGTAGGCAGGTTCTCTTAGAACTGTTGCAATGAAACTCCTCTTCCTCACCCTGGCAAGTGTGGCTCAGTTGTTTGGAGGTTGGGTGTGACCAGAGGGTTGTGGGTTTGATACCTAGTCCAGGTGCATATGGGAGGCAACTAGTTGATGCTTTATTTTTCACATTGATATTTCTCTTTATCTTCCTCTCTTTCTAAAAGAAATGAAAGAGTGTCCTTGGAGAAGGATAAAAAAGAAAAAAAGGATCATTTTCTCTTAGGTTGATAGTATCTCTCTCTCTCTTCTGTACTTGAAGCAGACGGAACTTTCTCAGAACCAACATAAATGATTCTCCTTACAACTTACTGTATGACATTAGATGTCAGACACAAACAGGTGCATTTCCTCCAGCTGTAATGTAAGCACAGTTGGATCTTGGCTGTTGTAAATAATGCTGTGATGAACATAGGGGTGCATGCATATATTTTTCTGATTGGTGATTTGGGATTCTTAGTATACATTCCAAGAAGTGGGATCGCTGGGTCAAATGTCAGCTCTATTTTTAATTTTTTGACGTAATTCCATACTGTTTTCCACAGTGGCCACTCCAATCTGTATTCCCACCAGCAGTGCACAAGAGTTCCCTTTTCTCCACATCCTTCCCATCACTCGTGGTTTGTTGATTTATTGATGGTAGTCATTTTGGCAGGTGTGAGGTGATACCTCATTGTAGTTTTAATTTGCATCTCCCTGATAATTACTGATATTTAGCATTTTCTTTATATGTCTTTGGGCCATTTGTATGTACTCTTTGGAGAAATGTTTATTCAGATCCTTTGCCCATTTTTAATTGGGTTGTTTGTCTTCCTGGTGTTGAGTTGTGTAAGTTCTTTAGGACATAGACAACATTGTGGCAGCCATGGGGTGGGGGCTGGGTGGAGAATGGAAGAGGGCAAAGTGGGGGAAGGAGGGCATCTGTAATAGTGCAACAATAAAAGACACAGTAGGCAGTTGGATTTCATAGTCTCTAAGGTCCTCCCCTTCTCAAACATTCTGAGTGTCTAAGTCTGTTTCTCAGCATATTATGCAAATTAAACAATTTTTAAAATAAATGTGTGTGGAAAATAGCCTAGGTATTTTTGTGGTTGTTGCCTCCTACGTTTTGAAAAATATTAAAATTTTATTTTTATTTAATGTGTTCACTTTTTTGTAATTGGCATATCTGTATGTACATATATAGGTTCCTATATGTATGTGTATGTGTTTGCTTACTTTAAGACACCTGTTGTGTTCAGTTTTAGTTGCAACAGGCCAGAGTTGCATTGCAAAATTATCTGTAATGTAAAGGGAAAATCTGTTAATGTGATATTTCTGCCATGGAGAAACTCAGATGAATCTATTTTTATTTAAAAAAAACCCTCTAAATATTTGAAATGCACTTATCACTTGTCACAAGCTCCTTCTGTTGTGTTAGAGTATTTTTGCTAGCTAATATTCAAAACCAAACATCCATAATTTCTTCCCTTTTGAGTTTTTGTGAGCATAGAAGTAAATTAAATAAAAGCTTTTACTAGCCCGGTCCCTCTGTCTCCTGTGGGGCCGGTCATTTTCGCTGATTTCCCTAGCCACAGTTAGCTGCTTACAGACCTCACTACTTTTTGTTTGTTTCAGTTAGAACATTAGAATTCTAAGTGAGGGATTCTGGGAAAAATAATTTTCTTTGACTAAAGTGGTTCTTCAGTGTGATTTTTTTGTGTCTGAGAATTGCAGAGTTCATTTGCTTAATCTCTGTAATAATTCACTATTTTTAAAAATTCAGCATTTGTCAGTAAATCTACAATTTATTAGTGAAATACTAATTATATTGTTCCCATTTTTTTCCTTCCTCCAAACCCTGTTTCACATGCTTTTGTTTTATATGACAATCACAGTAAGGTAAAATATCATACCAGTTTTCAGGTATCTCACTAAAAAAAGGAGATTGACTTTTTAAATTAGACATAAAAATAAAATACATAAATACAAATATGCACATATGTATACATTCTTTAAATCCTCTCTTCCAGATTTGTATATTGTTAGCATGAAGCTGCATTAGATTTTTTTCTAGCAGAAGTTATACACCAGAGCAACGTGCCTCTAACTGCAAGGGCCCATATGTTGCTCCCCAGGAGGCCCCGCTGAAACGCCTCTCATTAGGCTGATGAGAGAAAAGGCATGCCTTATTCCTCTCCCATCGAAGAGGAGGTAACGCTCACAGAACACAATAGAACTAAATCCTTCTCTAAATTCCTGGACTTTATATTCTAGCTGTGAGAAAGAGGATTGAATATTACCAGACTGGTTTGAGGTATTATTTTTGATAATTTTGTGTGTTAATCAGTAATTGGAAAGTTGTCATTATCACTGTAAGATCTCAGTCTAAAGTTCTAAATTAACGTGCCATTAAAATCTTATTCACAGCATAACATTGTTAGAACTCAGGAAATGTGTAGGGTTTCACTCACTTTCTTTTTCAATTCAAACTTAATCTAGTACCCTCCATCAATAAAGCTAAATAAATATTTGCTAAATAACTATTGAGGCCTTTTAAGATGAATTTATGGAAATAAAACAAAAACCTCAAATAACTTCAAGTCAACATTCATAAAAGTAGAACATGAACATTTTAATAGATACATGATTATCTACTTTTTAAGTTTTTATATCTATACTAGGTTATTTTTTTTTTTCACTTGTGAATAAGCACTTTGCTTTTTTATTTGTTAATCAGAAGCATTGAAAAAATAGTCATTCCTGGCTGTGTAAGCATTATGCAGTATTTTTAAAGTCTTTAATTTGGGGTTAGAGAGTCTTTAATTTATACCTTTGATTTATTTATTTGTCTATATAACTTTTAGAATATAATACATTCGAATATTTGAATATTCTCTAAGAAGAATGAGGCATGTGGAAGCAAATTAATAATTAATTGTTCTTAGTGACATATTAGCTTGTTGTTATATATAAAACTATTTTACAATCATAATATTTATAAGTTTAAGGTGTTTTTATATACTGTCTTGACAGCTCCTCACAATAACTTGTAAGGACAGTGTTATTGTCTGCGCTGTCTGTATGTGGACCAGAAGAGAAGGGCCAAGAACTCACTCTTGGATTTAACATGACAATGCAGAGCTTGAAGATGAATTTGACAAGGATAGTTTTGGTGGAGTGGTGAGTTCTGAAGCCTGATTTGATTGTGTTGAATAGTGAATGGGAGAGAAGAAATTGGACTGTGAGAACAGGCTACTCTTTGAATATGTTTTTATTCAGAAAACATATTCAGAAAGAAAAAGGAAAGAAATGATAAGCCATTGAGTGAGGAGTGGCTTTAAGCAAGTTTTTTCTTTTGAAAAATAGAAGAATTTAGTAGCATGTTTTCATTCTGATGGAAAAGTTCAGTCATAAGGCAAAACAGTTAATGGCTCTGCTATAATAAAGGCTCTTGAAATATCAAGAGATAGTCTATTTCTTCAACCCTTGCATTTAGGTTGACCTTGTGACTTATTTTAACCAACAGAATTCTGCAGAAGTGTCATTGTATGACTTCTAAGACTAGGTTTTAAAAAGCCTTGGAGCATCTGCTTCCACCCTCTTGGGGTACTCTCTATTACTTAAAAAAGTCTAATCTAATCTAGTGGTAGAGGAGAAAAGATAGGGAGGAGAACTAGGCTGGTCCAGCCAACAGCAGCAGCAACCGTCAGACCTGTGTGTGAAGCTATCTGGGATCATCCACCCCTCTTCAAATCTGCAGGTGACTGCAGCCAGATGAGTGACTCCAGCCCTGAGCAGTAGAACAGCTGCCCAGCTAAGCCCAAACTGCCAACCCATGAGTCATGAGACATAAGGAATGACTGGTGATATGTCAGTAATTTTTGAGGTAATTTATTAACAGAAATTGATAGCTGATTGAGACCCCAAACACCTTTTTGAAAATCATACTTTGTTTTTCCTCTGTCTTCATGTTTACATTAGATAAGCTAAAGAATATTCTACACACTAAGAATAATTTCCACTTTCCCATGTCTATGTCTTAACTAAATAAATACATTCATCCTTTAGGGCATTTCCCCCTGAACTGATGTATGCATGTATTTTACTGCTCTTGGCTGCCTGCTTATCTTTCTTGTGACAATTATTATATAGCATACTGCATTACAGACTTGTGTATTTTGGTTTAATTCCCCAAATGGGTATGGTATTGCAAGGGACATGTCTATTATGAAACAACTTGAATTATTTTCTTTCACTTGGTCTCCATCCATTTCTCCTTCTCTCCTTCTTTCTCTCCCACCCTTTCTCACACCAACCCTCACTCCCTTCCTTCCTTCCTTCCTTTTCCTGAATTCCTACAGGATTTTTACAGTATCTGCAAAAGTTCATTTTATTGAAGAGAACCAAATAATTTTTTATTTGAAATAATAATGACTTTCTTAAAAATAGTGTAGAAAATAATCTCTACAATGTAGTCTTTGGAGTTAGGAGCATCTAGACGTAAAGTAACAGTAAAAGCATCAATTCTGCAGTAAGTTTCTAAACTGCCTAGCATGTGCTTTAGTGTAGCAATTAAGTTATCTAACAATTAATTACACAAAACATTTCTTCTCTTCATGTTTACAGTATCCATACTGTAATGGATACTACTTATTAGTAGTATGGATACTACCACTTAATTGTGTAAACTTAAGCCACTTAGCTGCGTAACCTTGAACAGATGCTTAATCTTTTTCTATTTAATTTTCTTCATTTTACAACTATCATAAACTTGGTGCCTATCTTACAGATTTCTGTTAGAATTAAATGGTATCATATTTCCATATAGTCATAGAACAAGATCTAGAATATCATAAGCACTGACTGTTAACAAGTATTATTATCATATAATATAACTATTTTTTCTCATTAGTATTTTAAAATATTAAGTTTGGTGAATAATTTTAAAGAAGGGCTGGTTTCTTATTAAACAATTTAGTTAAACATTTCATCTAATGACATTCTTTATCTACTTTATATCTAGGTTATCTGTAATCAGTTACTTCCGAAATCTGTGACAAAAATTAACAATTAGACTTATTCTCTTGGAAGTGGTAAATTCTTTACTTCCATGGAAAACAAATGGGTTTAATTAATTTCAACTCTAAATATGTGTATGGATTTTGGGAGGGTATTATAAAATTGAAGATAAGGTTATTAGTAATAGTTTCAAAGTTTATTTTCATAAAAAATATTGTTCCCCCCATATTGTCCAAGAAGGATATAAGGTTACTATCTACTGCCTTAAAAAGTCCAGACTAAAATCTTTGGAGAAAGGGCATGAATAAATGGTTAATCATAAGAACTCATGACTTCATGTTGTTTGTATACTAAGGCTGTACCACACATGTTATTATAAGGCATCTTGTGGCTGATGTACAAGACTGCAATTCACACTAACAGATGTTTGGGAAGGAAATTATTTGTTTAATTTCTTTATGAGTCAGAGGACTTTTGTCTGAATGTAATTATAGGAAGAGACCACAATTTATGAATGAACTGTACTCCAAAGGTACATTTGTAAGTCAGTTGTTTGGGACTAAACATATTTCATTGTATATAGTATGTTAAATATTAGTGTTTTCCAAGAAGGCCCCAAAATATCTTCTTTAACCAGTTATTTGGTTGATAGTATCTGTCTCTGGAGAAAGAATTTGAGGAGAACACAGCCTCTCTTTTCTGGCTGTTTTTTTTTTTTGTTTGTTTGTTTGTTTTGAATCCATTGGTGATAGCTTTTTCCTCTTTCCAGCACTGATATTTCTTATGCTTTCTCATGAGACTCACTCATAAGCCCTACACCACCCTGAGAGACTGCAGCCCTGGTCTGACCCATTGTTGGTAAATTTACACTGTTCCAAAACTGCCTACCCACCCTCTCCCAACAACAATGTGATCCATCTTTTGATGTTGCTAATCTCAGGTTATAAATAGGAAAGCAATGTAGCTTAACTCTTTTTACCCTAATGGGATTAAAAACTATTCCAGGAGTAGTTCTAATTTAAAAAGATATCTGTTCATCCAAACTGCTGTGTTTCGTGGACTCCATAACCAACAAAACAAAGGGGCAAAACGCCAGACATTTTGGAGCAATGGAGTATTGGAGTTGGGGCCAACACGTAAGCTGCTCTCTGCCAGAACGTCTGTGCTAAGAGTCATCTTCTTTAATTAAATTCATGTTTTACAATTTTCCCCCTTTGCACTTGATGAATTAACATATTATCTAAAACTTATACCTTGTAATTCCCATTTTATAAACATTGATAAATAATTATAAAGTAAAAGAGAGCTAGAAAGATTTTATATGTGTATGCATTATAGTTTTCCTAAATGTACTTTGCCCCCACAAATTGATTCATATCTAATTATTAATTAATTGTGTTATTTATTCTTCATACTGGTGTATTCCCTCTATAAGAGAAGGAGTGTTTATTATTTGGGACTCTATTGTATGTCTAGAACTTAACCTAGTGCCCGATACTTAATGAATCTCCAATAAATAATGAATGAAGTAGAACATTTTAATTCAGTTCATATTTGGAACATGCCACGATGAACACATAAAAATGAGTGAAAGTGACAAAGTATGTTCTGTAGATGAACAGATATTCAGTTAGGGAAATGGACAACCTGATAATTTGACATTTTAACTAGATATTTTTTCTATTTTTCTAGTGCCGGTGAGGCTTAACTATTGTTTTTTATTATAAATGTTAAATACTCATTGTTTCCACCTAGAAATCATTGTGATTTACTTATGTTATAGTGAAAAAAGAATGAAATGTTGAGAAAGAAAATATTTTTGTAGTTCTCAGACGGACTTCATAGATACAGTTAACTGGCATTTTTCTGGAAAAGAGAAAATAATGAGGTGCCTATAAAATAGAGTTTTTAAGTTGCTTAAACATGTATAAATGAAATTGAAATACATGAAGTGGGGGGGAAACTCTGAATTTAAATATGCAACTTGAAATTAGAGCAATGCAAAGTTTACCTAGTAAGGTGATGCTTCATAATGTAATAAACTTAAACATAATCCACACAATGCCCTGGCTGGTGCGGCTCAGTGAATTGAGTGCCAGCCTGCGAAACAAAGGGTTGCTGGTTTGATTCCCAGTCAGGGTACATGCTTGGGTTTTGGGCCAGGTCCCCTGGGTGGGGGGCATATGAGAGACAACTACACAATGATGTTTCTCCTCCTCTCTTTCTCCTTTCCATTCTCTCTAAAAATAAGTAAATAAAATCTTTTTAAAAAAGTAATTCACTCAAGACTGTCATTCTGGATGAACTTTTATTTATTTAAAAAATCTCTTCAGTTTTCAAGGAATTTGGGTGGTCCTTTCTGATTTACATTTGAATACTGACATTTAAACATGAGTCTGTGAGATCAGAGAGAGAACACATCACCACACAGCAGATGGAGCTGCTTGTTTATTAACAGGTATAAGTTAAAAACATGCCATCATGCAAAGACTTGATTCAACTATTCTTTTTTTATTTTAAAATATATTTTATTGATTACGCAATTATTTCTTAAACTGACTACAGTGCTATTGAGTTCAAAATGAAAGTCTGATGGCACACATCAGTATTTTGGTGGATGCTTTTCAAATGATTCATCTGCTCTTTCCTTTCAACTATTCTTTCATTAATTCTTTAAATGTAGTTTTAACAGAGTACTGACAAACCCCCCAAGATTAAATTAAGTACAATAAAAGATAGTTTCTTAGATCTAAACACTCACATACAATTGTAACTTTACAAGCTATAATTTTTGTATTAATATGGTATTAGTCTATATATTTTTATAACAAATACATTAATATTTGATGTAAACTTTAAAGCTATCACAAAATGGTCACTCTAACAAAACACTAACACAAAGAGGGATTTATTGTTGGAAAGATTTTAGCTCATTAATTTTCTTTTCAAAAGTTTTTTGAAAAAGATTTTACTCATTTATTTTTAGAGAAAGAGGAAGGGAAGGAGAAAGAGAGAAACACTAATTGGTTGCCTCTCATACACAACCTGACTGGGGACCAAACCTGCAATCCAAGCATGTGCCCTGACCAGGAATCAAACCAGTGACGTTTCACTTTGCAGAACGATGCCCAACCAACTGAGCCACATTGGTAAGGGCTCAACTCATTAATTTTCAATATGACACAATAATGTCCTTTGAGCCTCAACATTGTTAATACATTTTTTGATTTCATGTGCCAAGAAATATTCAAAGTTGTTTACCTAGGGCTATCGATAAGCTGATCTATCTATCTACCTATCTAATCATCCATCTATGTAGGCTTGCATGACATAGGACATAATTTGCAGTATTATTACTAATACACACTAGTATATATTAATCATCTATTAATAACTGAAGACTTATGCAAGATGCTTTACCATGTTTTTGCTCATTGAGATATCATAATTATGGGTAATAGGTGTGAATATTATTCCCACTTTATAGGTGATACAGAGGAGTTAAGTAGCTTACTCAAAGTTGACATGAATAAATAAAATAGTGAATCTGGCATCAAAACAAAACTGAGAGCTCCTTTTTGTTCCCCACAGTCACCCCTACATAGGGATATAGTGTTTGATTTGCAATAGAAACAGCAATATGAAAAGGTGAGCTTCAAAGTATATATAAATATAAGGTATATATTTATATAAATATATATGATGTATGTGCATATATTTTTACTTGCCCCCTCTGGGTGTAACAGAATAACATCCAGAGGGGGAAGATGAACTTTTCTTGTAAAATTAGCAGAAACAACAGATTCCTGTTTATAGTATGATCATATGTATTACACAAAATTATTAGAAAATGCTTTAAGGACTTTAGCATCATAAAAGTATTGGCAGTCATTGTTTGCCAGCTAAAGACATTCCTACATTCATCTTCCTTGTTTTTTGATGAAAGAAACAAAATTTTATTCACATATTTCCATTGATTTAACCAGTGACTAAGTAAAGTCTACACCACTCATAAAAGCTCCATTCCCCTTAACATACATTGCTTCTGGTGTAAGCTCATTCTGGCAAATATAAAGTAAGGAGGCATCTGCTGAGGCACTTCCTAGAAAGTTTTCTCAGTTTTAAAACAGAATAGATATTAGGGATTCTCTCAATTTTTGTGCCTTTTTTCATTGCTGAGTAAAATGATGATGGCTCGAATTTATGTAGCTATCTTATGACTTGGAAGGGAAACACATTGAGTTCCTAAATTACCCAGGGTGAAGCCACTCTTTTTCTTAAATTCTTGTAATATGAACTAATAAATCTTGTATGAAAGAATAAATCTTATTTTTAAGCTCTATTTGGTTGGTTTTTTGTTACTTGTAACAGAATGCAGCATAACTGCTATAAATAGCTTAACAAATACAAGTACCATGTGATCTTACTTACATGTGGATTAAAAAAAAATGATAATTAAAACCAACCTCATAGATATAGAGAACAGATTGTTCGTTGCCAGAGTTGGTCGTGTGGGAGTGGGAGAAATAGGTGAAGGAGATCAAAAGGTGCAAACCTGCAGTTTTAAAATAATGAAGTCATGGGGATGTGATATATAGTATGATGAGTGTGAACCTTGGGAAAGAAAATACCTACAAAGAAGGGCTCCTGGTGGCTAAATAATCTCAAATTAAAAACAAAAACAACAAACAACAGATCCCATCGGCCATTTCCACACATTGGACTCTTATGCAAACTGCATTTCAGGGAGAAGCACGCACTGAATTGCCTGCCTACACTGTTTTTGTCATATGAGCCAGGCTTTATAAAGGAGTTCCTGGAATCCTATATCCACCAATAAGACTGAGGCTTTCCCTATCCAATGGAGCTGTGCATCTCAAAGCAACTATAGCAGCTCTATTCTATCTAGTCATGAGTGTCTTTTGGAACAAACTGTGAGGATTCGAAGTTCTCATTTGCATGAGGGCAGACCAATCAGTGGCCAGGGGTGGAGTCTTCTGTGCATATAAGGCAGTTTTCCTCTAGCTCCAAGAACTCACTTTCCCTTTCTATCAGACTGAAGACTGTGTCTTCCTGGCTGTGCTGATGTCTCAGTAGAGCAGAGTGGACCAGTGCAGTGCACAGTAGACCAGGTTGTAAAGGGGCAGAGCAGAGCTGTTTAGCCAGAGAGGGGCCTGGCCTCAGGGCCACCTGGCCCCAGGGCTGCCTCACAGCAGTGCTATTTTCATAGCTGACCTCCATCACAATTGAGCTGTTTTACACTGAATAAAGTTTCCTTCTTCACTCCACCCCGATTTGGGGATTCCTGTTGGCATTGAATTGGTGCTAATGACCATCAGTTGACATAACTATAATTAATAACACTGTACTGTATATTTGAAGGTTGCTAAGAGAGTAGATGTTCAAAGTCCTCATCACAAGAAAAAAACTATTTTTAACTATGTATGGTGATGGAGGTTAACTAGACTTATTTGGATGATCACTTTCTAACATGTACAAATGTTAAATCATGTTATACCCATGAAACTAATATAATGTTCTATATTTATTATACCTCAGTAAATTTTTTAAGAGAAAAAAATAGCTTAACAGATAATCTTAGTACATTCCCTAAGTGATTAGAAAACATTCTGGTGCTGTTTATTTTGAATGCCTAATAAATCATTACCATTTGGGGAGTTTGTATGCGCCATCCTTTCATTAGTTGACAAAAGTTACTAATCCTTGAAGAAGTAAAATAAATTGTTGGTACGAAAGGAATTAACTTGAAAGAGTTTATAGACCAAAGAAGTGCCACAAGAGCATGACTATTTCTTTCTAACTAAGTGGAGTTTACATCAGTTGTTTATTATAGAATGCTGTGAGTCATTATAAGATTCACATAATAAAAAAATGTATGTTTCCCCTATTTTGGTTAAAATTGTAACATATGTTTTTATACAGAATACTAAAATTTTCTGATTGAGAATTTACCATGATCACAAACACTCCTTTAACCAATAGAAAAATAAATCACAAAGTACATCAAAGCAAGATTATCTTGATTTACTCTCTGCTTTTACTTCCTTCCAAATACTAACTTGAGTTCACTTGTCCTATTAAAAAATGTGTGGGCTTTGAGGAGAAAGATGAGCAAAGCATTCCAGATTTGCAAAAATAGCACATTTTGACAGTTTGCTGTGCATAACATGATTCATCATCAGGATGAGAATAGAAATAAAAAGCAGAGGTGAAATCATGCCAACCTGAGGGAAATGAATGTCCTGTTAATCTTTTAATTATTTTTGAATAAATTGAGCTGACTTTTGCTTTTTAGAGTTTGTTTCACTACTTTGATGTGTTCCACCTACTCAGCAAAAAAAAAGTTAAACATTTTTAGTATATTATCAACAAAGCAACATGACAGAGAAGATGAAGTGAACACATTTGGGTTTTGTAAACAATACATGACATTTCTTTCTTGGTTGTAAGAGTCTTGATTTTCTTATCCTCATGTTTTTTATTTGTTGACTTTTCCACTTCTAAAGAGGTGCTTTTAGACAATTAGTTAACTTTTCTGAAAGTCATTTTTTTTCTGTTAATGTAAAATCAGATATTATCACCTACTCCACATAATAATTGTACAAAGCATCTTAAATAGTATATGGAAAAGCACTTACATAATACTTGGCTTGCTCTTGGTTTAGCAAACATTAAGTTTGCAAATTAATAAACACATTATTGTAGAAGATTATCTTAGATAATCACCCATGGACAAGAGAGCATTGTGGAAATTCAGAAGTCCAGCAGAGAAGTTCCATTTATAAGAAGCTACTATGAAAAATTGTATGCATACAAATTGAATAATCTAGAAAAAATGGATACATTTCTAGAAACATTAAACCTACCAAAGTTGAATCATGAAGAAATAGAGACTCTGAACTAACCAATAATGAGTAGGGAAATTGAATCAGTCATCAAAAAAATCCAAACAAAGCAAAGTCCAGGACTAGATGGTTTCCCTGCTGAATTCTACTAAACATTTAAAGAATAATAAAACTTTTCCAAAAAAAATTGAAGAGGAGGGGACCCTCCTAAATTCATTTATGAGGCCAGCATTACCTTGATACTCTGATATTCACATATGTTTTCTTTTGTTCAGGTTTTACAAGTTTCTAATAGTGAATGTGGGCAGGGAAGTTACATATGTTTTCAATATATATAGAGAGAGAGTCCTGCAGAAGTAGTGCCTGCTTGAATGTGGTTGGTAGGGTGTAATAATTTGTAGTTTTAATTTGAATATTTCATGTAAAATATCATATAATATGCTTCAGTGTGATAATGTCACATTATAGAATTATATGCTTATGATTTTGTATTAAAGATTTTGTAATAAAAAGGGGCATTATTTGTGCCAGCCCTGCATGTCAGTGCATGTATGTATATACACATACAAATAAAATTATATGTGTATACACATGTAAATGAAGTTATTTATGTGTGTATATATGTATATAGTAGTAGTACTACTACTATGTACACATATACACATGCAAATAATTTTGTTTTATATGTATTTTATTTTTTTAATTTCAGCATCATTTTTTATTATTTTATTACAGTTATCCTAATTCCCCTTTGCCTTATTCCATTTGTGCCACCACCCACTCCCAGTCAGTCCCCATACTGTTGTCCACGTCCATGCGTCATTCATATGTGTTTTTTGTCTAGCCCCTTCACCTTCTTTCTACTATTATCCTCCTACCCCATCTCCACTGGTCACTTTCAGTCTGTTCCATGTTTCCATACCTGTGGTTTTATTTTGTTCATTAGTTTATTTTGTTCATTAGATTCCTCCTACAAGTGAAATCATATGCTATTTGTCTTTTGCTGACTGGCTTATTTCTCCCAGCATAACACTCTTCAGTTCCATCCATAGTGTCAGAAAAGATAGGAGTTCCTTCTTTCTTTCTGCTATGTAGTATTCCATTTTTTAAATGTGCTACTGTTATTTTTTTATCTATTCATATAATGATGGGCACTTAGGCTGTTCCCAGTACTTGGATACTGTAAATAACGCTGCTATGAACATTGAGGTGCATACATTCTTTTGAATTGGTGTTTCAGAATTCTTAGAGTATATTGCCAGCAGTGGAATCTTTGAATCAAAAGACGGTTCCATTTTTAGTTTTCTGAGAAAATTCCATACTGTTTTCCCAGTAACCGCAATAGTCTGCATTCCCACAAACAGTGCACTGGGGTCTCTCTTTTCTGCACATCCTCTCCAGCACTATTGTTGTTTGTTGATTTCTTAATGGTGGCCATTTTGACAAGTGTGAGGTGATATCTCATTGTGGTTTTAAATTTTATCTGTCTGATGGCTAGTGTGAAGCATCTTTTCATATGTCTATGGGACATATGTATGTCCTTCTTGGAGAAGTGTCTGTTCAGATCCTTTACTCATTTTGTTTTTGGATTGTTTGTCTTCCTGGTGTTGCATTGTATGAGTTCTTTATATATTTTGGAGACCAAACCTTTGTCCGATGTATCATTGGCAAATATGTTCTTCCATATAGTTGGTTCCCTTTTCATTTTGATGATGGTTTCTTTAGCCATGAAGGAGATTTTTAATTTGATATAGTCCCATTTGTTAATTTTTTCCCTTTATTTCCCTTGCCCTAGGAGATATATCAGCAAACATATTGCTACATGGGATATCTGAAAATTTCCTGTCTATGCTTTCCTCTAGGACTTTTATGGTGGCATGCCTTATATTTAAGCATTTTACTGATTTTTAGTTTATTCCAGTGTATGGTGTAAATTGGTGGTTTAGTTTCATTTTTGTGCATGTTCCAGCACAGTTCTCCCAACACCATTTATCAAAGAGATTATTGAACACAGAAATCAGCCCAAGTCTATCTTTATTCTGTATACTCATGCCCCCTGTGTTGAATATTAATTGACTATAGAGACTTGGGCTGATTTCTGTGTTCTCTATTCTGTTTTATTGATCTCTATGTCTGTTCTTATGCCAGTACCAGACTGTTTTGATTATAGTGGCCTTGTAGTACATATTGATTTTGGGTATTGTGATCCCCCTATTTTGTTCTCCTTTCTCAAGACTGCTGAGGCTATTAGGGGTCTTTTTTGTTCCATTATAGACTTAAAATATTAGCATTTTATCTGTTAAACATGCCATTGGTATTTTAACAGGAATTGTGTTGAGTCTATATTGATTGCATTGAGTAGAATGGACATTTTAATGATGTTAATTCTTTCAATTCTTGAGCACAGTATATGCTTCCATTTGTTTGTATCATCCTTAATTTCTTTCTTCAGGGTTCTGTAGTTCTCTGAATATAGGTCTTTATCTCCTTGGTTAAGTTTATTCCTAGGAACTTTATCTTTCTTGTTACTATAGTATGTAGGATTATTTTCCTAGTTTTTCTTAAAAGGGAAATGTACCCTTTCAGCATTCTGTTGTCTTGGAAGCTCTTTATATCTTCTTACATTTTTATCTTTATTTCCTTTTTAATTTTAATTGTTGTTCTTGTACAGTTTTCTGTCTTTTACTCCCATCCTAGCCCACTGCCCCAACCCTCCTCACCTCCCTCCCATATCTACCCCCCAAGTTTTGTCCATGTGTCTTTTATACTTGTTGCTCCAAACCTTTCCCCTTTTTCCCTGAAATTCCCTCCCCTCTCCCCTCTGGTGACTGTCAGCCTGTTCTCAATTTCAGTGTCTTTAGTTATATTGTGCTTGTTTGTTTGTTCTGTTGATTAGGTTCCTGTTAAAGGTGAGATCATATGGTATCTCATTGTGGTTTTAATTGTGAGAAGAAAATTATTTAAAAAAGAAAAAAGAAAAATGAACAAACAAACAAACAAACAAACAAACAAAAAAACTTGCTCTTTTCACACTTAAGAAGCCAGATTTTCTGGTCTTGCTGGCTGCAAAGGCTGAGGGGTGACAGTATCGTTTTTCTCCCTGTTCAGCACTCAGTTATCTTTGGGCTAGTCCTCCCAGGGCTAGCCTGGTGCCTCTCTGCACAGGGCCTCGGGTGTATATTCTGAACCTCCTGGGGAGTGCGCACTTTCCCGAGTTCATGGGTGTGAGCTCGGGTCTCCTATGCTGTGCACTTACCCCAATTTCACAGGAGTGAGCTCTCATTCTCCCACTGATTGCTCTCACTCCCCGGGATCCCATCGTGGGCCACAGGTCTCTGGTCATGCAATTGTGCCCTTCGCCTGTGAGCCCCTTCAACCACAGGTCTCCCGTGGTGCAGCCATCTGCTGTCACTTGTGGATCCAGCTCCCTCCCTAGAGCCCCATGACAGGACTGGCAAGTGCTGGGCCTGGGGTCTCAGCAGCCCTGGCCTCCACACTGATCCCTGGGATCTTATTGTTCTGAAGTACTCTCCTTACCTTCCGGTTTTTCAATGTCTGCTACAACCTTCAATCTCCTACTTTCAAATATGCTGTGTTTTCGCTGGTTGACTGCTTCGTTTCTCTGCAGATCAGCCAAGTTCCTCTCCTGTGTGCGGGGGAAATGGAATCTACTCCCTCCTACTGCACTGCCATCTTCCTCCCATCTTCTTCCATTTTAAAAAGAGAGCCTTGACTTCCAGCAAAGATGGAAGCATAGGCAGACACACTGCCTCCTCTCACAACCAAGATTAAGGACAACAAAAATATAGAATAAAAAAAAAACAACCAGAACTGATAGAGGCTTGAATTGTATGGAAGTCTGACAACAATTCACCCATATCTTTAAGAAGGGTAGAGTCGGCGGCCAGTGGAGAGGGGACGTGGGGGGAAGAAGCAGTAGGTGGTGGTCCTGGGCACACAGGTGACTGTTACCGAGTGCAGGGAGGCAATGAGCAGACCAAGTGAGGTGCACAAGGCGGCTGACCGTGGTCACATATTCACGCACAGATAAGCCAAGTGAAAACGGGCAGCGAGACAGACTGTGCAGCACAAGGCCCCAGCGCTGGGAAATAGTAGAGGGCACCGACTGAGAACACTTGTGGGGGTTGTAGTGCTGGGAAGGAGTCCCAGCCTCATGGGAGAGTTTGTTGGAGAGACCCACAGGGTCCTAGAATGTGCACAAGCCCACCCACACAGAAAGCAGCACCAGAATGGCCCAATTTGTTTGGGGAAAGTGGTGAAGGGACTGGAATCTGAGAGAGAGTGGAGCAGGTGCCATTGTTCCCTCTTGGACCCTGCCCCAACATCCAGTGCCACAACCCAGCAACTGGGTTGCCCCGCCCTGGTGAACACCTAAGGCTCCGCCCATCAGTACATAACACCTGCAACCAGACCAAAACAAACAAACAAACAAAAAAAAAATCAAGGATGGCTCAAATGGGAGAAAGGATCGGGGCCCCAGAGCTAATTCATCTAAGTGACCAAGAGGTAGCCAACCTATCAGATGCACAGCTCAAAGCACTGGTGATTAGGAAGCTCACAGAATTGGTTGATTTTGGTCGCAAATTAGATGAACAAATGGAGACTACAATAAGTGAAATGAAGAAAAATGCACAGGGAAACAATAGTGATGGGAGGAAAACTGGGACTCAAATCAATGGAGTGCACCAGAAGGAAGAAAGAAACAACCAAACAGTAAAGAATGAAGAAACAAGAATTCAAAAAAATGAGGAGAGACTTAGGAACCTCCAGGACATCTTTAAACATTCCAATATCTGAATTATAGGGGTACCGGAAGGGGAAGAGGAGGAGCAACAAGTGGAAAAGTCATTTGAACAAATAATAAAGGAGAACTTCCCCAATCTGGCAAAGGAAGTAGAATTCCAGGAAGTCCAGGAAGCTCAGAGTGTTCCAAAGAAGGTGGACCACAGGAGGAACACATCAAGGCATATAATAATCACATTAGCCAAGATTAAAATAAAGGAGAGAATTCTAGAAGTGTCAAGGGATAAGGGGACAGTCACCTACAAAGGAGTTCCCATCAGACTGTCAGCTGATTTCTCAAGAGACCTTCCAGGCAAGAAGGGGCTGGAAAGAAGTATTCCAAGTCATGAAAGTCAAGGACCTACATCCAAGATTGCTCTATCCAGCGAAGCTGTCATTTAGAATGGAAGGGCAGATAAAGTGCTTCTCAAATAAGGTCAAGTTAAAGGAGTTCATCATCACCAAGCTTTTATTATATGAAATGTTAAAGGGACTCATCCAAGAAAAAGAAGATAAAAATAGGACAGTTAAAAGACAGCAAACTCACAGATATTAACAACCACACCTAAAACAAAAGCAAACTAAGCAAACAATAGAATAGGAACAGAAACATAGAAATGCAGATCACATGGAGGGTTATCAACAGAGGAGTGGGAGCAGTAGAGCAGGGGAAATGGTACAGAGAATAAGTAGCATAGACATTGGGTGGAAAATAGACAGGGGGAGGGCAAGAATAGTGTGGGAAGAGTAGAAGCTAAAGAACTTATGACACATGGACATGAACTAAGGGAGTATGGGTGGGAGGGATTGTGCAGTGTGTAGGGCAGTGATGGGGGAGAAATGGGACGACTGTAATAGTATAATCAGTAAAATAAAACTAAAATTAAAAAACAAAAACAAGAGAGAGCCTTGCTGGAGAGAGTAGTCTTTGTTGAGGTCCTTACTTTCCATTACCTGGAATAATTCATGCTATTCCTTTCTGGCTTGTAGTGTTTCTGTTGAGAAAACTGCTGACAGTCTTATTGGAGCTCCCTTGTGTGTTATTAGGTCTTTCTCCCTTGATGCCTTTAAGATTCTCTATTTATATTTAAAACTTGCCACTTTAATTATGATGTGTCTTGGAGTAAACCTCTTTGGGTTCATCTTGATTGGAACTCCCTGTGCTTCTTGAACTTGAATGAGTTTTTCCCTCACCAAGTTAGGGAAGTTTTCTGTCATTTTATCCAAAAAGGTTTGTTTCTCCCTTGCTCCTTTTTTTTCTCTTTCTGATATTCCTATAATGTGAATGTTGCTATGTTTCGTGTCATCCTGAAGCTCCCTTAAACTATCCTCTTTCATTTTCAATCTTGTTTTCTTTTTATTGCTCTGACTCGGTATTTCTTTCTACCCTGTCTTCCAGATCACTGATTCAGTACTCTGCTTCATTTAGCCTGATTTTATTTCCTTCTAGTGTGTTTTTCATTTCAGATTTTGTAATAGTCATTTCTTCCATGTTCTTACTCATAGTTTCTAGTCCTTTTTCATCCTGCTGTCATTTCCACTAAGTTCCTTATAGTTGTCACTGAGTTTCTTGAATATCCTTATAACCTATATTTGAATTTTATGTCTGATAGATTGTTTATCTCTATTTTATTTATCTCTTTTTCTGAGGATTCCCATTTCTTTTGATTGAGGGTTCTTTTTTTGCCTCCCTATTTTAGGTGCCTCTTTTTGTTTGTTTCTCTATCTTAGGTTGCTTTGCTTTCCCTGCTTGTCTTTGTGGGGAGGATTTCTGTGGAACTCAGTGGTGCAGCCTCTTTGATATTTTGGTATGAGTACTGTAGGGTTGCCCTTTATTCAGTTTATGTGGGCTCTTTTTGTGCACTTGGGTTCCATGATTAGTGGCTCATCTGTTGTTGGGTTCTCCCATACAACTGGCTGACATGGAGTCAAAACTCCTCATATGTCTTGTCTGAAGTTATATAGGTGCTGTTTAACACAGCAATACTACCCAGAAAACCAAATGCACACCAGCAAAATACCCCCTACCACATCAGTAATATCCATAGCAACTGAGCAAAGATTAATAAAGTTGGAGAGAGATTAAGAATATTATAACATAGAAAAAACATAAATAAGATGACTAAAGAAGAGATGGAGCCCTGGCTGGTGTAGCTCAGTGGATTGAGCACGGGCTGTGAACCAAAGGGTCGCAGTTTGATTCCCAGTCAGGGCATATGCCTGGGTTGTGGGCCAGGTCCCCAGTGGGAGCCATGTGAGAGGCAACCACACACTGATGTTTCTCTACCTCTCTTTCTCCTTCCCTTCCCCTCTCTGTAAAAATAAAGAAATAAAATGAAAAAAAAAAGAAGAGATGGGAAGAAGTAGGAGAAATAAGAGTATAGAGTAGAAACAAGGCAAAAAATGGAAGAAAATAAAATCTACAATGTATGTAGAACAGGGGAGGGTAATGGCAAAATGAAGTAAGAAAAGGGGAATGTATACTATGAGGTTTGAAATAAAATAAAAAGGTATTGACACAACAAAGAAAGAAACTTTAGGCTAATATCGCTGATGAACATACATGCTAAAATTCTCAACAAAATATTGGCAAACCGCATTCAACAATACATTAAAAAGATCATACACCATGACCAAGTGGGATTCATCCCAGGGATGCAAGGTTGGTTCAACATTCACAAATCAGTAAACGTAATACATCACATAAACAAAAGCAAAGACAAAAATCACATGACCATATCAATAGATGCGGAAAAAGCATTTGATAAGGTACAACACCCATTTATGATAAAAACACTCAGCAAAGTGGGAATTGAGGGAGCATTCCTCAACATAATAAAGGCAATATACAAGAGACCTACAGCCAACATCATACTCAGTGGGCGAAAACTAAAATCTTTTCCACTAAGGTCAGGAACAAGACAAGGTTGTCCACTTTCACCACTTCTATTCAATATAGTATTGGAAGTCTTAGCCACACCAATTAGACAAGAAAAGGAAATAAAGGGCATCCAAAATGGAAAGGAGGAAACAAAGCTATCATTGTTTGCAGATGACATGATATTGTACATAGAAGATCCTATAGACTTGGCCAAAAAGCTGCTTGACCTAATAAATGAATTTGGCCAAACAGCAGGATACAAAGTCAATATCCAGAAATCAAAGGCATTTTTGTATACCAACAACAAAAGAGCAGAAGCAGAAGTCAAGGAAAAAATCCCATTTGATATAGCAAAAAGAAAAATAAAATACCTAGGAATAAACCTAACCAAGGAAGTAAAGGATCTATACT